>CM076408.1:41165399-41216986 GCA_038363315.1 Mugilogobius chulae
AACAGATTTTAACAATATTTTTAAGTACTATCTGATATTATAAAATCTGATATTATTTGTGCTCTTTCACATGGTCAGTGTGAGAAGGACAAGTGCATTCCATGTCCATGCTGTCCAATTAAAGCAAGAACTTAACAGAACCAAAAAAGGTCAAGATCTGAAGACAAAATTCTCCACAAAAATCCAGCTAGCTCTATTAGTTGATAATGAGCAGTTTGTTATTGCAGTACGCAAAAACAGTATGTAAAAAAGAGTATGCAGTCTCAGTCAATACCCTGTAGTTGATGGGTTCTAGTCATGAGCCATGCTTAGGAGAAGTCGAGTCAAAGTCATTGCTAGAATTCTATTTTCCATAATATTAGCGTGCTAAACTGCAATATAAGCTTAAGGCTAACTGGCTTTATGTTATCTTGAGTGTATGCTTCTTTACATATAAATCAATACAAAATTGTTGCATTACAATTACAATTGCTTCAAATATCATGTTATTGTAATAAAGTAGCAATTAAAAAGTTATTGTGACTGTAAAAAAAACATTAAATCCTACAAGTCTGAGAACAATTACTGTTGTGTAAAATGCAATCCAAACTTTTTTTTTAACAATAAACAAACTTGCTGGGACGTCTCCAGTCTTTGGCAGAGTTTTGTCGTCTTCTCCATTTATTTCTCACATCGGCTCTGGTTTCCATGTGGCTCTACATCTTGATTGTATCCGACGGACCCCAGACGACTGTTCCAAGGCGTCTTCGGTCTTTCCAAACTGTACCAAACCTGCTGGAACCACCCACACCAGAGACTCCCACTCTCTTATCTCTCTCTCTCTCTCTTTCCCCGAGACGAGACTAGTCCTGGACATCTGGTGTGTAGGCCTGCACTAACACAATAACACTTGGCATTATGTGCTAAGTTGTTCCAATGGGAGACTATCAGCTGCGTTCACTTCCACATGGAGAGAAAGAGAGAGAGAGAGAGAAAGGATAGGTGAGGGAGAAAGTTGCTGAGGAGAACTTGATGATTGTCAACAGGGAGGCAATATGGCTCCTCTGATAAAATGGAAGCAAAGAGGAAGTTTACTGTGCGATTTACTGTATTCATTGTTCAACACGCCCACAATGTGTTACAGTTTTGCCAAAATGTGTTTTGACAGAAAATAAATATCAACCAGACTTGGCATGGCTTGAATTGAAGCTAACTGATTTAACTGCATTATTTAAGTTGCTAATTTGTGTATTTTTAGGCAATTAACATATTTTTGTACTACAATAAGTATCCTCACCCAGATTCATTGTGGATTTCTCCTCTGCTTCTGTAACCTATCCAGTGCACCAATAAGCTGCATCCTGAAAAGAAATGCTGTACATTGCCACAACAATCTGCAGATGCATTAGTTCATCAGCTGTTGTTGAAACTCAGTGAATACGTGTCTGTCCTATTGACATGATGACAGGCTAATAGTATATTAGTGGTTATACATGATTTCATTTCCAAACTGTGTCGCACTGAGCTGTGAATGGTCGGGCACATGAATGAAACAGTCACCACACCCACTAACGGACCTCCATGTTGGAAATGTAACATCAACAGCTTTATCACTCACTGCTCAACAATAGCAACTGCTATCAGTTAAGGAAAATATATTTGTCAAATATAGGAATGTCAAATATATTGTGACATTGTCCTCACTAGACACTTTGATTGGCAAAACGCTTAAAACGTCATGGAAAGCATGCTGAACAAACATGGGGAAAAAAGACCATGTTTGTATATTGCTGTGTGAGTCGATGTGCTAACAGGTTTGACAAGAGAACTTCCAAAGAGCTTCTCCCCTGTTCCTAAAAAGCCTACATCAAAAGAAATCTTTGAATTTCGGCAATTAGGCCCAGACGGAAAAAACAGTGGAACTAGTTTTGGTCCGGCCAACCAATCAGCGGCCACCCCCAAGTTTTGACGTCACATTTTAGCTTGGCGAACATCTCTAGACACGAAGACATGATAACAAAAAAGTTATCCAACAATGGTAACGGCAAATGCTCACTCTTTGCGAGCGCAGCCTGGTGTATTTTAGCTTCTCCTTTAACTTTCTGTTTACTTTCTTGACATAACACCACATCTACAACCTTTAAACGTTGTGACTTGATTTGAATTAGTTGTGCTAAAAATACACTTTAGTCACCAGAAAACGTCTTTAAAGAGGTAAAAAGTTTAGCTTCTCATTGCCTTAGCAATAAACTTTCCGCTAAGACAGGCCACGCCCCAAATATGACTTGTTGCCAGCTTATCTGTCACTTTTTGAGCTCTAACGCCCCTCCCTTCTGTCTGCGCCATTAGCATTTACCTATACTGCCTATAGCACGGGACGGCTGTCATCAGACGCCATGAAAACTCACAGAAACTGCGTTGGAGGTTCAGAAATGTCAACGTTGTTTTGACAGTGTTGTTTCTTTGGAATATCAATGCAGTGAATATATTTTAAGTCACTGACATTGTAAATAGTAATATAATGTAAATATTTCTTTAGCTATTCTGTTACATTATTGTGTTTCTAAAAAGTCAATCTATTACTTTTTACTGCAAGAAATGGAGCTATTGTATCTATTTAATGAACAAGTCAACACACATTCTCATTTGTCTTTGGTGTGTCTACAGAAGCGTTACAACTTCAAAAATCTTCCTTTCACAAAAACAAATCCATACCCTTCAAAAATCAGAGAAAATGCCATCTTTAAAGACATTTTTCAGAGGTGCCACTTTGAAACAAGAAACGAAAAAATAAATAAAACAACGCTTCGAAGTTGTGACTTGGGATTGTCGAGTTTCTTCTTCTTCCAAAAGCCGGATACGTGACAGCTGCCGAAATTCCCCACAGCCACGAAACTCTCCCATCGACAAACATTCAGGCAGCGTTTCCCCCTTTAGCCGATGAATATTACATGCACCAGACGTACGCACATAATGTAACCATCCACTTATCGTTGATTCTCCCCCCTCCTCCTCTTCGTATCTCCGACTCCCGCTGGGCCCTGCGATGTTAACCTGTAAATAATAAAAGTTTAAGCTGGTGCGGGTGACATTTGGCGAGGGGGAGGAGCGGAGATGGCCGGAGGGCTCGGAAACTTGATGAAATTTAAAAGTCCTTCCTGAATCATGAATATTTTTTTTGGGCAGATGGGGAGTTATCGCGGTTCAGTGTCTAAGCGCAGAGGTAAATGTCTGAAAAGGTGAATGTTTAGAGATGGAAAAAAAAATGAGCTGAATGTGTTTGAAGTAGGAAAGCTGCTCATGTAAAAGTCAAATGGAGAGCTTATCTGTAAACCACAACCTTAACTGTGTAACACTGGATTTAGTTAATTTAATGTATGGTAGATAACAGGTTAAACTACATTTTTCACTAAGCATGTTAATATTTTAGGTTATATTAAAAGTGAGTGTGTTTTTCATCCAGTTTTGATGAGGTTTATAAATGTCTTTTGTCTTGCAAATATGACATGTACAGGTTGTCCCAAAACTGTTACCTAGCAACCACATTATATATGGACACATCAGGTAAAATCTGACATGGATAAAACCTTGTAACTCTAATTTTGTTGATAGTACACACAACTTTACGCAGAAGAATCATACAGCGGTCTGAATCAGCTCATTACACGCAGACGCGCACACAGAGCCTACAAACGCACTCTCTATACAAGTATGAATTTGCAGACCCAGAGACCGCACCGTCATGAACCGCACGTTCAACACAGTATCACAAGAAGGCGTACTTTTGAGCACAATTTCAGGCCTTTTTGCGTGCTTATGTACGCCGTACATTTAGCAAGATGTGAAAAGGCGTAAAAATTACACGAGATTTACAGCGTTAAAATCAAGTTACTAAAATTGGTAAGTTTAGGTCTGGTGCTTGGGCAGGTTAAAATTAGGATCAAGATTTTGTTAATATTCATAAATAAGAACACGTCTTAGCAACCACCATAGAAATGAACTGGGACTGCGCCGTACCATAATTATGCAAAACAGCTGTGAACTCGTACTAATCATACGTAATTTACATGTCCTGTAATATCGTGGTAAATGTAGCCTTTCTTTTGAGATCGGGCTCGCACGTTTCTGTCTTTGGCGCAATGACAAAAAGCAACTTTGTACCGCGTTCATAATGCCAACACACAACCACGTTCTCTGCAAACTGCAGTGCACCATCATGAACCGTGTATTTCTGTCTCTAGTGCTGTGCCAAAAGTGAGTAAAACAAGTCACAACAGCGATGTGTGCGTTCTTCTGTTAATGTGCTCAGTTTGCACAGTGTTTTTGAGAATCATGTCTACATTCTCCAGCCTTTTTGCGAGTGTTTGGCAGAAGGGCTGTGCGGTCCGCCTTTTGGGTTTGCTGGTCACCACGCCCCCCACCTGTGTTTCAGATAAATCTACATCGTACCGGACAATCAATTATCTTATTTGCGTGACGCAGAATGAAACAAAGGAGCTGATTGGTCATCAGTCATTTAGACCAAAATCTAACTTCACTCACCTCACATTAAAATAGTTTTTAGCTTCGCTCATTGATTCTGCAGAAATCCGTGATGTTTTTCAGTTCCACGTGATATTTTTTCATTTTTTTTTTTTGTCGGGAGCAGCCATGTTGGTTTTCACACGGCGGAAGATGTGTGTCCTCTGATTGGCTAATTAATCTGTCAATCACGGTTACAGAAATTCAAAAGAGGGACACGTTGGCCAGACGATATGTTTTTTATAATAGCCTATCGTCTGGATTTTCCAGGCTACCTCTCGATTGACCTGGGGCCTATACTAGAGGGCGACTGTGATTGTTGTTATACCTGAATGTATGCCTTCCAAGTTTAAAGTTATGTATGACATTTATGTCTGAGATTATTTGATTGCCACACACAATGCTTTTTAATACAGTAGAAAAGAGCTGAATTCATAATCAAACTATATTTATCAAAACAAAAACTAGCTACAAAAACAGAATAATTTACTAACAATTTCACTGGAAGATGTGTTTCTTTGATAGACATCTCACTCTATTTCTGACACATTTGTTCTTCTTTCTAGCCCAGTGGCGCAAGACATTTTTACTTACCCCACTGGCAACTTTCAAGTTTCAAATCTTTTATAAACAGTCAAAAATGTCTTGAAATAAGCTAACAATTGCTGCATCACTTCAGCAATTCAGTCTTATTTTATTAAAACTCTGCATGTTCTGAATTCTAGTCTAGAAATCACTTTAGGCAGTTTAATCCTGGACATTCCTTAAAGACGAATGTAAATATTTACCTCTGTCCTACATATTTCTGCGTCGGCGCGCCTGTCATGTCTCCAGGTGACTTCTCCAAAACTCCCAACATTTGCATTCACTAATTAAATTGTCAGAAGCCATTTTTCCCCCACCAGCTTCTTGATTAAAACTAATATTAATCATTTAATTAAGCCGAATAATAATTAAATTCCTATCAATCTTCAATTATTGCTCAGTGAAGTTTTAAATATGTGAACGGCTGGCTGCTCGTTCAGTCTGAGCAGTGGACTTGTCTGAGCCGCTCTGGAGGATCTGCCGTAATTACACTTTTGTACTGGGAAACACTTTCATTTACTGACTTAAAAATAGTTTCACTTTTGGAAATGAAGTGCTGTTATCTCAACCCAGTGTTTAGTTTTACTTCAGTAACATTCACTGGTCGAACCATGGACATTTTTGACATTTTCTAGATTTTTTTTCTTGGTCTTATGCTTTATTATACAAAACTGGCATCAAATGTAGATAAAAATTAAGAGAACATTCATCCAAGCTGTCTGATGTAGAAGTTGGTCTTGTGAAGTTGGTCTGTCATTTTTTTATGTGTTTGGATGTTTATTTTTACCATTTTGCTACTGCTTGATGTCTTAATGAGTTAGAAACTTAGATTATAAAAAAAATGGACCGCCCTGATGCTGTAGGTGTCATCGAATTCTCCGATAACCCTGTTTTTGGGCAGTGCAATGTTCCTGGGGAGAGATTCCTGATGCATGGTTCTTGGTACTTTCATGCGTGTACAAAGAACCAGCCCCTCATACAAAGCCAAAAGTAATATCTGAGTAAGGTTAAATATCTTAAATTAAGAACATATTATCTTGACTTAAACACTTGCCCAGTAGACATGTCTACCAAAGTAGCCAGTCTTTTTGTCCTTAAAATAAGAAAACACATCTTACACTAGTTCAGTGGTGCCCAAAGTGTGACCCAGGGGCCAAACTCAGCCCTCCAAGGTGTTAAATTTGGTCCGCAAAGAGGTGTTGAGATTTCTTAAGAATGTATGTCAGATCAAATTTTAAATTGACAAGATTGTCAAGTACACCAAATCAGTTTTATTTTGCTATAACATGTCACAAAATACAATTTAATATCAATCCTTTTGCAAAAAGAAACCAAAAACAAACATGCAACATAAAGCTTTGGCCTCAACACGCTACAGAATTATTCATATTGGTCGTTTGAGGAAAATAACACAAATTTTGGCTTTCTGAGGAAAAAAGTTTGAGCACTCCTGCACTAGTTAATATAAGAACAAAAATTACTATTTGTATTTAACTTAAGAAAAGAAGCTCGAATCAAGAAAAAATATACCTTATTCCACTGGTAGATAATTTTAAGTCAAATGTGCTCAATCATAATATTTGTTTGTAAAACAAGAAATCTGAACTTACTCAAATATAACTTTTTGCAGTGTAATAGATCAAAAACTTGGGCATTTGTAATGCTTATAGATTGCTTCTATCTCTAGTTTTAGAATTTTACAATAGGATGCAAATGCTAATGAACTTGACAGCAGAAAAATCTTTAAGGCGTCACACATCTGAAAATTCAAAATTGTAGTGTTTTTGACCTCAGGTGATAAATGAGTTTTCTAAATAGGTGTCATTAAAATACACAGATGAACAGTTTTTTGTTGTTGTTTTTTTGTTTTGTTTTGTTTTTTGATTAAAAAAAAAAAATCTAGGAAAAGAATAAAATCACCATAGAAACAAGCTCTGAAACCAGAAAAGTAACACACGGGCACCTTTATTATAAGAATCACAAGCAAAAGTAATGTCTGTGTCACTTTCTCTGTCCACTGGAAGGATGTTGAAATATAGACCTTCCTTGTATTTACAGTAATAAGATTTGCGTGTCTCTCTCTGGCGTTTAAGCCGTCCTCTGCTGACTGAGCACTTTGTCTGTAGTGGCTCTATAAATAAAGCTGCACAACTGAAGAGAGAAAGTGCTGTATTAAAATGCATTGTGCGTGTGTTACCGTAAGCTCCTAAATCCGGGCAGTGTGTTTTTGTTAAAGTGTCTGTGTGACTGAAAGAAAGGATTACTGCTCTGATATTTGTGTCTTAAGAAAAAATGTGCAACAGCAGCAGCTTTTTACAAACAAAGATGAATAAACAAAACTACTGTATCTGAGAGAGATTCCAAAAAGAGACGGAAGAATCGTGTTTGTGGGTTTATGTTCAAGCTAAAATGATATTCCTTTTGTAGAGCACTACAGGCTCACTTACCAGAAGCTTGGTGAATGTATCCCTTGTTGTGTTTGAGTCATGGCACACTTTTGTGCTTACATTTTTTTCTGTGGCACACCACCTATTGAAATATGGTCAGATCAAGCAATTTTTGGTGCAGTTTTTTTTTTTTTATATTAAAACTGCCCATGACAATGTAATGTAACTTTTCTGGTTGAGTTGTTGCTTACTTTGGTATAGACCCGTTCAGAGCCTACGTCATTTTGGGGCGGAGCCACAATGGTGCCCTCCGCAGAGTTTCTCCATAAGTTTCTATACAAAACAAGTAAGCTGTACTAACGATATTAAACGGTTAGAAAACTTAACAATGACTTCAAACGAAGCTCTGACCATTCCTAATGTGTTCCTTGGGTTTGCACCAGTGACACATTTTATAACTCGTGATTTTTTTCGGCCTAACTAGCTGCCGCTAAAATCTATTAAAAAAATGAGGGATCACTATCAAAACCAATACATCGCCTCAGAGTCATGTAAGTATATCCTCTTAGTCTTTTATACAATAATCTTCTGTAGAAATCAGCACAAAATAATGCCACACAGGTGCAGTTTACTGTGAGTCTAATTCTCCACTGATAATTGATAAATTATTAACACAACTTGCCACAAAAATCTTAAGCAATGTCACGTTAACTCACCTCCTTTGCTTTTCTGCAAATTACGTCGTTAAACTCATCAAGGGATTTGTAGCTCAAAGCTTTTCTCTGTGCACATGAATTTTTCCATCAAATATAAGTAAATTTCAGAACACTGAATATCAGGAGACTTACTAACGGCATGCTAACATTCAGTAACTAACTGTAGATGGATCTGGAGTCGTAGCTTGGAAAGCCTGAGACTGGGCACCACTCAGGGCACCAGTTTGCACGCGCAGCCATCTTTATTTACTAACAGTAAATGGGTCTATTGCTAGGCAGAAAAGCCAAGTGGTTTATTTTGGAACATTCCAGTCAATGTAAATACATCTTCAGAACATTTTATTGGTAAAGTTACACAAATTATCTTTATGAATAATTATTCTGTAACTTTGTGAATGGTGATTTACTATTTTTGCTTTCATAAAGTTGCTGTAAAAGGTTGTTCCAAACACTCAACGAATGATAGATCATTTCATTAAATCAAATTAAGCTTATATAACAGATTAAATGTTGAAAACTGACTTTTTCAAGGCACACCTGGCAGCATCTCAAGGAACACTGGTTGAAAAACACTGGGTTACCTTTTTCAGTAAAATTGTGAACATAATTATATTTAAGATTTCACTATACATTTAACTTTTTTTTTCTTAACCCAGTCTGGTTATTTTAATGAGGTTTCTATTTTTTCCTGTCTTTTCCTGTCTAGAAGTTTCTTTGCTCTTTATAAAGATTGATAACGGTATAACAAAAATCAAATACCTATTTCTACAATTTTCTTTTGCTTTCATTCATTTTCTCTTCTTTTATTTATATTCCTTTGAAATATATATTCTAGTTTCCTTTTTTTTTTTTTTTTACCTAATTTGCATATGTTTTTTTTTTCCAGGCCCGATGCAGGAGACTGTGTTCGACTTCTGGAGGATGGTTTGGCAGGAGAACACCGCGGCCATCGTCATGGTGACCAACCTGGTGGAGGTGGGACGGGTGAGTGCCAACACATCTGCCCTGGCACCACATCTGTCCCCGGATCAGTCGTGTCACTCCAGATGATCCACAACAAAGCAGCGTGCACACTTCACTTACAGCTACAGCGACGGTCGTGTTTGATTAGGAAAGAAGTCAAGTGGTTTTAGCTTGGGCAGGACGCTTTGGTTTGTGATTGACTGGATTGATTCAGAAGTTAATTTTTTTCTTTGGAGCAGTGACTTTGTTCTTTAGGTGTGGGAAAACTTTGGACATTGACCAACTCATCACAGGGTTAACACATAGAGACAGATGATAATTCACACTCTCATTGAATAGTGCTGCCAATAGAAGTTATGCACTAAAGCCGAGCAGACACTGTGCGATATCTTCAGTCGTGGATATACAGCGCCTGCTCAGACTGTGTAAGTAAATCTCTAGGGTCAAAAGTTAGCAGCTCATGATTCATGTCCTCTACATGGACGGATGGTCTTATGTGATCTGAGTGCTCACACTGTACGTCAACCCACGGCGCATCAGACTCCTGTATCCAGAAGCACAACATAAAAGGTGGAGTAAAAGAAGAATCCGGAAGTGGAGGTGGCGTAGTTGCCACAGTGACACAGTTGCTTACTCCAAATGCGATGGAGGAATTTTCAGAATCAGAATCAGAAAGAATTTTATTGCCATTGTCAGTGAACAAACAGAATTCACAGACTAGGAACTTGCTGCGGTGCTAATGTGCAACATATAACACAGAAAACACAAATAAAGATAAAGAATCTAGCTACAATTAGCGCCCTTGTAGCCCTCTCTGTCGTTGGCTCTGTAGGCTGCCTCCTTCTCCCTCCTCAGCTGTCTCAGTCTGGGCGTGAACCAGGGCTTATCATTGTTAAAAGTAACCCTGTTTTTTGTTGGAATAATGCTGTCCTCACAGAATTGTATGTATGACGTCACAGTGTCTGTGTAGTCATCCAAGCTGTCTGTGGCAGCTCTAAACACGTCCCAGTCTGTTGTGTCCAAACACGTGCGAAGCTCCTCCACAGCCTCGCTGGTCCACCTCTTATAAGTTCTCACTGCAGGTTTAGAGAGCTTCAGCTTCTGTCTGTATGAGGGGATAAGGTGAATCATGGCGTGATCCGAAAAGTCCAGAGCAGCGCGGGGCACGGCTCTGTAAGCTCCACTGACTGTAGTGTAGCAGTGATCCAACGTGTTCTTGGATTGTTCATCGCATTTGGAGTTAACAACTTGACCTATATCAATCTGAGACTAGAATGCGTTTGTGTAAAACCCCAATTGGCTCTGTGAACAGAAGTCATTTGACTTACCAACATCTGTTCGGCATGTTCATTTCCTGTCTACGAGGTTTTGACAAAGATCAGGCAGCACTGTTGTCAGCTAACTACAATAGTTTATCACTGTGCAAAAACAAAAGTTATGCTAAATCAACATTTGTGAATAAAATTCAGGTGAAAACGCAGAAACACTCAAGCTTCAGGAGCCAGACATCTGTCAGACCGGTTCATACCTGAACCAAGCAACTAGCTCTTGTCCTGTTTTGTTGCTTTTATCAAAAAAGTTTCCCCAGTCAACTAGACGGACAGTGTATCTCTGCAGGGGGCATGCGCACCAAATACTATAGAGAGACCAATAATCCCTCCATAGTCTTTGTTTATTTTATATGTTAAGAAATCCCCACTGCAATGAAAAAAATATAAAGTGAACATGTTTGTAAAAAAAAAAGGTTTGCTTTTTAAACAAGATAACTGATGAGTGAATTGACCTGCATGTTTTAGATGCAGGAGGACATCTTGAGTATCTGTAGAGAACCCCGGGTAACACAGAAAGAACGTGCAAACTCCACCAGAGAGATCACTATATATTGATTTGGCCTGGCACAGGAATAGACCTCATGATCTTCCAGAGCTCTAGCCACTCTGGACCTGGCATAACAAACGCTAATTAGACAACAATAAAAGGACACTAAAGAATGCTCAGTTTAACTTGACACAATGGAACAATTTTACAAGATTTTACAAGCGTTTTGTCCACCAGAACTTCTCTATAATAAGCAGTCTCCAAAAGCCTTTCATATCATTTGAGAGTACATCCATCCGTACTGCATTTGTTGCATTATTTCATTACAAAAGTGGCAGAAAGCAACTCATTGTAAAAGTATCTCCTGTAACATTACCAGATCCAGCTGAAGCGGCGATACATTCTCCCTCACACAGATGTTCTTTGCTGTAACGCGGGGCAGTGTTGTGCGCAGACAGCCGTTTTTCCGTCCCGTGATCAGATCTGAGGAGTGAGGAGAGAGTGATGGATGGCCTTCATTAACACAGAGGTATCCAGGCGACTGACTCCTGTTTCATACGAGCGGCTCCATAACAGCACATTATACAGGACGGAGACAGACAAGGCCCGAGGCAGGACGGAGCCATGCTGGATGTCCCACACGTATCAGCAACTCCATCTCATTTTTACCTCAGTCGTTAATTTACACTTTACCAGTACCTCAACTGTTCAAAAATGTAAACTAAACTAATTAAGTTTCTAGCTAGTGACTCCAAAAGTATAAAAAATCAGATGCTAATCGGCCTTGAGTCACTATTTTGATGACCTGATAAAATTATAAAAGACTTGGGACTAGACTTGGACTGTGAGCTCCGGTATTCGGTCCCACCAAAAAGAAACTTAAAGTCAGGATTTAATCATCATCTTAGTAAAGGCTAGAAGTTGATGACAGGGTTGCCAGATTTTCAGAGAGCTACACGCAACCAAGCCTTCAAAAAACAGCCCAAAACAAGTTACCTGGAGTGAAAGTAATAATTAGTTAAACAGCAAGACTCCGCACAGAATAGGTGCAAACGATAAGCACATTTTGCCCAATTTTTCCATTTTAGAAATGCAAATGACAACAAATACACTATTTTTAAGTTTCTCAGCAGTCACATATTTTGCTCACTGGTTTTGTCTTGGACTCGATCACATTTGGACTCGGTCTTGTCTTGGTCTTCTGGGTGCTTGGACTTGATCTTGCCTTGGACTTGGTCTTATATTAGTCTCGGTCTTATCTAAGACTCGGTCTTGGACTCTGCTTGTCTTGGACACCAAGACCACATTTCATTGCCACCTCACTCTGCTAAACTTAGACCAGGAGTGCAGTGACCTGTCCCAAGAAAGAAAAATTTGCAATAAGCCCTGCACAAAAGGATCATGTAGACTCTGATAATTGTATAAATTACAAAGATGGTCTTGATTTAGTGTCGATGGACTGCGGTTTTTGGTCTTGACTTATGAAAGTCTTGGTCTTGTCTTGGTCTTGACCCTCGGTGGTCTTGGTCTTGTCTCGGTCTTGGGACTCTGTGGTCCTGGAAAGGTCTCTATTAGTGTGGTCTTAACTACTACACTACCTACTGAATGTGTTTAAAATGTTTTCACAAATTTTAGCAGCTGGCGTGAGTTGAACACTGTGCTCCAACAGCACTTAGCCTAATGCTAACAACATAAACAAAGCTCTTCCTGGATTTTAGCTGACAATATTAGTTATAGAGGAGACACTGAAGACAAATAAACAATGTAGCAGGGGGAAAACTGTTTTTTAGTAATTCTCTATAAACAAAAACAAGTATTGAGCTACCATGGAGAATTTAGATTTACAAAGTAACAAGCTAATAGAAAATGAGACAACCTCGTTTTATATTGGCCAACATTTTACTGACCTCACCATGTCAGTATATATCAGTATTTTTATTATTCTTTTTTTTCTGTTTATCATAATTACAAAGCTGCTACAAATTTATACAACAATCTTCAGCCTAGTCTGTAATTTTTTTTTTTACAATCCTCCATACAACCTTTAGCTTTAAAACAATAAAAATATGCAGATATAAAAGTCGTTAGCAGGCATATTTTGGTAATTTAAAAAGCAACATGAATCTAAAAATTTGCTGCAACTTTCCAATTACAGAAGCATGACGCGTAACCATGGCTACACATCACATTCACCTTATCTGCCGAAGCATACATTTGTTCATAATCACAGACCTGTTCACTCTCTGATTCGGCTATCATCATTCTGGTGGATCTTAAATGTAGCAGAGCTGATCTTGATTCATGGCTTCATCTCCTGGTACCTCATTAGGGCCGTTCCTCTACAGTAGCTCCAGCGCTCTGTCCCCCTCTGTCCCCCACGCCTCACCCCTCCACACACCTGCTCTGCTGCGGTGGACTCCTCTGAGGACCCGGGACCCCCACACCGGCTGTTCTGAGCGCGCTCCAATGCCACCGACGCTGCTGGGATCGGTTTGGAGGCTGGGCTGGGCTGAGGGAGGATTTCACCGGGTTTTTGGGACTAAATTGTTTAATATTTTGGTCTTTATGAAGAGTTGGTGCTTGGTTAGATTTAGCTTAGTCATGTTTTAGTTGTGAACAAGTAGTGTCACTGCTCCATTTTACTAAAACAAACGTAATATAGGAGTCACATTTTACTTCCTGATTAGAAATGATGACAACACACCGCAGGAAGTTGATTATTTGGGTTGTTTAGAATGCAAAAGTGACTTGATTAAAATATTTTTGGAAAATTTGAGCTCAGTATTGTCGCTTGAGGACGTCCAAGATTTAGGTTTTTCAAAAGTATCGAAAATCAGCTTCTCATTAACACTAAAAGCTGTATTCAAACTACTCATTTGAACAGGCATCCATACTTAAACGCAATCACAAAATATGACATTTTCTGATGAATTTTAGAAGAGTCTTGAGCGTAATCCAAAACTAGGTCTAAACCAAAATGTTTAACCCTCTGACACCAGATATTTTAGGTCACACTGTACCCATTGTGTCACAAACGGTTCCCGACACACAAATGGGCCTATAAAATAATACTTATTTAAAACATTTTTTCTACTTTCAATGGCTCATTTTTTTTCTCAAAGTTTTCTCAAATTCTCAAAGTTTATTGAAATTTTTATGTTATAGGCCAATTTAGGTCCAAAAATCATCGTTTTTTTGAATGCCAAAAACACAAAATATGCAAAATTTTCAAAAATAAAAGTCTGAAGTGGATTATTTGAGTTGATGTTATTAGACCCTCACATATGTCAATAATTTATAATAACATTCATTTTGATGCATTATTGTGTTTTGAGTGACAGCCATTTTTAACAAAAAGTCACACCTGTACCATTGTGTCACAAACGGTTCCCGACACACAAATGGGTTATAAATAATACTTACTTTTAATTTTTTTCTACTTTCAATGGCTCATTTTTTTCGTTAGCTTGCCTTCTGTCAAACATATAAAAAAATTCTCAAAGTTTATTGAAATTTTTTAGTTATAGGCCAATTTAGGTCCAAAAGTCTAATTTAAGTCCAAATTTAGTTTTTAGGTCAAAAGATAAATGTTGTTTTTTATTAGACATTTTTTCACTATTTTTTTCAACATGTTAATTTTCACATTTTCCTCATCTGTGTGTCCTCAAACACTTCAGGCCTCTCCCCTGACTCGTCACCAACACATCCAGACCATTTGAGCCCTGATCATAAATTTCAATATTACATAGGGGCCATGTATAGAACAGGAGTGCTTTACAAAAATGTCCATATAAAATACCCTAGGGGCCCCTGGGGGTCCAGAGGTCTCAACTCACGAAAAATGTCAAATTATTCAATTTCAACCCAGAAGCTTAGGTTGAGATGGTATTTCATGATCTCACATTATTTAATGTCTGTATTACACCAGGCTGAAAAAGTGAGTTTATAATGGAAGTCAATGGGGCACAAACGGTTCTTTTAGGGCTACGTGTAGGCAAAAAATGTAGCCAAGAAGTGGCGGGGCTAGGTAAGGTCTGAAGGTGGCATTTTTTAATTTGATCAAAAATAACATTACCTGGAAAGTTTCATGGCTCTAACCCAAGACAACCCATTTTTTTTTCAACAATGAAAAAAAAAACGCCAAAATGTACACAAACGGTCCCCATAGGTGTCAGAGGGTTAATAAAGAAAGTATTTGTATTTTGAGCTGTCTCAAAAATGCACAGACATGTGACGTGAAAAGAACATTTTTAATAATCATTGGTAGCACCATAATTAGTAGTCTCAGTATTCCTTAATTTTTAAATGTTGTATCATAACACTTGGTGTAGGCAAACACGTTTTTTACATCAAAAACACTTATTCTATAAATCAGAGCTGTTCAACTTAATTTCCTCAGGACCTGTGGTCAGGTAGTTGTGTCACCAATTTTGGCAATATTTGACGCTGCACCAAATTAGAATTAGACAAGTACAAACAATTCAGAACCAGGAAATCCCAGTATTAACAAGACAAGACAAGGTCTAAAGCAGAACTAAAACAAGTTTTTTTTTTAAGAGTAATTGACCTTATTAACCAGGAAAGTCCCACTGAGATTCAGAACTTCTTTTGCAGGGGAGCCCTGGGGGGAAGCATTAATGAACATGATTTTAGTGGTAGGGGAAATCGGCGTACTCGGAGAAAACCTACAAAGACATGTGTAGAACATGCAAAGTCCACATAGAAAGGCCCCGGGTCGACGGGGAATTGAACTTAGGTCCTTCTTGCTGTGAGGCCAGAGTGCTAACCGCTACGCCATCATGTCGCCAAGAGAAAACAGGAACAAAGTAACCCAGCTTGTCAATGCCTGAGCCTATCAAACCTCAGAAGCTAAGCAGGTTGGGCCTGGGCAGTACTTGGATGGGAGACAACTAAAGAGAAAATGTTGTAGTGTCCTTAGGAAAGACACCTCACCCATATCGCCTAGTGTGGATCTGGTGTGAGTGTGAATGGTGCAAAATGAGCCTTGCTTCTATCAGTCTGACCCAGGGCAGCTGTGGCTACAGAAGTAACTTATATGAACAATGAATAATGCAGAATGTGAAGCGTCTATGAGTGCCTTGAAAAGCACTGTATAAATCCAGTGCGTTGTTGTTATTTTATCAAGTTGAGTAGGTCTTCTCCAAGTCTTTTCCACTTCCTTTTCTGAATTAAACACAATAAAAAACTGGTGTAAATCTGCAGTGGGCACAGTTGGTTCCTAAAACCACTGCTCCGTGGCACAGTGCGGCCCATCTGCTCCTGCACCGTCAGTGATGAACTCTGGGAAATCCTCTCTCGCTCTCTCCTCTCTCTCTCTCTCTCTCACACACACACCACACACATACGCCCGTCCCGCTGGTTTGGGGGCCACACAGGGGGGAGAGGGTCTTTTGATGTATTAGACATTTGGTTTGGATGTAGCTCTGATGTTTGCAATCGGCTGCTGTGAGTTGCTGTTTTTGTGATCTCTATCATGAGTGACGCAAGGAACAAGGAGTTGTTTTTATGATATAGAAAAATAAAATAAGATCTAATTATGATTGTGTTGTAACATATGTGACTGTAAATTGACTTTACATACTGCTTTTCACACTAGAAAGCTTCTTCAGTATGGCATGACCTGATGTATATCGATGAATAATCCCCAAACTAACTTTTAGCAGACTGAAATTAATCTGAGGTTTGAATTTTAGGGTTTGGGTTTGACAACTAAATATGCATTCAAAACCTCTAGAACCTTTCAGTCAATGTTCATAATCTTTTCAGGATGTTTACCTTTCAGTATACTTTTAATCTGATTTAAAGTTAGAAACGGCCCAAACCATGATAAATTCTGCTCTACTGTTTGTCGTACACATTGTGAAATCCTGTTTTGCCATTTCTCCTCAGCACAAGGGATAAATGGCTTGTTTACTGTCACTGAAGCAACATCTGCGCGTGACATAATTTGGCCCAAAGCTAATTCCGCCCCAAACGAAGCGCCTGACTCGCGCTGATCCAATAAGGTAATGGCTTTTGTCTAATTCAATCGGGCTGGAAGCGGACGGTAGATTTGAGATTGTCATCAGGGCTTTAGTCATCACTGCTCCGCAAAATGAATTTGGAGCCTTTGGCACATCAGAGTTTTCACATGCACAACTTTAGACCAGCACAGCTTTAGACCAGCACAGCTTTAGACCAGCACAGCTTTAGACCAGGTTTTTAAACTGTGAAGGTTAACTTTTCTCTCCCAATCAGTTCTAAGCTCAAAGAGTCAAATAATGACTCACGTGGCTCTGAAGTCTGAAAAGATGACATGTTTGTTATTTAGATGAAGGGAGCTTGTATGTCTGATTAAGCAAGAGTTACACATAATGCCCCAAAATTTTAATATTGAGTTCACTTTCTTGAACCATGGTTATCAAACCTTTTTAAATGTGCTCCTCAGATTACTATGTGAGTGACCAAAAAATCCCCAAAATTTAAACCAACCTTTACCAGAAATGTAAGCTGTAAAAACCATAAAAAATGACATTTAATTAAATGTACTCTTTAAGACAGTATTGTGTTATTTGTTTGTGCGAGCCAAATTCACTCAAAAAAACTGTTTTCAATTTGAATTTAACAGAGACATGGTATTTCTTATGACCTCCACTTTGGGAGGAGCTTTGTTCAAATATGATGATGTCATCAGGCCAGAAGGTGGGCAAGAGTCATATTTCTTAATAATGTTATTGTGCTACATTATTAGTAATGCATTGGACTTGTCAGGCGCTTTGACTTGGCTCATTTTTAATCTGAATTCTGTTTCTGACACCCTGACTGATATTTTGTAGTTTGTCGACACACGTGTGCCCCCTCTTTCTCTCTCTCTCTCCCTATGTCTCCTCTCCTCTTTTCTTTGTCACCTCTCTGTCATTCATTCACTGCCCCCCGCTCTCTCTCTCCCCCTTTCCTCTCTCTCCACTCTTTTCTCTCTCTCTCCCTCTTCTCTCTTTCTCCCTTTCCACTCTCTTTCTGTCTCCTTCTCCTCTCTCTCTTTCTCTTTCTCCTCTCTCTCCCTCTCTCTCTCCCTGTCTCATCTTTCCCTATCTCTCCTTATCTTCTCTCTCTCACACTTTCCCTTTCTCTCTTTTTCCCTCTTCTCTCTCCTTTCTCTCTTTCCTCTCCTCTTTCTTCTCTCTCCACTCCTCTGTCCTCTGCCCCCTCACTCTTTCCTCTCTCTCTCCTCTCTCTCTCTCTTTCTCTCTCTCCTGTCTCATCTTTCCCTCTCTCGCCTTCTTCTCTTACTCGCACCCCCCTTCTCTCCTCTCTTTTTCCTTCTTCTATTCTCTCTCCTCTCCCCTGTCCTCTGCCCTCTCTCTCTCCCTCTCTTCCCCTCTCTTTCTCTCTTTCCTTCCCCTCTCTTTTCTCTTCTCTCTCTCTCTCCCCTCTCTTTCTCTACTCCCCCCCCTCTCTCTCTTATCTCTCCTCTGAACATCTCATCGTGTCACTCCTCCGTCTCCATCAGCAGATCCTCCGTCTTCTCTCTTAATTGAACAGAAGGGGGCGGGGCTAGCTCTGCGCTCTTATGATACCTAATACATGTAATGTTTCCACCGGGCGCGTTTAGATTTCCTCGGGGGAAATCTCTTTTAAACGACCCGGGTTTATTATTTCACATCACTCCATTGTCATTATATCAGCCCATTTTATGACACGCTTTTTATTATAATGGACTTTTTTTTTTAGCCAAGGTGTTTGTTCTTGTTCTGCTAATGTGGCTACTTTACTCCAGCCTCTACTATCACCAATGACAATATTAATACAACACAAATTTACCAAAATATTCTCTTTTTCTTTGACTTTAAGACCTATTTTATAGTCTTTAAGTTTATTTCTCTTCAGGGACATCTCGTTCAAAGGAGACATATTGTTTGTTTGTTTTTTCATTTTGCAATAAACTATGACTTATGTAGATCAAAACTTGACATTTTGTTTCATTGGTAAACACAAAACAAATCTAAAAGAACTATAAATATTAACAGCTTCATTGACTTGATCTTTGTTTTTGTTTTTTTCTCCATGTATGGAGATCCGTAATTACCATTTGTAAAGATTGGTCTTAAATGGTTTAAAATATAAACAAGCCCAATGACTTTCTGTTCAAAAATGTTGAACTTTATTGTAAGTAGTGCTGTAACAAGTAATAGATTGAAGCAATGATTGAAACAATTATCAGCTAATTTAGTAATCGAATAATTGATCTTGTAGGTTTCAAACATAAATCTGTTATAATGTCTGGATGTGGTTCTGCTAGCTTCAGTTCTCACTTATTTCCCCATGATGAACCTTTTCAGGTTGAAAAGTTTTCAGTTTCGTATAAAACAGCTTTGTAAGCTTTAGCTTCGGCTACCGTTGCTCGCTCTATATATTGCACTGATTGGTGAGAACAGTCAGGCCTGAGCTTCGTCTGTTCAGCTCCCTTGGCTTGAGCTTGTCGCACACAGGATCATGAAGGAAACAAAACTGAGCATGTGCACGCTTTAAGCACAAAACCCCGGTGATTTAAGGTGGTTGCCGCGTTGCGTCAATGGCTGTGCTCAGTTGTGCATTGTTGCAAGTTAGTTAGCTCAAATAACTTTCGTTCACTGAACATGCGCAGTTGTTCTTTCTCTCATGTGGACATGCGCAGTTGTTCTTTCTCTCATGTGGACATGCGCCAGTTGGGTTGGCTCGCGTAACATGTGACCCACGCTGTCCAATCAGAGCGGGAGTGAGCACAGTTGTAGCTGAAGTAAAGACTAAAAAGTTATCTGTAATGAAGCTGAACACTTTTGAACCGGGAAAAAGTTTATATGAACTGAGATTTGTCACAAAGTCCAACCTTTTTGAAATGTGTGGGTCTGTGAGGCAAGCACCAGTAGTCTGTTACATTGTGCTCTATGGAAAAAATACTTTCTGGACTGACAGGACAGAGCTAGAAATGTCCTATCCAGATTTTTAATTGATTCATGGTAAACAACTTGGGCTAAAACTAACGGCAAAAGCTATTGAGAAAAAACGCAGACTGAACTTTTAGATTGACTTCCTGTTCTAAACTGCAGAACTTTATTGTCATATTTAACTGTAACAAGCATCAGATTTTAAATTACCTTTTGTTTTTTGTTGGAATGTTAGTGTTTGTCATTTTTTAACCTGAAATGCTATGCTGGGAATTCACAAGTAAATACAGACAAGTGGGTGGGGATAGATGGTGGATGAAAACAGGACATTTCTTTGGTAATCAAGATATTCTTTGGTCTACTTAAGCCCTACTTAAAATTTTTTGACCACATCACTCAACTCTATCCATCAAAAACTCTGAAAATAAAGCTAAATTTCAACATAATGTTCACAAGCCCCTCCGATTCTGTCTTTTACTACAAATTCTCGTTGCTAATCTGACTATGACACCTAATACTTGTAATGTTTCTGCTGGGTGCTTTTAGATTTCCGCTGGGAAATCAGCCCGGGCTTACTATTCCACTCCGTTGTCATGGCAACACATTGTATTTTTTGCCCGTGTGGAGATTTTAAGGTGGAGACTCTTGCGCTTTTTTTCACTGACCTGCTTTTATCATATCATTATCAGTGCAAACAGTTCATCTGCTCTGACGTACGACCCACTCTGTTATATTAGACCACGAGACCGATTTCACCAAACGCTTCACCAGGTGGTTTGTCTCGTCTGTTGGGAAATTAGCGTAGATTGTCATTGTGTCAAGTAATTTCATCTGTGTTTGAATTTGCACAATTTTGAAATGAATTATTCAGAGCTAGAAGTTGATTAGTTTGATTATTTGTGTGGCCAGACCTCTATGTTTATGCCTACTGATCTCAGAATCTTTTTTGGACCTACATAGAATTGTATATCAATAATTGTCTGCTTTGACTATTAAGCGTATGACTTTCTCGTACCTGGCAGTTTCGGCGGCAGGACTTCTGCCTTAATCCGAGGTGACATCTGATGTTGTGACGTGTCTCTTATAGGATCTTCCGAGGCATGGCCAGTTTGAGAAAAATGAAAAAAAGCACTTTATGGACTGGGGCAGCGCAAAAATAATAGAAACAAAGATACAAAAGATGGATATGAGAGGCTGTTGAGATCAGGAAGCAAGGAACACAAACATGGGACGCACTTCTCCAGAAAACACCAGGCACATTTTATTAGAGACACTCCTAACCTATGACAGAGACGGAAGTCCTGCCGCTGAAACTGTACGAGTTTATTGAGGGATTATCGGTCGACATCCCTTTCCGCTCCACTGCGCATGCTCCATGCAAGATACGCTGTCTGTCGCCGTGGCTGGGGAAACGTCTTTGATTAAAACAATAAAACAGGACAAGAGCAGCTGGCTTGTATCAGGTCTGAACTGGTCTGACAGACGTCTGGCTCCTGAATCTTGAGACAATGTTTTTCTCTGCGTTTTTTCACTATATAACCTGAATGTAACGTGTAAGGGTCATGGGGTCGAATTTCTTTCACAAATGTTCATTTGGCAGCAGAACTTTTGTTTTCGCACAGGGATAAACTCTTGTTGTTAGCTGACAACAGCGCTGGCTAGTGTTCTTGTCACGGCTTGTGTCAATGAGTAGCGGCTCTTTCTGCATTCTGGGTACGCACATCTGTAGTTCATGTAAGGGATAAAAAAATTATGTGTAAAAATATTAAATTGCAGACAACAGACTCTGCAAAACAGGGGGCAAGTTTAAAATGACTGTGTGAAAATAATTTTGCTCACATATTAGATACAAAGATTTTGTCAGAGCAGATTTTAAATATCTTCTGAAAATTTCCATTAAAAAAGTCAAATTTTGACACATTTTTAGACCTAAAATTTCAATAGTTCAGGCATAGAATTAGATATTATTGTTTGTGATAAAATGAGACCACTGAGTACTGACGGAATTGAATAATAAAGAATTTTAGTTCTAATCTGGAGCTGAATGCAGCGCTCTGATTGGCTGAGCTTGAGTGGTCCTCGCCAGTTTCACTTTGTTTTTTGTATAAAAAGGTAAAAAGCCATATTTTCAATCAAATGAAGACATATCGATTGGACAATTCTTTTCTTAGTACAAAAATAATCATTTAGATTGATTTGTGTGAATAAAGAATACTCCTTGAATCAAATACTATATACTTCCCATAATCCATATCCATATTCCTCTTTGTCATTATAACATCCAGTTGTGCCCCGCTGTTTCATACCATATTTTTTTTTTCTCTTTCACTTTTTTAAGGCGGAGCAAGTCATTACATACCTCTCCCGCTCTGGTGTTCGTCAGCGTCCACCTTTAAGATTCATTCTCAGGTTATCGACGTGTGAATGAAAAAGCAATAATGTGCGAATGAGCTCTCCATCGACATCCCCGACTCACCAGTTACAGCAGCGGCGGCTCCTTGACCGCGGGCCAAAACTAATATGAAGCAAATCTCATTTCGACTTGAAGAAGCGGCGGCAGAATGAGAAATATCAGGTGGCAAATGGGGGATAAAGTTATGTGACAATTATGTTTATTGGGAAGAAAGATGATGTGGCGTTGAAATGAGGCTCTGAACGTTGCTATCGGTGCAATACGCTAACGTTCATTCATTAGATCAGAAACAGACAGGACGGCAAAAACATATGTCGCATCGAGCCGAGTTTCACTTTGAGTTAGAGGTACAGAGGTCTCGTGGTTGGATGATATAAGTTTATTGATCTCATAATGTTCAGATTACTTGTTGTGGCAGTTTTCGATACATGAGAAAGCACAGTTAGCAAAATGTGCATGCGAAATCAAGACGTAGGAGAGTGATTATTTAGGAAAAGTGGTTTCAATTACGCAAAATTGACTTGTTTGAGTTTCTAATCTTGCACGCTCGTCATAAACACAGCTGAAGTTTTGTCTGATTCTATTCTTTTGTCTGAGGCCTTGTCCACACGAAGACAAAACAATGATCATTTTACAAATGAGTTGCATGAACATAGACTTGTCTTAGGATTTGTGAGCGTCCACACGAATCAGTAAACCAGCCTGAAGTCGGTGTAATGTCTGTAACTGACCAGAGTGAGGCGCTGTGACACTGACACAGAAAGTCACAAAACTAGAGGAAGACTTGACAACGTGAATCTAAAACCTAAATAAGAGACACAGAAAGTAGATTTATGCTTCAGATGTCTTTGGAATATTTTCACAAAGCTTCAAAACAGATTTAATAGATATTGTAGTGGATTTTAATTTTTTTCTGTGTCTTCTGTGGTTCACGGAGCAATCAGACGGCAGATTTTGACATTTTTGACTGTGAACATGAGACTCTGGGGCAGTGATGTTGTCAGCGTAACTGCGGAAACGCTAAACTGAAGTTTTGAAATCTTTTCACTCTGGGACCTGGTTTCAGAAATATTTGTTTTCATTGTCATGAAAGTCCTGCTTCATGTGGATGATGTGTGATTTAGGTCAAATATTTGTCCTGAAAGGCTTGAACAAGTGTGGACAAGACCTGAATGCCAGAATCTGTGATCACACTTACTTAAATTTTGGTCAAAAAATAAACTTAAATAAAAGCATGTTTTTCTAGTTTAGATGTTTTAGTGACACAAAATGTGTGATTTTACTCTTGCATGGCCACAAAACGAACCATTATTTGGTTCAGATGAGGTCATCCTCTTGTTTGTTTCCATGGAAAAGCAGCTCCTTTAGCTTTATTTTTTCACATTATGGTGCAAAACTTCTTTCCCAATAAGAATGTTCTAAAGAATGATTCTAACTTCCAATTTGTATTGAATTGTGAAGTTACACGGTTTACCTTTAATACATTTTGAGCATCCAAATGTTTCACCACGATGCGTTGTGAAGTGTTTGTCGCCACGTTTAGACATAGAATGACTTCTGCCGTGTTGGTATGCTACAGCTACAGCAGTTTGCTAAATGCTAACAACATACACAACCGAACATCCTGGATTTTAGTGAACAAAAGCTTTAAGTGGACAAATCAATGCTAGAAATTAAACTGGCATTTGCCGTGAGACGCAACAGGTTTAGACTCATTTGATTTGAAGTTTGCACTAAAATTGACCAAAATATGACTAGTAGACATTGCTATTTAAATCCCATACACAGTTCAAGAAAAATAAAGTTGTTTTTGTGTTGAGCTTTACTTTAAGATGTAGACTTGTATAAGAAGATGTTTACAAGGTGAAGTGTCCAAGGACAAAACGTCAGTAGAATTGAACCGTCACAAACAGTCGCCTCAGAAAACATTTTATTTCCTATGCCTTTTTCCACGTTCTATAAAGCTGCAGTTGTGTTAAGAGTTCTCATAAATGATTAGTGTGTGACTGTCTCTGCAGGTGAAGTGCTGTAAATACTGGCCCGACGACACAGAGATCTACAGAGACATAAAGGTGACGCTGATCGAGACGGAGCTGCTGTCGGAGTACGTCATACGCACCTTCGCCGTCGAGAAGGTAAAGACCATTTGTTTCTCTGTGTGTCCTCGGTAAACCCAGACAAGATCATCAGAGGAAAGTTATACAAAGTGTCCTTCTCCTCCACAAGCCTTGACTGTGTTTGTGTTGAGTTTGTCTACAGTCGCATCACTTCTTTATGGTCTAATGTGACTTCTTCTCTTTACTTTAGTCTCTGCAGATGTAAATCTTCTTTATTTGTTTGTTCTAAAGTGTTGAAGTAGTTAGTCAAAATAAAAACTTACCGAAACGAGTCCTAGAGTTGTAAAGGAGGACAGGAAAAGTTTATTTATTATCAGTCTGGGACTCACAGACTTCAGTACTCAGTACATATTGTCTATCTAAGCCTGATTATACGTCCACACACAGAGGTTTAAAAAGGAGCTAAGAGGAGTAGCTTTTAGGTAAGTGAGTGATATGAGAATCTGTAATGGTCAACATAGAAAAGGAGCAGCAAAATTGTTTACACAACTATGAAACAATTCTAACAAACACATTTTATTATTTGAACAGAACAGGAAGATTTATTATTGTCATTGAGTACAGTGAAACTACGTTTGGAGTGAGCCCCCGGGTCGCTGCACCTTTTGCGCGCCGCCACTCGCTTTTCCGAACATGAAACACAAAGAAAACATACACACAGGGAAATTTCATTTGTTTAACTTTATCTCACATGCTATAGCACGTCAAATATTGGATATTGGCTTGAAGTTCTAATAAAGATGGTCACATACAAGAGAAACTATAATATATATGGCATGCCTATTCAACTTAAGCCCTGGGGCCAAATCTGATCTGGCCTCAACCCTTTTTCCCATTATTGCAAAAAATACTTTCACTTGCTTACCGGTTTAAAACTGGGCTGCTATTTCGTAGACTTGATTGGGTCTTTTTTAGTTATGGTTTAATCCTTCTTCCTTTTTTGGTCCTAGTTTAGACCTGGTTTAATGCTGAGATTTTCTTAGTCCTGATCTGGTCCTTGTTTAGTTGTGGTTCAGCGCTGTTTTGGAAGTTTCGTAGTGCCTTCAAATTCAAACATAGACTATAACGTGTTATTTTGAGGACTGAAACAGATATACAGTATGTGGATATTTGGCATAAACCTAATTTTTGTCAAAAGGTTTGTGCAACTATTCAGCCAGTACCAAATTCGAAAAATTGCCCTGAGAAATGTGTGATGCCTGGTAATGGAATGTGAAAGAAGAAAGTCATGCTGATTGCATCAAATAAATACAGGTTGACTTGCCCTGTGCTGTGTCTGATCAGTAGTTTCAGTCGAAGTGTGTGACAGTGATTTGCTCCACAGCGAGGCGCTCATGAGATCCGGGAGATCCGACAGTTCCACTTCACAGGCTGGCCAGACCATGGAGTCCCGTATCACGCCACAGGTCTGCTGGGATTCATCCGGAGAGTCAAGTCCAAGACCCTGACCAACGCCGGGCCCATGGTGGTCCACTGCAGGTCTGTCACACACACAAATGATTTTATGATGAAAACCTTGTAACACACTGTGACTGAGCAATGTATTTATAGTGTCATGTCCAATAACCACTAACAGACCTGCACAGTAATATTATATGGCTCTCAAAACACTTTAACCAGTTGTTGCAGTAACATATAAAATACATGTATATTACACAATATCTTCTCTTAGGCAGGCCTGTGCCACCTAGTGCCTCCACTCAATTTAATTTCACTTCAGCTACTAGGTCAGGTTGACAGAACTGCAGACCGTTCCCAAAAACCAGGAAGTACCATCAGTGAAGAGAGATGAAGTGATGGTCAGAACCAACCCAAAATGAGATGGCAAACTTTCTTCTCCTGCATTGTGCATTGCAAACCCGAAATTTGTGGGACAAGCAAAGGATATTTGTTCTCCTCAAGGTTTTTTCTTTGAGTAAAACGCACAGGCAATTCAATATATTTGTCTGCCCAAAAACACAATAGTTATCTTAGAGGACTTGACATAATTGTTGATTTAGCAAACAAAATTGTCAAATAGCAAAAATAAAACATTTAATCATTACCAACACTGGACACAAAGCAGTGGAAAATCAGAAAGAACCATCATTCAGAACTACAGAGGCAGATTGTCTTACCTGTTTTTTCATGTTTCTTTCAGTGCCGGAGCTGGAAGAACAGGCTGCTTCATCGTCATCGACATTATGCTGGACATGGCCGAGAGAGAAGGAGTGGTGGACATTTACAACTGTGTGCGGGAGCTGCGATCTCGACGGGTCAACATGGTCCAGACCGAGGTACTGGGACTCGGGACTCCGGGCTGGGTCTAGTCAGGGATATAATAATGGGTTAACCCTAAATTTAAGAAACAATGCGCGTTCACAGAGCAGAATGCAAGGCTCCACCAAACAGACCAATCGAGCCGCGGACTTCATACAAGAAGAAATGATGAATACGACTTATACAGGAATTAAAATAAATGAATTCTTAGCCAAAGGAAACACCTGCAGCTTCAGATGGAGTCTGCACAAGGCTAGATACATAGTTAATTTTAACATCATGCATAAATAGAGCAGATTAAAGCACAAATGTGCAGACATAACAAAACATGGAACAGACCAACGGCACAGTCTGAAAGAGCTGTGTGTTCTGCTCACACAAGCTCCTTATGTCTGAGGCAAAGCAAAGACGCACAGCTAAATGTGCACAATTACATTAAGTCAGTCAATATCTAGACTATTAAAGTATTTATTGAAGGTCCTGTACGCGATTTTTGCTTCCTTAAAAATGGAAATAAACATTTGTTTACACAGCACCTTTACACATTCTTTTACATCAGTCCACAAGTTTTGCTTACTCACATAATGCATTCTAAGTAGGGATGCACACATCCAATACTTGGATTGGATATCGGTGCAGCACAAGGAAATTTTGTTGGATCGTGTATCGGCTCCATGATAACGGTTCAGCTGATATTCTAGTTGTGTCTTTAATTGAACATAATAAGACTTATTTATTGGCTGATGTTGATCCAGAACATCTCATAATGTTTGACATTTTAGTCATATTAAGTTGTTTAGTTATGATTTGCACTATAAATAACAGTTACATAACACAATATGATCATATTTCTTTTGTTTTGAAAAGAAAAAAAAAGCAATTTCAGTCCTTACACTAGTATCAGTTGATATCTGGTAAGACAAAGTGTCTGTATCGGAACTGGAAAAGCTGGATCCGTGCATTTCTAATTCTAAGCCTCCAAATCGTTCATCATGATGTGTTTAAGCTTTTAGTGTTTGTTGCTGCTTGAATCAAGCTTTAGACATGATCGACCAATCAGCGAACAGAAATTAAGCGTCTGTTTGTAGTTCCGCAAGTTTGCCGTTAAAGTTGTAGCTTCCCTCAAATTTAGATTCAAATATCAGCTTTTTTATGATGTGCCTATTTCACTTTGTGGAAACAACAACAACGATCACCAACATCCATGTTTACGCAGGACTTCCAGGACTAAAATCGATGTGTTGGTCGCAGTACATGCAGATGCGAAAAAGGACCCACCTACCATAGAACAAACAAGCTCCAATGCTTAAAAAATTAGCTTCCATCTCTCTCTCTTCACACACATCAGAACTGGATTGGTGGCTTGTCTTTTTAACGTATCCGTAAACTTATACTAATACTTGTTGCATCAGAGATTTACCCTAATAGAAAGTGATCCATCTTTGTATCGCCAGACCAGGTTTTACCCCAAACTTACATCGCCAAACCCTAAATCCAGCTTCGTAGCGCAGGCCTCAGATCTAGTCCAGGTCTTGTGCTTTAAGTCCAGACCCTCAGAGACTGGGAGATACAGGATTATACACGCGCCGTGACAGACTGACAAAGATCTGGTTTAATCCTTTTCAGAAACAACAGTCAGAACAGGAGACGAGCTTTAGGAAGTGAGAGCAAACAATGAAACTAAGTCAAATCTATGTATATTTTTGGCAGTAAATAACATTATGCTGTTTACATGAGAAGAACAACAAACACAAACTGTGACTTCTGCTGAATGTAAAATAACTCGACATGTTTCTAAAAATATGTCAGGTAATTAGGATTCTTCTTCAGCACTTGTCATGTTTACAGTAAAAAATCCCACATCTAATGATTCTTTAAGTTTTATGCCGGCCTTTTGGCTTTTCAGCACAATTTAATTAATTCTTCTTTTCTTGTTTTTCAATATATGTCGAAGCACTTTCTAGTTGCTAAGAAACATGACTTCTTATTATAAAACTTTATTATTTTACAGTCGACTGTTGAGCTAGGTCAAACATTATATCATAAAAACTTATTAAATATAGTTTAAGTTTGACTCCCTTAAGATACTTAATAATGATTTAAAGACGAACTGTTTCATTGTTAATGAAAGCTGCTTATTTACAAATGATGTGAAATAAGTGTGTTGTCGTTACTGTACGTGCGACATTCACTTGTCACATTCACTTAGCTGTTGCTAATTAATGTTTGCACATGCAGAAGTAAACCAAAGATGAGCAGTACAAGCAGCACCAGAGAAGGCCATAGGTATAGGTCAGTGGTACAAACCCATCGATCGCGATCAACCAGTAGAAGTCGATCCCAAAGCCCCGTCTAATGTGAACTTTAACCACGAGATACAGGCGTTAAACTACAAGCGCAATGAGTTTTGCTCGTAATGTGCACTCCTCCGTCCAGGGTTTGGATTAAAAATTGGATCAGCAAGAGCAACAAGAGACGAGAGACTTCACAACTTTTCTCTCAGATTATAGTGCTAATTCAAGGTAAGAGTATATCCACAGAGTTTGGTGCAGAGTTTTTTTCTTCTTGTGAGAAATATCAGCGCTCTCAAGGGGCTTGTCTGCTAAAGTCGTGCGTGTACATGAGTAACCGTGCCAAGCTCTGGTCCACCTCCTTCAACCGCGCCAGAGTCAGATCCGTGCCGCGCCTGAGCACGGTTCGTTTGCACTCACACTGGACAAAAGAATCGGGCCATCTGGGCTTGGGCACGGTTCAGTGAGTGTGCCCTAAGACACACCTGTGCAATAATTCTGCTGTCTAGTCAGCATCTTGATGTGACACACCTGTGAGGTGGGATGGATTCTTTCAGCAAAGGAGAAGTGCTCACTATCACAGCTTTATTAGGTAAACAGTATTTGAGAGAAATGGTTCTTTTGTGTACGTAGAAACAGTTTTAGACCTTTGAGTTAATCTCATAAAAATGGGAGCAAAGACAAAAGTGTTGCGTTGACCTTTTTGTTCAGGGTATTTATCACTGTTTTACTACAGTTAAGTTGCAAATCATGTAGAAATTTACATCGAAAAGTTGAAAATTACAGGAAGTAATTTGAGTTCTCAAACTAAATCCCTCCACACACGTCGTCAAAAAGCGACAAAATGTAAAGACAAATTACACACAACTGGAAGTTTAATTATTTAGAAAAATTCAAATGTTAAAAGACGCTATAATTTGTCAAAGTAATGTCGAAGTAACAGTTGTGGAATGACCTCTACATACTGTGTGTCACATTTGCTGGACAAAAGACCATTATAAACTTCATCAAAACAGCAAAATTTGGTGGAAACACCAAAAGTTTATTGAAATATAATTATGTTTTCTACTTTTTTACTGAAAAATGTCATGCACACTCTAAACTATGTAATATATTTCCATTGCTTCCTGTCTGCGTTGGCTGTGCTAACTTTATCCTAAACAGATACAAATTTGACAAGCAAACCTCACATTTTAGCTCCACTCTCCTCCGTATTTACACACAGCATTGCTTAGCGCTTTTACTGGACATGATTAAGCGCCTCTTTACATATTTAACGATAATTTCTCCTCCGAGCGCCCTCACCAAAGGCTCTCACTCGCGGACCATTTCCCCGGACACTGAGCATAAGTGCCTGGCAATCCCCGCTCCCATAAAGCCCTTTTTAGAGGCTTGTAACCACCAGCGTTTAGCCCGTATTGATGGCCACCTCATCTAACCGTTTCATACCGAGCTCTGGGGCTTTTTTTTTTTTTTTTTGTGAACGCTGCTGACCATCTGGAGGTGTCCGTAGTTTCAGTGAACGCGTCATTTCACCGTAATTCCCGCTAAATCACAGGCGTCATTGGGTTTAATGGGCAAACGCTTCACAGCCCGGCGTTGAACGGGGATTTTCCTGTCGACCGGAGACCAAATGTTGTTCAGTCTGAGTCATTCGCCGCAAGTTCATTGACCTTCAGTGAAAATGTGCGTCATGAAGGCGAAAGTGTGTGTATGACAGGTTAGACACATTCTTCAGTAAAGCATTGTAAACATGATTGTATTTAAGATTTTACTGAATGTTTTCATCGAGTTTGTCTGTTTTGATGAGGTTTATAATTGTCTTTTGTCCAGTAAATGATAATGTAGAGGTAATTCAACAACTGTTACCTAGCAACAGCATTGTAAATATGGGCCAAAATCCACATAAATGACACAGACGTTACGATCCGACAAATGATAATACCTTATGACCTGTTGATTCTGTTAAATGATTGTTTAAACTCTGCAAATAAAATGTTAGAAATCTACAACTGTTGTTAATGCCGCGTTCATGTGTCCTCGGGAACTCGGGAAAATTTTGTTCCGAGTTGAAAAATGCACATGAACGCTCAAACTGCTCGGTACAACTGCTCGGTAACTCGGGACAAACGGAGCTGCCCGAGCTCTGCATCTGACGTCACTGACACTTGGAGACTGATGAAAATCAGTTAGAAAATAAATACTAACAACCTTTAACGTTAGTTTTTGGACAGGCTAGCATCAGATCTCATTGTTAGGTCTATTAACCTCTGTTAAAAGTGCTGTGTCATTTATTTATTATGGTTCACAACAACATCCCGACTTTCCGAAGTAAAAAGCACATGAATGCAAACTAGGACGGAACCTCGACCTCTCATCTCGGAAACAAGAGCACCGAGGACCACATGAACGCAGCATAAGTTAGTGAAGCACTACACTGTTGCCACGACAACAGTTAGTTTGCATTTCGCCACATAAAAATGTATTTGTTTAAAACAAAAACTCCACGGTTGAAAAAGAGTCTGTAAAAAGTAAAAAAGTTAATTTTCTCCATTGTGTTGAACACAAGTTTGCCTCAGTCAGAATGTTTAGGAGCATTTGTCAAATAAAATTATGTCAGTGTAAAAGAGCATGAGTCTAAACAAATGTCAGAAAATTAAAATCACAAAAATGATCATAGTTTCAACACAGCCCCAGAAGAAAGCGTAGCCTATATATATCACGACACATAAAAAGCGTAGAATGAGTGCGATTTCACACATTTTTTTTATTTTTGGTTGACGTCACTTTCCGCTCTACTGCCCATGCGTTATGCAGAAAGAGCCGCTCTCCATCTGCTGACCTGGGGAAACTTCTTTGAATAAAACAACGAAACAGAACAAGAGCAGCTGTTTTGATCAGGTCTAAACCGGTCTGACAGACGTCTGGCTCTTGAAGCTTGAGACTGTGTTTTTCTCTAAGTTTTTTCACCTGAATGTAACTTGTAAGGGTCGTAGGATAAAATTTCATTCACAAATGTTGAATTAGCAGCATAACTGAGCTTTTTCAACTTGTTTCCACTGTTTGTGTCTATGAACGGGAGCTCTTTCTACAGGCGGGGTGTGTGTGCGTCGCTCGTGTTGATAAACATAAAATCTCTCTATATGTTATGCAGTATATATTGCACAATATGAAAAGCGTAAAATAGATATGTTTTGGTTGAAGCAACTGAGACATTTTCTTAAGGTTTAACGCAGGCATTGGCAAACTACAGCCCGTGGTAATCTTTAAATAGCTTTTTTCTTGATTGATTTAGCTGTTGTGGTCTTAAATTTCACAATAAATACACAAAATAATACAGTAGTCTATTTCTATTTACATTTTAGTAAATCTATTCATTTATTTTTAAGAAAGTAAGATCAAGTTGGTAGTTTTAACCTCAGCTTTAGCCTGGCCCCTGTGCTGCTGTCCTTCTGACCCACAATGCACCTCTGCAGCCGTCTCAGGTCGTCAGTTCAGCCGCGTTCGTTCTGTTTTACAAACACTGGCACACGTTCAGTCTGACCTGTGCATCCGGCCCGAAGTGACAGAGAGGTGTCGCCGGGAAATGTCACATCACAATGAATTTACATCAGCCCCGGAGTCCAAGTGTCGTCACCGCGGCAACCAGAGCAGGCTGCGAGCGCCCCGTCCCACCAGCAGGGGGCCACGGCACAGCGGGGCAGAAAAGTGTCAATCTTCCTCAAGACGCTTCTTCACGACAATGACAGAGTTAATGAGCTGCTGTTCAGGAAGCATTTAGACATGTACAGCCAAGACTTAAGGTTGTTTTTTTAGAGTTTGTTTAGGTCAATGTGAGGTTTTGGACGACTTATATCTTTAGAACACTGTTTCCCAACCTTTTTTGAGCCATGGCACACTTTTTTAGTTGAATTTTTTCTGCGGCACACCATCTATATCAAATAACATCAAACCAAACTATTGTGGAAAACATTATTTTATTTTGTAAATACTGTCCATTACACTGTAAAGGGAAATCATGTCTCTTTTTTGTGGATTGTCTGTTTACTTTTTTGTTTGCACTTGCACTATTCCTCTAAACTTGCTATATGAACAGAGAGAATCATGGGACACATCAGGTCAGATCTATGAGAGGCAACATTGCTCTCAATAAAATTGCATTTTCCCAAGCTATTTGGAATAAAATTATCCTATAACCTTTCCAAAATTAGCGCTTAATAACAGAATCTCTTGTTTGAAAAGTTACACAGGGCACCTTTAAATTACTGCCAATGAGTTACTTAGGAACACTGAGGGTTTGCTTGACAGGTTCACAGGCCAACAGATAACGAGGTATCTCTTTATCTATTGGTCAACGTTTTACTGGCCTCATCATGTCCACTGTTTATATATTTTAATAATTCTTTTTTTGTTTAGTACAAGGCTGTTACAAATCTATGCAACTGTTTTTGACCAAGACTGACAACAAACAATTTTGAAAATCCTTTAAGGTCATCATAAACAAGATTTTTTCCAAATAATTTACAAATTTCACTTCAGTTTAGTCATTTTTTAAGAATAACATTTTACTTCCAGATTATAAATATGACTTAATGACAAAAATTAATATCTCAATTTTTTTTTATTTGATATTCACATAGTAAGTCACAGTAAGTCAATCCAATAGAAATGTGTGTTAACATGTTTAACTTATTAGTTCAAATTTACACAAAAAAGAACCATATCTATAAAGTAACAGATTCATAAAAGCTTAAATGAATGGTGTTTCTTTTGTTCCGTGTCTGATTGAACATTTTAAAATATGATTTACCACTGGAACAAGAATAAAAGAACATGACAAGCATTTTGTAATTGACGTTTTTAGTTTTATGCATGGAACGTCTGTTGGCTTGTTTGTATTCAAAACAGCTAACTTTGTACTTATGTGCATTTCCTGTTAGCGTTAGCATTTAGACACAAACATGTCTCTTTATAAACACACTTGTGTCTTTTGGTGTAAACCCCCGATTTGTAAAGTCTTGAACTCGTTTTCAGAGACATTCACCACAACTCACTATTCACCGTCTGATTTGTTCATTGAAAACGTTCAGTTGAAATGAACTTAAAGGTGCACTGTGTAACTTTCTGGAGGTGAAAAGTCATCTACATAATTCAGTAGAATTTGAAAATTATAGCTAGACTTTCTGAAGAGAGATAAGTACATTTATGCCATATTATTTAAAAAATCAGCGAAAGGAACCGTTTTTCTACAGAAACAGACGTGTTCGGGCTCCTCCAAGCCAATTAATAGACTATTTTGTGGCCATGCAAGCCCGTTCAAAGTAAAAACACAGATTTTTAATAATTATTTAGTGTAACAAAGGCATCTAAATGACAAAAATATGCATTTATTCAAGTTTATTTTTGGCCAAAAAGTTGCGCAGTGCACCTTTAAAGGTGATTTCTACTCTGCAAACACAATTAAGGTTTTAAATCTGTCGACTTCCGCTCATGAATCCTTCGACACATCGTTAACGTATTCATTTTCGCTGCTTTTTTTTTTTTACAAACAACAAAGTGAAACTGGAGAGGACCACCCAAGCTCAACCAATCAGAGAGCTGCACTCGGCTCCAGATTAGAACTAGAATTCTTCATTATTCAGTTCAGTGGTCTAAATTTTTCACCAAGTGCTGCATTTATCAGAGACTTTTTATTGAAAAACACAAAGTTTATTCATGTACAACTAAAAAGTGTGTTACCCTAGAGTGGGAAATACTCCGAAATAAGCTGTTCTGAAAATAAACAAGCCAACTGACTTTTCGTGCACAGTCAATTGGGTTAAAACTTTAAATGACTAATCTTACAGTAAGAAAGTCTAAACTAAAAATGCTAAATACTACTTGAAACACGTTTTAAGCTTGAATTTTGTATTTTTTGTACCATAGATAAGTATCAAGCAGTCAGCATTTCTATGACATTTCATTATGCAAAATTACACTCCAGACAGTAGACGAGTTTAAGAACATAAACAAAGCATGATGTTGTTCCCAGTGTGATCAGACATGTGCTCTATATTTTATTCAAATTAAATCAGCAAAAATAATACAAATATGTAATGTGACCTTTGAACAGAGACAATGACAAATATTGTTGAGAGAAACATCCGGAGGCTCAGGAATAATCAGGCTAAGGTCACGGAAAGGTCACGTGTTCCTCTGAGCTCAGACTCTGCTGCTTCTGCAAACATGAGAGACCGCGTTTTTACTCTAAAATAATCATGTTACTAACGACGTCGGGATGTGGTAGATTATGTGTCTCCTGTGACATAACCTGTGCCGATCAGTCACTGCAGAGAAGACAAAAAATAGTGGTATAAGTATTTTGATAAAGAACAGGTCACAGACATAAGGACATTTACAACGATTATTTGTGTCACAGGAGAGCGGTAAAGAGCTGTTACACTGATGCATTGTGGAGGTGAAATGAAAAGGTCTAAACAAACTCTCTGTTGGCCATGTTCTAACTAGACTAAAGTCGATGCTTCTCATATCATTTAAGCAGGTGCGTTGGAGATGATGCACTTTGACTACGTGCACAAAGCATTACATTTATTTACAGATGATGAAGCAATGTTCTTCTTTATTTATGGTGCACGGGCACAAGCTTCTTGTGAACCTTGAGTCTGATCTCACAAGAAAGCGTACATTTACCACCATGATTAGTTGCCTGACCAGCCAGTCCCTACACGCTTTGACAGACACTGTACAAAGACGTAAGGGTCTGGGATCAGAGCGCCGGGGTTCAATTCGAGGACGGGCTTTCCGACCGCGGAGTGAACCAATCACAGAAAACCCGGAAATTCCCCCGATGCAGCGCGAGGATTTTTTCAATGGAGCAGTGACCTATGTGAAGGCTCTGAACCATAGACTGTATATATCAGATTATACAGTCTATGCTCTATGTTCATTTCTATGGTGGTTGTTAGGATTTGTTCTTATTTATGAAATCCTGATCCTAATCTTAACCTGCCTCAAGCCCCAGACCTAAACTTTTTAGTAACTTGATGCCTAAACTTTCCCATTTCACCTAAAGAAAATGTCCCCACGTGGCTGCAACCAAAACATGTGTCGTTTTTACGCTTTTTCATATTGTGATAAATGTACGGCATAAAAAAGGCGTGAAATCGTGGTTATAAAATACTGTTTTTGTGTTGGAACCTCACAATGATACAAATAGCAAATAGCCGCAGTGAAGCACAGACATAAGGAGAGAAACAACAAAAAATCTCTTAAGGAAACCCTTACTCTGGCCGCGCCTCTGCAAAGGGGCACGTCAAGCATAAAATTGGGCCAAACTTCCTGTAGTGTGCAGCCGGCTTTAGTGCAGCTCTGGTGCGACTAAAAATCTGGCTTGAAAACCTTGTATTGTGAGGTTTCAACAAGGGTTTGTACAGACTAATCAACCAGCAATGTCAAGCACAACTACCTAAAGAAAAAGTCAACTAGACGAAGGATAAACATGAAGATCTTGTCGACTTTTCTTAGTTCCTGGACATGCAGCCCTTGTTGTTGAACATCACAGCATGAACAATGTTTTAGTTCTCAAAATAATATTAGTAAAAACACTCAAAAAGTAGCCATTATGACAAAGCTACTCTTAAAAAGATCTAAGCCTATGTTGTGCAGTACTTGTTGTCTTTGCGGGTGGTTGCGCTGGTCCCAGTGTGCTGACAGACTGACCATGAGGATGCTGTTGTTTGCAGGAGCAGTATGTCTTCATTCATGATGCCATCTTGGAGGCCTGTCTGTGCGGAGACACCACCATCCCGGCCAGTCAGCTGAGGTCTGTGTACTACGACATGAACCGCCTGGACCCACAGACCAACTCCAGCCCCATCAAGGAGGAGTTCAGGGTAAGAGTTTTTTACTTCAAATATTTCAAAACAACCAGACAAAGGTAGAGGCATCTGGTGCAATCGTCCGTGAGGAGTTTTCCATACAGACCGGACATCCATATTTGACTGCTCACAAAGCTTCCGGTCTGTAGCAAGAGGTAGCTCCCGGTTTTGCGGAGGGAGGTGGTTCTGGTCTGTAGTTCCAGGTGCAGAGAGAGTTGGTGCGGTACGTGTCTGCAGCCAGAAGCTTTAAAGACAGTATAATCTTCATAGTACGACGTCATTGTAATCCTGGATGTCGAGCTGTATCCTGCATTTTTTTATCTCACTGGATTCAATACTCGTAAAATCACATCAGCGTAGATCGGCACTGATCAGATTTGCACAGACTTCGCTCAAATCGAACCGCCTAGTGGCAACATCCACACCAATGTCACGTTCAGAGTGATAGTGCTGTGGAACAGACTCCCTGAATCTTTAATTATTCAGGCCAATAAATCTTGCTTTGAAATAATGTTAAAGACACATTTTAAAATGGCAGAAGTTAATTCTAAGTGATGCTGATAATGTATATGTCATTATTCTTTGGACTTGTGCATTATTTCTGAATATCTTCTGATGTATTGTGAACTGGAGCAGGACTGTGTTTACCTTTTGATTGAATATACTTTTTAGAAAATCTAATGTTTTAATTGTAAATTTTATTGTCTGCTTGGACCTCAGGAAGAATAGTCTTTACTCCTGTAAAGACTACTGGTGATCCAAATAAAATAAACTAATAAATGTGCATACACACATCACCAGTCAATCAGAGCATGGAGGAGGCGGGACATGCATCTGATAAACTCATGAGAGCTGCATCTGGAGCTAAGCATTGGCGAATCACAACACTAATGGGAGATGTGTGTGTGTCTGAATAGAAGAAGCAGAGAAGAAATAAACAATAAACTAACTTGAGTCAAAGTCTCAAGTCCCTATCTTTGCCGACTGATGCATCAGGCTAACATTTTATTCCAGTCAACCTATATTTTAAGTTAAATTATCTGCACATTAAATAAGTTTCTGCCTTATTTGCCTCAAGTATGTGTGGCCTGAGTAACATTTATTGATTATTGACTTCTTGCTGTTGTGTTGTCCAGACTCTGAACATGGTGACTCCCACACTGAGAGTGGAGGACTGCAGCATCGCTCTGTTGCCCAGGAACCATGAGAAGAACCGCTGTATGGACGTGCTCCCTCCAGACCGCTGCCTGCCCTTCCTCATCACCATCGACGGAGAGAGCTCCAACTACATCAACGCAGCGCTCATGGACGTAAGCCCGACACGGGAACTCTTTTCTAAAACCAGCAAGCTCAGATTAGTCAGATAACCCAAACCTTAGATCAGACTGTAGGTGTATTTAAACAAGACAAGCTAGCAGAAGTGTGGATTTACAGGTCGTGACTTGGACTTGATTTGAACTTGGAGCCTTGTGACTTGAGACAACTTGATGCTTCTCCTCAACAAATAGACTTGGGACTTGTCTCTTTTACCAGGGACTTGACTTGGACTTGAGGCTCAAGACTTGTGACTTATTTGAGAAAATAGTGACTTTGTCCCATCTCTGGACATTAGATTATTAAAAACAAGTTAACCTACACGTTCGCAACTGTAATTTGTAGACAAAATACAATCAGTTTCAAAGACACTGTGTGCAACTTTCTTTATAACTTGTAGTAACGACTTTTTGTGCTTTGTGCTGCTTGTTTGTTAGATGAGAAGAGGCAAGGCTTATCACAAAACACATTTTTCTTATAAATTGCAAGACAAAATTGTTGTGTTTTATAAAAGAACAGTTATATATTGCAGTCATAAGTTATTGTCTTAACTGCCACATAATTGTATAAAAAAGCATTTTACTTGACAAAAATCAAATAAATTCTTATGTGTTTAATCATAGCTCTATATGCATCTAAAATATCTAAAGAAAAATCTGCAGGATCCTCTCAGATAGTAACTCCCACCACAGACATCATGCTGTATATTTGCACTGGGATCAGACTCAAACCTGTGACAATCGTCCAGGTTAAGCAGGTCACCTTCGCTCATTCACACCTTGTAAAAAATATTAGCTGCAGTGCCAGTCAAAGTTAGTTCAAGGTCTGAATGTGGCTGGCGTCTCTCTACATGAATCCTCCATTAGAGAAGAGCTCACAGTCACACAGGTTCAAGTTATTCTGAGTACAATATAACTAAAGTGTCCCGTGTGTGTTGCAGAGTTATAAGCAGCCGTCCGCCTTCATCGTGACCCAGCATCCTCTGCCCAACACGGTCAAAGACTTCTGGAGACTGGTCCTGGACTATCACTGCACCTCCATCGTCATGCTCAATGACGTAGACCCAGCACAGGTAAGAAAGAAACTCAATCCTATCTGTGACTCCCAAGTAATGTTTTATGAACTCAAAAAGAGTGCAGAGATCAAACTATGACATTACAAATCATGGATATTCAGAACAGTATTTTCTGATGCTTTGAAAAAGAAGTCATTTTACGCCTCCCGTACATTGACTGTGAGGCGAGTTTGATTCTGGACACATGCAAGTTTCTTGTGAAGTGCCTTGTACACCAGCTCCAGTCCATTGCGGTCCGTCTTTTCCCAAAGCCACGTGGATTCATGTGGATTCCAGCGAATTCCTGCAAGAATGCTCGTGTTATGACTTGAAAGTTGAATCAGACCGCTGCAACCTCCAACAAAAATAGACTTTCTATGGATTCTTTCCACACATTCGCGTGACTCTCAGACAGGCACTCGCACTGCCTTGAGGTCTGCGTACAAGGGAGCATTGGTTTTAAACACTTTCTATGTCTTTTATGTCTTTCGGGAGTCGCGCAAGTTCCACCTCACACCGAACTCGCGCTCAGTGTATGGCAAGGGTTAATGTCTATGTATGTACAGTATTTGTTTGTAATGCATAGAATTTTGCTGCCACTTGGCTAAAACTCTCTTGAAAAAGAGGTTTTTAATCTCAATTGGACTTTCCTGGTTAAATAAAGAATAAATAAAAAAAAATTACAGGCAGACCTTGTAAGACAGAGACAGTGTACAATATACATCAACCTTAAATAGGAAAGATGCATTGAATCTTAGCTACTGTGTCTGGTCACCACTCCCCCTGCCTGCGTTTCAGATCAACTCCACCACGTACCAGGCAATCAGATTAGTTTATTTGCAAGACGCAGATGAAACAAAGGAGCTGATTGGTCGTCTGTCATCTTCAATCACCTCGCTCATTGATTATGCAAAAAGTTAATGTCCATGTGATATTTTTTCTGTATTTTTCCATGTTTTTTCTTTTCGTTGTAAGTATCCATGTTGCATGTTCCTGATTGGCTGATTAATCTGTCAATCACACCCACTGAAATTTGTTGATTTTACGTAAGCTCATGTATCAAAAGCTGGATTTTTTTCGCATCAAAATTGAGTTTGAAACATCAGCATCAGGTCAACTCCACAAACCAAGTTACCATCTCCATTTTTCTGCAAATAATCCTGCAATGATTGTCAAATGTTACTCTGCTGCTTTGCGTCTTTGTGCAAGTCCAACCCAGACAAACCTGACAGATGTTGGAGCTGCTGTTCCTCCCTTTGCACCTGCGTGTCGACTCTGTGGCAGCTACAGTCAGAATAATGAATGAAAGGACCGCTCCATCCATCTCTCCATCCGCTCAGACAGAAAGACAGACAGACACTGGAGAGAGAGAAAGAGGGGAGAGTGGTGGGAGACTTGCCCAGCTCCAGGCTTTGATCCCTGGGTGTGATGACAGAGCCTCTGGGCTGAAAAACCTGGTCCAGCTCTGCTTTTCTTTATGAACGCATCACTCTACCACAGTTGTTTGGAGGATATTGCTTTTTGTAAATTCTCCATAAACTGGCGTGCATCTTTGCAAAGCTGGACAGGTTTATATCTCTGGATAAAACAAATGTGTTTTTTTAAAGCCCCAAAGCCAGCTTAAAGTGCACCGTGTAACCAGAAACCACCTTCTCGTATTAAAAATGTATACCTTCATGAGAAAATAGTGGAATTTATTAACAATAACTTAAATTCTGGACCTAATGTGCAGGTTGTCTGGGAAGCTTTTAAAGCAACATGCAGAGGATGGCTTATAAGCTACTCTTCAGCAAAGAAGAAAAATAGAAATAGCAAAACCGAAAAATTAATGGAAGAAATTAAAAAAATAGAAAAGAAATATATGAGTAATCCAAAGAATATTGACTTGAAAAAACAATTACTAATTTTACAATCAGAATTGAATGAAATTTACATGAAGAAACAACCTTTGCGCTATTGCAACTCCGTAAAAACTATTTTGAATATGGAGACAAAGCTGGGAAGATGCTGGCACTGCAACTTAAAAAGTTAGTAAATAAACAAAGTATCTCTGCAATTTATAATCAAAACGGCACTTTAATACATGATCAAAAGGAAATAAATGAAGCTTTTACACAATTTTATTCAACATTATATAAATCAGAGTCTAAAACAAAAGACAATGATATGAACTCATTTTTAAATAAAATCTCTCTTCCAACCCTTACGTCAGATCAGAAGGACATGCTAGAAACCCATATCTCTGTTACAGAGGTAAAGGAAGCTATTCAAGTTCTCTCCTCTGGAAAAGCCCCAGGCGAGGATGGGTTCAGCATTGAATTCTATAAAAGCTTCCAAGACATACTTGCACCCCTTTTAACACTGTTATTCAATGATATAATTAGTAATCAGTCTATGCCAACTACAATGCGCTCAGCTATAATTTCCCTCATTCCTAAACCAGACAAGGATCCCCTGCAAATGGGCAGTTACCGCCCTTTAAGTCTTTTAAACAATGACTATAAAATATTTGCAAAAATCCTAGCCACTAGATTAGAGAAGGTTATTTCCTCTATAGTTCACATTGATCAGGTAGGCTTTATCAAAGGCCGTTTGGCAGCCAATAATATGAGAAGGCTATTCCACGTAATGTCAAGGGCATCATCACTTCAGCATCCAGCGATCGCTCTATCGCTGGATGCTGAAAAAGCTTTTGATCGTATAGAGTGGCCCTATCTATTTGAGGTCCTCACAAGGTTTGGGTTTGGTACAAGTTGTCTGAATTGGATAAGGGCTCTCTATAATGAACCAATGGCGCGAATTAAATCGAATGGTATAGTATCTCAACCTTTTCAACTTTACAGATCAACCAGACAGGGCTGCCCAGCATCTCCTGCTCTGTTTATTTTAGCACTTGAACCACTAGCTTGTGCTATACGGGCAAACCAAAACATACAGGGCGTAGATATTGGAGGATACCACTTTAAAACTAATTTATACGCAGATGATATATTGTTAACATTAACCAACCCTAGTACCTCAATTCCACAACTTCTCTCTCTTTTAGATTATTTTGGAAAATTCACAGGCTACAAAATAAATTGCACTAAAAGTGAAGCAATTCCTTTGAACAAATATACACTGATGTCACACTTAGGAAATGCACCTTTTGTTTGGAAAACATCTGGAATGAAATATCTCGGAATAATTATCAAGTCACCAATTTATAAAATATTTGAATTAAACGGTCCAAACATTCTCAAAATTATTAAAGAAGATATTAGAAGGTGGTCTGCCCTACCTATATCTTTATGGGGAAGGGCTGAGATCATAAAGATGAACATATTGCCTCGATTAATTTTTCCAATCTCAGCTATACCATTAAAAGTACCTCAAAAATGGTTTAAAGAAATAAACACTCTCTTCTCACAATTTTTGTGGCGAGGAAAAAAACCAAGAATCAGTAGAAAAAAGCTTATTATGCCCAAAATAAAGGGTGGTCTGGGAATCCCTAACATCTACATGTATTATTTAGCTTTTAATGCCAGATACCCTTTGACATGGGGTTACAATGATAAAAACTTTGAAATACCGGGAAGCTGGGAATGGTTAGAAAACAGAGTCGTAAAAGAAGAAAATGTATCATTCTCAATTAAATCATTATGGTATAACCCAAAATATAATGTCAAATTGAAAAACCCCTTAATTGATTTCTCTTGTGAAATTTCTAGATTAATGCAGCGACAATTAAAAATAACTGGTGTCTTGCTGCCATCATGTCCAATCTGGGAAAACCCACTGATAAATATTGGTGGAAAAACATTGCACAGTTCTTTCTTGTCCGCAAATATTACGCAGATTGGTCAAATTGTAAAGAACGGAGATATTATACCATTTTCAGATTTAAAGAGGCAGTACAATCTAAAAGACTCTAAGATGTTTCAGTATTACCAACTAAAATCTATAATTAAGAGTTATCTACCCAAAGGAGATGTTGGTGCAGGAAAAAATGCACTAGATCTCAAATTAAAAAGCGCAGCTAATAAACGAGGAACTGTCTCTGTATTATATAAGTTGCTTATCCAGTCACTTCCAGACAGCACTGCACCAACCAAACTACAATGGGACAAAGAAATTGGCTCACCACTGACAGAAGAACAGTGGGATGGAATTCTTAAAAAATCTAGTTACTGTTCAAAATGTGTTCATTATAAAATGATTCAATTGAAAATAATTCACAGAGCTTATATTACACCTCAAACTCTCAAAAAAATGAATCCTAGTATCCCAGAGTTGTGCTGGCATGGATGTGGACAGATGGCACACTTACTCACTTACTCTGGTCATGTCCTGCAGTTAAACAGTTTTGGAACAGTGTAAATGAATTCATGCAAGAACTACTGGACATGCAAATCCCAATGCAGTTTGATATATGTGTTCTTGGAAACAATATTCTGTCATGTATGCCCAAATCAAAACAAAGAATTGTATCCTTGGGTTTTATGTCAGTGAAAAGGATTATACTGAAGAATTGGAAGGCTCGTAAAATGGATTGCTTCGATATATATAACTGGACAAAAGAATTTATGGATCTATTGTCGATGGAAAATGTGATTTCATACACCGGTCCCTGCACTAATAGAGTCAATGACACGTCTCTTACAGAGGTGGTTGAAGAAATAAAAAGGAAACTGTCTAATTAGAAATATTTTTCGTTCACTTAACAAATGGACTGATGTTGACAAGATGTTAAGTTCATGTCTATGTAATGCCATTAAGGATATAAAATACTAGTAGTAATTGCCACCACTACTACTATTGACAACAGCTATTTTAATTACATTACTTTTCCTGTAAAATATATGTAAATTTGCTTAACTATATATTTAAAAGAAAATAATAACTTATATCCATAATGGCAGTGTAAATGAACAAGGTTTAAATAACAATGGATGTCACTGATGGTAATGTTATTGTTAATGTTAATAGGTCAGAAAAAAATATATATATATTGTTATTGTGGTAATAATTAACATTAATGAAGAAGATGATGAAAATACGAATAATGTTGGTTATAGTGACAGGGATAAAAAGTGTATTATTGTTATCCAAATAGATCTGTATATTCATGGGCTTTGGGTGATAAGGAATGAATATTGACTTTGTTGTTGCTGTTATTATGATTGTTATTATTAATAATGATTATAATGATGATGATGATGATAATGATAACGGAAATAGCAATGATGATAACAATGTAGGAGTGATAAGGGTAATAATAAAAATAATAATCGTGATAATAATATTAATAATAATAATAATAAAGTAAATGATGATTGAAGTATACCTGCACCAAACCCATGAATATATAAAATAAAGGGAAAAAAAAAAAAAAAAAAAATGTACCACCCCCTCCCCCTTCCTTTATATTTTATTATTTTGTATTATTGTTTTTTTTTTTTTTTTTTTTTTTTTTGTGTTTTTTTTTTTTTTTTTTTTTTTTTTTTTTTTTTTTTTTTGTCGATGTATGTCTTGTTTTGTATTGTATTGTTTTGTCTCTTGTCTGTAAGAAACTAAACTATAAATAAAAAAAAAAAAAAAAAAAAAAAAAAAATGTATACGTTCACTTTCTCATACAAATACAGAGTGAGAAATGGCATTATTTTAGACATGTGAGTTATAAAGTTATCTTATAAAAAGTAAAGTGTGTTGTCATTTCAACATGTTTTCTTAGTTTAGTCAAGTAAGCTTGTTATAAGCACGCAGAAGTGAGTGAAAGTAAGACATTATATGCTAAGCTGTCAATGGGCTCTGTGCACGGAATTTTAGTTGGCTGTGTACTTTCAAAAAAGCTAACTTCTGTATGTACGACCACTTCCTGTTAGCGTTAGCATTTAGACACAATTATGTCTCTTTTTAAACACACAAGTGTTCTCTGATGAAATATTTCTATAATATGTAAAGTCTTTAACATGTTTTCAGTAACATTCACCAGAGCTGTCTGATCAAAAGAATATTTATGTTTTTTCTATGAGGTTTTCACTACATCAGTTTAAAACGAATAAATATACGTACACAGCCAACTGAAATTCCGTGCACAGAGCCCATTCTGCTCTAAGGGGGAAACTACACAATACACTTTTACCAAAGTCAACATTTCAAACTGTGTTCAAAGTCGAAGTAAAAGGGTGCGTTTTTAAAGAAGACTTAAAATCAGGCAGTGACTCTGTTTGGCTGAGGCTCAAAGGGAGCTTATTCCAGAGCTTTGGACCCGCTACAGAAAAAGATTGGTCACCTCTGATCAGCTGACCTGAGGGAACGATTAGGAATATAAGACTGTAGCAGATACTGAGGGGAAAGACCATGAAGACTTTCAAAAACTAATAAAAGTATTTTAAAATCGATGCTTGAAGAGACTGGCAACCGGTGCAAAGATTTTGAAATTGGAGTGATGTGAGCTTGTGTTTTAGTGGCAGTTAGACGCCGAGCAGCAGCATTCTGAACGAGTTAAAGTCGACCCATGTGATGTCTGACTGAGCCCCACAGAAAGTGCGTTGCAATAATCTAAAAGATGTTTGACAAAAGAATGAATTAAAATCTTAAATTGATGCCAAGGAACAAAAGTTTTGGCTTTAGACAGTTGTTTGAGCTGAAAAAAGCTGGACTTGACTACAGCGCTTGTTTTACTGTCAAGCTTCAAAGCACTGTCAAACTTTACACCAACACTTGTTGCTGTTGGTTTACATATTGATTAAGAGAACCAAAATCATCATTGACAGAAATTCACAATTGGGGCCAAAAAGTAACATTTCTGTCTTTTTGTTATTAAAATGAAGAAAGATATCCAAGCCCTGATTTCATCAATGCACTTAAGTAGCTGCTTTGTGTAATAATATTAATAATATAATAATAATTTTTCAGTGGTAGATAAACATGGATGTCATCAGCATAGAAATGGAAGCTAATGTCGTGTTTACTTAAAATTGACTCAAGTGGGAGGAAATAAAGAGTAAAGAGGAGGGGACCGAGGATGGACCCCTGGGGCACTCCACACTTAAAAGGCACACTGGAAGACTGCATCTCCTATTTGCACAAAAAAACTCTTGTTTGTTAGGTAAGATTTAAACTAGTTAAAAGCACAATTCTGTATTCCAACCCAGCTCTCCAGGCGTGCTAGCAGGATCTCATCTCAAAATCTCAAATTAAGTATCTGTCAATACTAGTAAAGACTGAAATAGCTTTTTTTACATAAGAAACTTTATCATATTGTGTTGTGTAACTTTATAGAGCAAGTCACAACTAAACAACTTAACATGAATAAAATGTCAAACAGAGACATTCTGGATCAACATCAGCCAGTAAATAAGTCTAATCATGCCCACGTAAAGGCCAACTATGATATTGGCTGAACCAATTTAATGGAGCTGATATCCGATCCAGCAAAATGTCTTGAATCAGATAGAAGCCTCTTTATTTTGCTCATAAACTTGTCACAATTATTATTCTGTTGTTCTTCCAATTATATTTTGACTTGAATAATCACAATTCTAATCTTGACAACCCTAGTAACACATACAAATTAACATGTTCTGACAGTTTGAATCTAGCGTAATCCAACAGAAATGACCAAGTAACCATCTCTGCTTGATTAAAATTCTCCTCATGTAGTTTCCAGTTTGTTTAACTTTGCTGCTCCTGCTCACCAGAGGAGATTTACAGTTACCCGCGCGTCCCTCTGGGGGGCGCCGCTCCGTGTGTGAACCATATGAACCGGTTCCACAGCTGCTCACCACAAAGCCATCTGTCTGCTGTTTCCCCGGGATTATCTCCGCTCACTGTTCACACATTTATGTACTTTAGGAATGATAAGACTCTCCAGCACGAGCACATATTTACACCAGAACTCAAGACTTTAGCCTCTTTGACAAATCACTCCACTGCCAACTGTAAATATGCTTCATTATATATGCACAAGTGGCTGAATTTAAGTTTGTATGGAGGCTTTTAAGAGAAGTTTTGCAAAATCAAAAAGTAGTTTATCTTTACTTGTATGCACTTGGCAATATTTTAAGTGATATTTTATCCTGGTCAAAAAATCAACGTATAAAAATCTAATAAGACAAAGAAAATCCTATAAGGTTTCTTTCAGAATCGAATTGGACAATATCTGAATCTAATTGGATATTTTCTTATCCTTTTGGACAATATCAAAACCCTATTCGACAATGCCAGAATCCGATTCGATATTTATTTATCCTATAGAAGGATTTTTGTTTATCAACACAGGCGATGCGCGCGCACTCAACCTGTAGAAAGAACCCCCGCTCATAGACACAAACAGTGGAAACACGTCGAAACTAACTAGTCAGCTAACTATAAGAGTTTATCACTGTGCAAAAACAAAAGTTATCCTGCTAAGTTAACATTTGTGAATGAAATTCGACCCTACGACCCCTAAAAGTTACATTTAGGTGAATGAAAAAACTGTGAGAAAAACACTATCTCAAGCTTCAGGAGACAGACGTCTGTCAGACCGGTTAAGATTAAGGTTAAGGTACACTTTATTGTCCCCGTAGGGAAATTTGACCTCTGATTTGACCCATCCTTCAATGCCTCTGGGGCATCTCCTCAGGAGCAGTGATCGTCACAGTGCAGCGCTCGGGGACCCATCTCCAGATGTTGTTGCTAGGCTTGGTCAGGACTACCGTAGCTGGAGGATATTACCTAACATGCATGTTATTGGTTGGTGGGGGAAAACCGGACTGCCCGGAGGAAACCCACCCAGACACGGGGAGAAACATGCAAACTCCACACAGAAAGGCCCGGGCAGTGCGGGAGTCAAACCCGCGACCTTCTTGCTGTGAGGCAAGAGCGCTAATCGCTCTGCCACCGCACCGCCATACCTTTCATACCTGATCCGAGCAGCTGCTCTTGTCCCGTTTCATTGTTTTTTTTTCAAAAAAGTTTCCCTTTTAATTAGATGGAAAGCGGGTCTACTCTGCATAACGCATGCGCAGTAGAGCGGGGAAGTGATGTTGACCGAAAATCTCTCTGTTGGACAATGTCAAAATTCTATTGGACAATATTACTTGATATTTATTTTTACTATTGTCCTCTCCAGTTTCACTTTCCTGTTTGTAAAAAGACGTTTATTGATCATAATTGCGACCAAAATGTTGTTATAAACCATGTGTCTAAGGGTTTAGGAGAGGAAGCTGTCAGATTTAAACCTAAATCATGTTTGCAGTCTGAAAATACTACATCCACCAGCAAACATAGCAGGAAGAAGGTTTGTAGCTAGCATTCATTAGCTTTTCCAAATACCTTGCTTTGTGCGCGCCTAAAAGATATCCTACTTGACCTTGTGCCGTTGGTGCAAATGATCATTATAGGCTTATACAAAACAATTTATTCATATTTGTGATTAGGAATGACTTGATGTGGTTAAGCTGGGGCTATAAATAGTGTCAAACTTTTGGTGACAAACTTCTGAGCGCCTCTCCTGCTTATCATTTCATTACATGCTTATTTATTCAATACATCTCCATTAAGACTCGCACGTTGGGCCGCACAGTCAGACGCTTTGATAAACTGGTTCAGCTCGGCGCTCATTGATTACACAGAGAGCCTCCCGCAGAGACCACATCTGTGTCTGACTATGGTCCATCACGAAACTCCATCTCCGCGTTTGTCTCTGCTTCAAAGCCATTTAAGCAAAACACAAAGAGACAGACGGCTTTTCGATGAGGTCCTGATCCGGAGAGCTTGTTTTTTAATAATACACTTCATTTAGGATGTTTTTGTGACCGGCAGACGAAGGTAGAATTCAGCTGCAGTCAAAGTGCAAGGGGTTTGTTTTGTAATTACTGCTTTTCTTTTCCAGTACAGTATGATTCAGATGTTCCTTCTGTCATGGGGATTGGATTAAAGAATCTGGCTTGTGTCAAATTGACCCTTTTAGTGATTTTAGTTTTGTTTAATCTCAATAAAAGCATACTTGGAGTTATATTTAGTTTCATGCAAGCTTAAATTTGTCATGGTTTTTACGCGAAAGGTTGAGATTTTGACCTCTTCTTAGATGTTTTTAAATCTATAATATGACCAGACTTGGTCTAAATATTTTTGTTATGATTACTACTGCACACTATGAACTATAGTTAATTTACTGTGGAACTGGAAAGCAATGAGATTTGGTAAATGACTTGTATTTCAATGGTGCTTTTTCACCTTTCTAGACACTATGTGACTGAACCACTGATCTAAACAAATCAAACTATTTACAAAGTGTTTTCATACATAAAATGTTGTGATGCACAGATACGATACTGGGATCGAATATCAATGCAAATCCATAAAACTTTGCAGTATCGGTACCATTGTTTTAGCCATTATCCTGGTTGGTTGGTTCTCTGAATGGAGTAAGATTATTTATTGGCTGATGATGATCCAGAGTGTCTCATTTAGTGAGAAATTGTTTTCACATAAAGTTGTCAAGTTATTTCAGGCACAATTTTCTAAGAAGTTAGCTGGGTTTTGCCAGCCATCGGCCAATATCGAGTATTGGCAGATACTTAACGCTGGATTATTAAAATCTTTATTGGAGGTGAAAAAGCTGGATCAGTGCATCCCTAATAAAATATAACACAAAGTGTTATATTTTAGAACACTTCTTCTTTCCAACCTATCCAACCGCCAGACAACCGACCCACAATCAAATCTATGCATACTCAGTATGCAGTCTGGGAGGCAAGGTGGGTTGCCCAGCGGTCTCTCATTCAAGCACTAACCAGATCCTGTCCTGCTTATTGTCTGTAAATGGTCTATTTATATAGCGCCTTTCTATCTTTCAAGGCACTCAAAGTGCTTTGCAATCAAGAATCCACTCAATGAGTGTGCGCAGACATCGAGGCAATGAGAGTTAAGTGTCTTGCCTTTGACGACAATCCCTTTCGTCGACCCACTGTGGCATCTGGTGTTCCAGCGGTCTCCCATCCAAGTTCTAAGGTTTGTGGACAAACCTCAAACCTGACTCATACTTTTAAACAATTTTGGTTCTTTGGGGCAAAAAAACAAATGCTTAAAAAAAAAAATCAAGGCTGGACATTAAATCTGTTGTTAAAAACTTGCATGTACTTTTTGGCTACTCTATTAACCCTCTGTTTACTGAAATGTTTCTACACCAAATGAATCCAAATATTTGTTGTTTCTTTGTATTTTGCTCATCTTCATGTGTTTTCTGTTGCAGCTGTGTCCGCAGTACTGGCCGGAGAACGGAGTGCACCGCCACGGACCCATCCAAGTGGAGTTTGTGTCGGCCGACCTGGAGGAGGACATCATCAGCAGAATATTCAGGATCTACAACGCGGCTCGGGTCAGTGCAGAGGCTTGGATGTTGTCTTGTAATTTTAAACATTTACATACTGTAAGCCAGAGTAGGGCAGGCAAAAGCGCGTACTGCAATTCATGTGCAGTTGTTGTGTAAGGCATTAATATCTGACCGGTTGTTTTCCATTTAACCAGAAATTCCAGACCCTACTGGTTAAAGGGACTGTACCTGATTTTTGCATCCTAAAAATGTAAACAAACAGAAATAATTAATTTTAACCTTTTTCCTTCAGTCTACATGATTTCCTCACGTAGCTAATGCATTCTGAGCTTCAGAATTGTTCATCATGATGAGTTTTAATGTTTTTTCCACAGCTTTTAAACAGCGAGGTGAGTCACTATGCTAACAACAGTTAGCCACAATGCTAAAACAAAAACAGAAAAAGCTGCACACAAACGGGATTTTATTAGACATAGACAGGACTTTGGGGACTAATTTCCACCTGAATAGATACATTAACAAAGCATCAGTGCTAGGGGGAAATTGCTTTTAAGTTATCTTGTTGCAAAAAAATTGAGTACAGTCCCTTAAAAGTGGCGAGCATGAAAAAAAGTCTATAGCGTAAAAATACCGCTTTGGTCAGTAGGTTGTTAAGCAGTTTAAAGGTGGTTAAAACATAGCTGTTCTTCAAAGTCATCACAAGAAACCATCATGAGAACTAATAACAAGGCTAACCAAACCAGATTTTGTGTGCAAAGCTAATTAAAATACAATAAAAAAAATCTACGTTACAACTTTTCAAATGAGGCGGCTCCATTTCACACTTATCAAAAATAATTAGGAGATATCATTATTTGTTTGTTTTTATCCTTCTCTCCAACCATCTAAAAATCAGAACATGATACCCTTCCCTCAGCATCGAAATATTAAAATCATCCGATCAACCACTCTGTCATTTCAGTTCTACGCGGCCCGATGCGCCAAGCAGTGGCGTAGGGCCTCTTGTTGTTTGTCTCAGTCAGTGGAAGCACTGTCGCGAAGTGCCGAAGGGCAACTCAAGAGAC
>CM076408.1:41233069-41518069 GCA_038363315.1 Mugilogobius chulae
TTTTTTTTTTTGGAGAGGATGGACAATGTTTTAGCATTGGGATGGCAGAATCAGTCTAAATATGTAAAAAAAAATCCAAATATACAACTTTGATTTTTGCACATTTCACCATAATAATGTGCATAGTGCTTTAAAAGCTTACAGCACCTGCTATTCCCAAGCAGTCTCCCATCCAGGTACTAACCAGGCTCAAGCTTGCTTAGCTTCCGAGATCAGACGAGAACAGGCGTTGTCCAGCTAGTATGGCCATAAGTGAAACCTGCTGGCATGAAATGACTCTTATTGGACGTTATGCTCTGTAATGGTTGCAAATGAGAAGTTGACACTTATAATGGATATTCATGTGAGTCATTACTCTTTTTTTTTTTTTTTTTTTTTTTTTTTTTTTTGGAGAGGATGGACAATGGTTTTTAGCATTGGGATGGCAGAATCAGTCTAAATATGTAAAAAAAAAATCCAAATATACAACTTTGATTTTTGCACATTTCACCATAATAATGTGCATAGTGCTTTAAAAGCTTACAGCACCTGCTATTCCCAAGCAGTCTCCCATCCAGGTACTAACCAGGCTCAAGCTTGCTTAGCTTCCGAGATCAGACGAGAACAGGCGTTGTCCAGCTAGTATGGCCATAAGTGAAACCTGCTGGCATGAAATGACTCTTCATTGGACGTTATGCTCTGTAATGGTTGCAAATGAGAAGTTGACACTATAATGGATATTCATGTGAGTCATATCACTCTTTTTTTTTTTTTTTTTTTTTTTTTTTTGGAGAGGATGGACAATGGTTTTAGCATTGGGATGGCAGAATCAGTCTAAATATGTAAAAAAAAAATCCAAATATACAACTTTGATTTTTGCACATTTCACCATAATAATGTGCATAGTGCTTTAAAAGCTTACAGCACCTGCTATTCCCAAGCAGTCTCCCATCCAGGTACTAACCAGGCTCAAGCTTGCTTAGCTTCCGAGATCAGACGAGAACAGGCGTTGTCCAGCTAGTATGGCCATAAGTGAAACCTGCTGGCATGAAATGACTCTTATTGGACGTTATGCTCTGTAATGGTTGCAAATGAGAAGTTGACACATATAATGGATATTCATGTGAGTCAGTATACTCTTTTTTTTTTTTTTTTTTTTTTTTTTTTTTTTTTTTTGGAGAGGATGGACAATGGTTTTAGCATTGGGATGGCAGAATCAGTCTAAATATGTAAAAAAAAAATCCAAATATACAACTTTGATTTTTGCACATTTCACCATAATAATGTGCATAGTGCTTTAAAAGCTTACAGCACCTGCTATTCCCAAGCAGTCTCCCATCCAGGTACTAACCAGGCTCAAGCTTGCTTAGCTTCCGAGAGCAGACGAGAACAGGCGTTGTCCAGGCTAGTATGGCCATAAGTGAAACCTGCTGGCATGAAATGACTCTTATTGGACGTTATGCTCTGTAATGGTTGCAAATGAGAAGTTGACACATATAATGGATATTCATGTGAGTCACTATACTCTTTTTTTTTTTTTTTTTTTTTTTTTTTTTGGAGAGGATGGACAATGGTTTTAGCATTGGGATGGCAGAATCAGTCTAAATATGTAAAAAAAAAAATCCAAATATACAACTTTGATTTTTGCACATTTCACCATAATAATGTGCATAGTGCTTTAAAAGCTTACAGCACCTGCTATTCCCAAGCAGTCTCCCATCCAGGTACTAACCAGGCTCAAGCTTGCTTAGCTTCCGAGAGCAGACGAGAACAGGCGTTGTGTCCAGCTAGTATGGCCATAAGTGAAACCTGCTGGCATGAAATGACTCTTTATTGGACGTTATGCTCTGTAATGGTTGCAAATGAGAAGTTGACACTTATAATGGATATTCATGTGAGTCACTATACTCTTTTTTTTTTTTTTTTTTTTTTTTTTTTGGAGAGGATGGACAATGGTTTTAGCATTGGGATGGCAGAATCAGTCTAAATATGTAAAAAAAAATCCAAATATACAACTTTGATTTTTGCACATTTCACCATAATAATGTGCATAGTGCTTTAAAGCACACCCCTCACCCCCCTCACGCACCCCCGGGGTCTCGAGGACCCGGACGTTTTGTCAATTTACCCCCCTCACGCACCCCCGGGTCTCGAGGACCGCTCGTTTTGTAAATTTACCCCCCCCCCCCCACGCACCCCCGGGGTCTCGAGGACCCGGACGTTTTGTAAATTTACCCCCCCCCCCTCAGGCACCCCGGGGTCTCGAGGACCCGGACGTTTTGTCAATTTACCCCCCCTCAGGCACCCCCGGGTCTCGAGGACCCGCTCGTTTTGTAAATTTACCCCCCCCCCGCACCCCCGGGGTCTCGAGGACCCGGACGTTTTGTAATTTACCCCCCCCTCAGGCACCCCCGGGTCTCGAGGACCCGGACGTTTTGTAAATTTACCCCCCACCCCCCCCCCCCCCCACACCCGACTCGGGGTCTCACGGACCCGAAAGCACGTCGGCGGCCGATCGGACTTTTTTCTATTTGTTATCTTCATAAAAAAAAAAAAAAAAAAAAAAAAAAAAGGTTGGTGGGGCTAATTATCATCATTTTGGAATTATTACAATTGTCAAAGATAACATTTATCAATGCTTTAGAATTAATTTTGCCAGCATTTGTAATAAATGGGTCACCGGCCCTTTAATGCAGACAAGTTGTGACTGTAGTAGCGCGTGTTAGCTGCTCCCCACCGTTAACGACAACAACAACAACAACAACAACAACAACAACACGGGACAAATCGCGGATGTAAATCAGCGCTAATATAGCCTAAATGCTGATCCACCTTCTCACTTCTGCCTCACATAAGTTCCTGCTCTGTTTGGCGCTGCTGCCGCTGCCGCGTGTGTGTCTGTGTCTGTGCCCCCCCCGCACCCCCCCCCCCCCCCTCTCCCTCTCCCTCGCTCCTGCACGGAGAGAGAGGGAGAGAGAGAGAGAGGAGGAGGAGAGAGAGAGAGAGAGAGAGAAGAGAGAGAGAGAGAGGCCACCCCGACACAAAGTTTTATTGAAATTGTGGCACAAATAGTTTATACAGATATGATATGTGTTTAAACTCACACACAGACTTTTACCAGTGCTCTGACGATGTAAATCATGTCACGTAGGAGCTATTTTTTTTTTTAGCGCAGCAGACAGCAGATGCGGCACAAACCACTGACGTGATTTAAAATCGATTTTGGGGGGAATTTGGAATCGAATCAGATTCGTTAGACGCAGAATCACATCAGTCTCACTGAGCTTTTCCTGTCCAATTCGGATCCATAGACTTCACAGGGCTTATTTTTGTGTCTGCTGGTCACAACCTAGCAGTAACGAAAACATCAGAACGGTTACTAACTGTAAGAATGAATTTTTATCAGACTTCTCATTTAATGGTCTTTTCTTAATGCTAAGCGTTCAAGGAGTTCTTCTTACACAAAGAAGTTCAGAAAGGTCACCTGTACTGACGAAATATCTATTGTCTTGTTTTGGTACACTTTGAGCCACTTTTTGTTAAATCAGTCGAATAAAAAAAAAATAAATAAATAAACCACTCTACGATACTAATTAAAGTGAGTACACGTATTGTATATTGCCTGCTATAGTTTAGGATGAAATTCAGGCAAATAGATGTTTTTATTTAGGTGCTAGAGCTTTCGAAAGCCCAGCATTCCTAAAATATTTCATTGTGCCACGTTCAGGGTAAAAAATGTGCCACACAATCAGGAGTCACTCGTCAGCTAAAATGAGCCACTGAAATTTCCATGTAAATGAGTCTAGTTTTTAGGNATGTTATGTAATGTTGCAGTGCAGAAGTGTATGTATGTAATGTTTGCAGGTGCAGAAGTGTATGTATGTATGTAATGTTGCAGGGTATAAGTGTATGTATGTAATGTTTGCAGGTGTATAAGTGTATGTAATGTAAATGTAATGTTTGCAGGTGCAGAAGTGTGTGTATGTATGTAATGTTTGCAGGTGCAGAAAAGTATGTATGTAATGTTTGCAGGTGCAGAAGTGTATGTATGTATGGTATGTATGTATGTAATGTTTGCAGATGCAGAAGTGTATGTATGTAATGTTTGCAGGTGTATAAGTGTGTGTATGTAATGTTTGCAGGTGTATAAGTGTATGTATGTAATGTTTGCAGGTGCAGTAGTGTATGTATGTAATGTTTGCAGGTGCAGAAGTGTATGTATGTAATGTTTGCAGGTGTATAAGTGTATGTATGTAATGTTTGCAGGTGCAGAAGTGTATGTATGTAATGTTTGCAGGTGCAGAAGTGTATGTATGTAATGTTTGCAGGTGCAGAAGTGTATGTATGTAATGTTTGCAGGTGCAGAAGTGCATGTATGTAATGTTTGCAGGTGTATAAGTGTATGTAATGTAATGTAGAGTGTGCAGGTGCAGAAGTATGTATGTAATGTTTGCAGGTGTATAAGTGTATGTATGTCTATAATGTTTGCAGGTGTATAAGTGTATGTATGTAATGTTTGCAGGTGTATAAGTGTATGTATGTCTATAATGTTTGCAGGTGTATAAGTGTATGTATGTAATGTTTGCATGTGTATAAGTGTATGTAATGTAATGTTTGCAGGTGCAGAAGTATGTATGTAATGTTTGCAGGTGTATAAGTGTATGTATGTAATGTTTGCAGGTGTATGTATGTAATGTTTGCAGGTGTATAAGTGTATGTATGTAATGTTTGCAGGTTCAGAAATGTATGTATGTAATGTAGATTAAAAAAAAGCTGACTAGCATGTGCAAAAAATATATTCCGTTGTGAAGCCGTCAAAAAAAGATCCGAGGCACACTGAATGTAGAGAAAATAAAAGTCCTTTATTTACATGGACTGCCAGTATTTGCAGGTGCAGAAGTGTATGCATGTAATGTTTGCAGGTGCAGAAGTGTATGTATGTAATGTTTGCAGGTGCAGAAGTGTATGTATGTATGTATGTATGTATGTAATGTTTGCAGATGCAGAAGTGTATGTATGTAATGTTTGCAGGTGCAGAAGTGCATGTATGTAATGTTTGCAGGTGTATAAGTGCATGCATGTAATGTTTGCAGGTGCAGAAGTGTATGATTGTATGTAATGTTTGCAGGTGCAGAAATGTATGTATGTAATGTTTGCAGGTGCAGAAGTGTATGTATGTAATGTTTGCAGGTGCAGAAGTGTATATATGTATGTAATGTTTGCAGGTGCAGAAGTGTATGTATGTATGCATGTATGTAATGTTTGCAGAAGTGTATGTATGTATGCATGTATGTAATGTTTGCAGATGCAGAAGTGCATGTATGTAATGTTTGCAGGTGTATAAGTGTATGTAATGTAATGTAATGTTTGCAGGTGTAGAAGTGTATGTAATGTAATGTAATGTTTGCAGGTGTAGAAGTATGTATGTAATGTTTGCAGGTGTATAAGTGTATGTATGTATGTATGTAATGTTTGCAGGTGTATGTATGTAATGTTTGCAGGTGTAAAAGTGTACTTAATGTAATGTTTGCAGGTGTATAAATGTATGTATGCAATGTTTGTAGGTGTATAAGTGTATGTATGTAATGTTTGCAGGTGCAGAAATGTATGTATGTAATGTTTGCAGGTGCAGAAGTGTATGTATGTAATGTTTGCAGGTGCAGAAGTGTATGTATGTATGTAATGTTTGCAGGAGTAGAAGTGTATGTATGTAATGGTTGCAGGTGTATAAGTGTATGTAATGTAATGTAATGTTTGCAGGTGCAGAAGTGTATGTATGTATGTAATGTTTGCAGTGCAGAAGTGTATGTATGTAATGTTTGCAGGTGCAGAAGTGTGTGTATGTATGTAATGTTTGCAGGTGCAGAAAAGTATGTATGTAATGTTTGCAGGTGCAGAAGTGTATGTATGTATGTATGTATGTATGTAATGTTTGCAGATGCAGAAGTGTATGTATGTAATGTTTGCAGGTGTATAAGTGTGTGTATGTAATGTTTGCAGGTGTATAAGTGTATGTATGTAATGTTTGCAGGTGCAGTAGTGTATGTATGTAATGTTTGCAGGTGCAGAAGTGTATGTATGTAATGTTTGCAGGTGCAGAAGTGTATGTATGTAATGTTTGCTGGTGCAGAAGTGTATGTATGTAATGTTTGCAGGTGCAGAAGTGCATGTATGTAATGTTTGCAGGTGTATAAGTGTATGTAATGTAATGTAATGTGTGCAGGTGCAGAAGTATGTATGTAATGTATGTATGTAACCGCCTGGCTCCGGTCGTCACTTATTTCACGTCACGTCATTTTCTGTTGGATTTTTCGCTGCACAATGGGTAAGTACGGGACGTTTATTTACCTCCTGTGTGTTCAATAGTCGCGTATATGTCGAGCATTTTGCCGTATTTGTTGTAGTAGTAGAAACGTAATGTTTTTACTTTGAAAACCACCGGATTCTCTTCACCCGCGCTCGCTTGGTTTCCTTTTTGTCGTGTCTTGTTTTCACAACTTCATCAAAAAGGTCTCCGTAGCGCTCCGGCAGTCCGGAAAAATTTCATTGAAACGGAAACGATCCGGACGTACGGAGCAGAGCCGCGCGGCTCACCGGACCGGACGGATCGCGGTGTGAGAGCCTCTCATTACTTTTCAAGAAACGGAAAGCCTCCGTACGCCGGACCGGAGTACGGACCGGATCCAGTGTGAGACCGGGGTAAGTGTATGTATGTATATAATGTTTGCAGATGTATAAGTGTATGTAATGTAATGTAATGTTTGCAGGTGTATAAGTGTATGTATGTAATGTTTGCAGGTGTATAAGTGTATGTAATGTAATGTAATGTTTGCAGGTGCAGAAGTATGTATGTAATGTTTGCAGGTGTATAAGTGTATGTATGTATGTATGTAATGTTTGCAGGTGTATAAATGTATGTATGCAATGTTTGCAGGTGTATAAGTGTATGTATGTAATGTTTGCAGGTGCAGAAGTGTATGTACTGTATGTAATGTAGATAAAAAAAAGCTGACTAGCATGTGCAAAAAATATATTCTGTTGTGAAGCTGTCAAAGATCCGAGGCACACTGAATGTAGAAAAAATAAAAGTCCTTTATTTACATGGACAGCCAGTATTTGCAGGTGCAGAAGTGTATGTATGTAATGTTTGCAGGTGCATAAGTGTATGTATGTAATGTTTGCAGGTGTATGTATGTAATGTTTGCAGGTGCATAAGTGTATTAATTCTGTGATATTGCCACTAGATGGCGTGGGCAGTGTCCCTAAATGAGGCCAACAGGTAAAAGATTCATAGGAATGAGTATTATTGTGCCAAGAGGCATAAATTTAATGAGGTCGCAGGGTCTCAGGAGGTTGTAGGACTTCTTAATGAGCTCCGCAGTCAGGCATTTTAACAAAAAATTAATGAATCGAATTCATGAAAGTAAATATTGTTAAAGATTTTTTTTTATATATATTTTTTCTGTTTGTAACTGCTCTTTTTGGGACATATGAGACTTGGTAGCTGGAAACGCTACAGTTCAATGTGTGGGCCTTATTTTCAATTTTCTGCATGCTAAATACAAAAAGTAAGAATTCATTTTTGAATGGTTGTGTTTGTAGTGAAATAACAGTGTTGAGATTCCCTCTCCTCCACCTCAGACACATGACTTCACCTTGAGACTTAAACAATGCCCCCTACCTCAACCCTTCACAGCTCTGCTGCATTTACATGTAAATTTTTACAAGTTACCTAGTCAATGCACAATTAATTTATAAACAGTATTTTTCAGCAGAGAGAGATTATAATTTATAATGAATCTAAAGTTTTGTAACTTTTAGCAACTTCTAACTAGATTTAGTCTTAGGTCAGAATTTGTCTGATGTGGGTGTTGCAAAGCTGCCCGCCCCCAAAGACTTCTGATTGGCTGATGCGGGCCAATAGAAAGTAAGCATTGTGTTGTTTGTCTCACAGAAGCAGGAGGAGGGGGATAAAAGGAGCAGCAGAGACAGACCAGAGACAGTGAAGGGGCAGAGACACAGCAGCAGCTCTTTTTGGGACAAGAACCAGCCTAAACTTTAGAGGGACTGAACCTTTAGACTGTTCTTTGGTCAAATTTCTCCAAGACTTTCTGCTGTTACTTCTACATTGAACCTGAAGCATCATCTGTGAGTATGACTTTATAGTCCATTTAAGTTAAATTGCAGCCCTAGAGTCTTTGCCTCTAGAGGTTTTAGTTCTTCTGATTTAGTGCTTTTAGACCAAATTTTTGGAGATGCATGTGAGAGGAAAACAAATGTAACATTATTTGGACTAGTAATAAGATTAGAATTATTATTTAAAAGCTTTATGTAACTTTTTTTAGCATAGCTGGATTCTCCACTTGCTTGTCTCTTTGTTTGTGACTTAGTTTAATGTCACTGGTTGTGTAGCCTGTTTCATGCTCTGAACATGTCGTTAAATGATCAAAATCAGAATCAATTTGGTATTTTGCTTTACAACAAATCTAATGACCAAATTATGATGAATATTTTTTATTACTTCTTCAAAACCTTATTTTAGGCTAGTTTATTTGATCAACTTTTAATACTTAATAAACAATAACAAACTCTAATAAAGTTTAATATCATTATAACTTTGACATGTTCATTTCTGTTTATATGGCAGATCTACAAAGTCCATCAACAGAATGGGGTTCACCTGTGACCAGTGTGGAAAGACATGTCCCTTTGCTTCCCTGCTCAAAATACACTACAGAACTCACACAGGAGAAAGACCATACGAGTGTGACCTGTGCGGACACAGTTTTTCAACAGCAGGTGCTCTCAAAAATCACACCACAATCCACACTGGAGAAAAAACATTCAGCTGTGATGTTTGTGAGAAGGAATTTTCACAGTCAAGGAACTTGGTCTCGCATATGAGAGTCCACACTGGAGAGAAACCATTTGAATGTGACGAGTGTGGGACAAGATTTTCATGGTCTGGTAGCCTAAAAACTCATATGAGAATCCACAGTGGACAAAGACCGTACAAGTGTGAGCTTTGTGAGAAGGAGTTTACACATTCCAGTTCACTTACAGTTCACATGAGAATCCACACTGGAGACAAACCTTACAGCTGTGAAGTTTGTGGTCAGAAATTTAGACAAGAGCAGCTTCTCAAAGAACATGAGAGTATCCACACTGGAGAGAAGCCTTTTGAGTGTGATCAGAGTGGAACAACATTTAGGACCAAAGGGCTGCTCTCAAAACACCAGCGTGTCCACAGAGATGAGAGGCCATACCAATGTGACCAGTGTGAGAAGGCTTTTAAAACATCACAGGACCTCTCCAGACACCACCGAATCCACACAGGAGAAAAAACATACGGATGTGACCAGTGTGGTAAGGAGTTCGCTCAGTCTTCCAATTACAAATGTCACATGAGAATCCACTCTGGAGAAAAGCCATACAAATGGACACTGCAGTAAAACCTTCAGAAGTTCAGCAAACCTCAGAAAGCACCGTCAGATCCACACTGGAGAGAAACCATTTGTCTGTGGAGAGTGTGGAAAGACTTTTAGGTTTGAGTCAAATCATCATCAACATTTTAAAATCTGTCATTGTGCAGAAAAAAGTTGCAGCTCTGACCAGAACAACACTTTCAAAAAACCTGATCATCTGAAGGTGCGTCGTCTTGAACAAACTAAAAGAGACAGAGTTGCTGAGGCTGGATCAAGTGAACCCAAAGTCAGACTCAAAAAGCTGGAGATCAGACTTGAGAGAGTCCATACTGAGAAGTAAAAACCAGTGTAGATCCAGATCTCTGAGTATGTGTTAAAATAAAAATGTTTAGACTTTACAAATGTTTACAAAGCTTGTGAGTACATTTTGGTCCATTTTATTTTTTGAACAATTGTACTTTATGTTTTTACAGGGTTAAAAAAAAAATGCTTTACTCACATATGAATATTGGTAACTTTTTATGTTATTTTTGTTCTTGGCAAATGTTTACTATAGGAAATTCTACCAGACCTGTATTTTATTTTGTCTTTTTGTTTATTTGTTTTTCGTCGATTATATTGTTTCCTTCTAAAACACAAGCAACGTCATGTTTTTCCCCTTAAACTCACTGAATGAATAATCTTCAAAGACACCATCAGTATATTGTGTTCATAAAGAGTCATGTTAATGCAAACTGAGGTTGAGTACAAGTCATAATTTTTTTATGTTTTTATTTTTTTTAACTGTTAAAATGAAGTTTTGTTCTGGTTTATGGTTAATTTCTTGATAATTTCTGAAACTGTTAACATGAAACTTGCAGACATACTCAATGTTTTCTTTTTCAGAAGTTTTAATCAAATTACAAAAAGTTTAGTTTTTGTCACTTATTGTATGACAATATGATGAATTCTTATGTTTTCTGTCTTTACAAAACATTACAGTAAACCATTTTATTTTACATTTTCTGGGACCAGTGTGTTAAATATAAAAGTTCCCAATACAATTTGAATATATTGATTTAAGTTGAGCAGTAACAGACCATAACATCCAGAGATCTAACTGTGATGTTTGTGGTCAAAGGTTGAAATGGGCCTATAGCAGCTTCCTGATGCCTGTCCCTTTACAACTTTATAAAGAGGTGAAGATGGCCCTGTAAAAATGTATAATGTGTTAAAGACTGTTGCAGCTCTTCTGCTGCGTAAAAGAAGCGCACCCTCTTCTTGCCGTGCTCCTCCCAGATGGCGCTTCCAATGAGCCACTCTGGGTGGGGCCAAAGGCCTTTTTAAACCAAATGTTTGAATGAATGTGTGAGATTCTTGTGATTTGTAATAAAAGGAAAGAAAAGACACTTGCTGCTGTCTGTCTGCAATTCTTTTGGTTATTCCTGCAAAAGTTTGGTGCCGAAGACCCGGGACACGGGAAAGAAACTAGTAGTTTGCAAGAGGACCACGCAGACAGACAAAGGACAATGGAGCAACTGGAACGTCTAAAGAAAAAGAGATCGTCAATCAGAGCATCCCTCAGCAAAGTGATAAGTAAAATTGATGAAGAAGTCGGCAAACAAACGCCTGATGTTGAAAAGCTTGAGGAGATGTTTGAAATTTTGATTGATAAAGAAAATGTTTTGACGAAAATAGACGAAGAGGTTGAAGAAGCAACAAAGACAGAAGATTTAGAAAATGAAGTGTCACGGTCACAAGAATATAAAGAAAGTATTATACGCCGTAAAACAAAAATAAGAAGAGCATTAAAAGGACCACCACAAGAGGAAGGTCAATCAGTGTACTTCGATGGAGAATCAGTCTATCAAAATGTGAAACTACCAAAACTTGTGATTGAAAAGTTCTATGGAGATGTGAGCAAATGGCAATATTTTTGGGAACAATTTGAGAGCGCTGTGCACAAAAATACAAGCTTGACAAAAACGGATAAATTCAGTTATTTAAGATCTTATTTGTCGGGCGCTGCAGCCAATGTAATTGCAGGCCTGGCCTTGTCTGAGACTAATTACGACAATGCAATCCAACTGCTGCAAACTAGATTTGGCCGAAAGGATTTAATTATCAATGCCCATATGACCAAACTGCTGAATTTAAATCCAGTGAAAAATGTAAATGATGTCAAAGCGCTTAGATCTTTATATGACGACTGTGAAATCCAAATTCGTAGCCTAAAGTCACTGGGCGTAGTCTCTGAAACTTACGGTAGTTTGTTATGTCCCATTTTAATGAAATTAATACCGGAAGAAATGATTTTAGAATTTAGTAAAGATATTGCAAATGATGATGTGTGGAAAGTTGAAGAGCTCATTGAATTTTTGAAAAAAGAAGTTGAAAGCCGAGAGCGCACTGTAAACATGACTAAAAGCACACGAGAACGCACGACTAAAGAGAGAGACAGAGATCCACAAAATCACTGGGAAATGCGCAGAAAACCTAATCAAATGATGACTGCATCAGCACTTTATGCTTCACAACAATATGAACGAAATTATGAGCGAAATTATGAGCGGAATTCTTGCTTTTTCTGTGATAAAAATGAACACAAGTCAAAGGATTGCAATGAAATAAGTGTGTCGGAAAAACGTGAAAAATTAAGGAGAAAAGGAAGATGTTTTATCTGTTTTGGAACGAGACATGTTGCTAAAGATTGTCGCACAAAAGGCATTAATTGTGAAAATTGTAATCGTCGCCACTTTAAAGCACTCTGCACTTTTGACAATGAAAACAGAAATGTAAACGAGCCAACTGACACCATAATTTCAATTTCTCCAAGCGAATCCAAACGAGAAACTGTATTGCTTCAAACTGCTACTGTCTGGATTGAAACGCCTGCTAAAAGGCATTTAACTCGCTGCCTTTTCGATGGAGGAAGCCAACGCAGCTTCGTGCGCAAAGACATTGCGCGCGCGCTAAATCTACCCAAAATTGGAGAAGAGACACTCAATTTGCACACGTTTGGTTCTGACGCCCCAAAACAAGTAAAATGCAATGTAGTCAAAATAAAACTAAGCAACTTACGAAATGGTCAAAGCGTAGAATTTAATGTGCTTGAAACTCCTCGTGTTTGCACGTCTGTTATGCGCGTCGCAAGCCAGGAAGTGCGCGCTGAGCTGGAAAAGAAAGGCATGCATTTGGCAGATACTGCAGTAAGTGGAATGGAGACTGAGGAACTTGGAGTACTCATTGGAGGAGACAATTACTGGAATATTGTATCCGGAAAAATTGAAAGAGTGTCAAAGTCAATGGTTGCTCTTGAAAGCAAATTCGGATGGCTCATCCAAGGAACAATAATGTTAAATGCTGTGACTTCTGAACCAAATGAAATGGAAACTTTGCATGTAAGCATTGGATATGAGGATGAAATAAACGGTACTTTGCGCTCATTTTGGGAACTGGAATCTATTGGAATTGTAACGGAAAAGGATAATAAAACAGAAAATGACGCAATGGAAATGTTGGAAAAAACTATACAAATGGTGAATGGACGTTATGAAGTGTGCTTGCCGTGGAAAATTGAAAGAAATGAATTGTCTTCTAATTATGATATTGCAAAGAAGCGTTTTGATCAACTCATTAAAAAATTCAGACACAATGTTTGCCTCTATGATGATTACAATGCTGTAATTCAAGAATATAAAAAACAAGGAATCATTGAAACTGTGGAGTATAATGTGAATGATAAAAATGTTTATTATATGCCACATCGTGCAGTTATCAGAGAGGAAAGTTTGACCACCAGGCTCCGGGTAGTGTTCGATGCCTCCTCTCATGCTCCCGACAGTCTTTCGTTAAATGACTGCCTTCTAACGGGTCCCAATTTAAATCCTGAACTGCTAAGTGTTTTGTTAAAATTTAGACAAATCCTATTGCCTTTACGGCTGACATTTCTAAAGCGTTTTTGCAAATTTCTATTAATGAAAATGACAGAGATTTTTTAAGATTTTTGTGGGTAAATGAATTTCCCAAATCTATTGTAAAGCCATGCGTAATGAGAATGACCAGAGTCCCTTTTGGCGCTGCCCCAAGTCCCTTTCTGTTGGCAGCAACCGTGCGACATCATCTTAACAAATATGAACAAACTGATTTTAAGGTCACAACACTTGTAAACAAATGTTTGTATGTGGATGATTTAATTTGCAGCGTCCCCAGTATCGCTGACGCACTCGACTTTTCCCTGCGCGCAAAAGACATTTTTGACTCTGCTGGAATGAAACTGTGTAAATGGAGCACTAACACTATGGAATTAAAACAAAAATGGAATGAAACAATGGAAATGGCTGTGAACGAAAATACAGAAATAAAGGGCACTGGACTGAAAGTACTTGGATTAAACTGGCAAACAAATTATGATGTTTTCACGTTTGACTTGAAAAATTTGATTGAGTTTTTACAAGAAATAAAGAACACTAAACGAGGCGTGTTGCAAGCTGCCGCGCGAATCTTTGATCCCATTGGCTTTTTGTCGCCGTTCACAATAAGGGTAAAATGTCTTTTCCAGCTAATGTGGGAGCGTGGTTTAGGATGGATTGTGAGCTTCCAAACGACCTCCTAAACGCTTGGCAACAGTGGTGTTCAGAATTATCAGACATACGACACTTAAAAATACCCAGATATTACTTTGCAAAGTTAAAAGACCAGAACTTACCTGTTAAAACAGAGGTCCATGTATTTACAGATGCGAGCGAGTCGGCCTACTGTGCAGCTGCGTATTTACGCGCCATAGACGCTGAAGGAAAGTGTACAGTTTCGCTCATAACATCCAAAACAAGAGTCGCTCCATTAAAAAAAGTTACTTTACCCAGGCTCGAACTTCTTGGTGCTGTAATAGGTGCCAGGCTCAGCAGATATGTCATTCAGCATTTGGATCTTCAGGTGGACAAAGTGCAACTGTGGACAGACTCAATGATAGTTTTGCACTGGATCAAAAGTTCTGCAAAACAGTGGAAACAATTCGTCCAAAACAGAGTCCGCGAGATCCAAAGTTTAACTGAGCCATCACAGTGGTATCATTGTCCTGGTACTCAAAACCCTGCTGACGTTGCGACAAGAGGAATATCTGTGAGAAAACTGATTGAAAATGACCTCTGGTGGACAGGTCCGGAATTTCTAAAGGAACAAACTGACGTATCAAATAAAAAGGAAATTACGGAAATTTCTGATGAAATGGATTTGGATATGGATAAGGAGGAAAGTGTTAATTTGACTTGTGCTGAAGAAAGTTGCGAGGAATTGTTACCACTCAAAAATTACAGCGACCTCGGGCGTGTGCTACGCGTAACAGCGTGGGTTAAACGGTTCTGTAAAAATGCAAGAGGAGAGAAACTGAGTGGCGCTTTAACTGCAAATGAATTATTACAAGCTGAAAATTACTGGATTTTAAATGCACAAACGAAGCACTTTATTAATGAAATGACTTGTTTGAAAAGAGGACAAACAACAAATGCACAGTCAAAACTTTTCTCGTTTCGTCCGTTTTTGGATCAAGACAAGTTAATGAGAGTCGGAGGGAGATTGCAAATGTCAAATATGAACTTTGATCAGAAACATCCTCTCATACTACCAGCTGACTGCGAGCTCTCCGCACTTATTGTAAAAAAATGTCACAGACAAGTTATGCATTCTGGACTTCAAGAAACGATGAATCAAGTAAGAGAAAGATTTTGGATTATCAAAGGACGACAACTTTCAAAAAAGGTCATCAATGCTTGTTTAATCTGCAAAAAGTTCAGAGCTAAACGTGGAAATCAAGTTTCAGCACCTTTACCTGGACAGCGCCTTAATGAAGCGCCCCCATTTGAAACAACGGGAGTCGATTTTGCTGGTCCACTTTACTGTAAATCGCAAGAAAAGGTGTTTATTACGCTTTTTACATGTGCTGTCACTCGTGCTATTCACTTAGAAATGGTGTCTGATTTAACCACTGAAAACTTTTTAATGGCTTTTAGACGTTTTATCTCAAGAAGAGGACTATGTAAAACTATTTTTTCGGACAATGCCAAAACATTTAAAAGGGCAAACAAAGAAATGTCTACATTGTGGAGCTCACTCGATTCCAATCGTGTTCAGGAGTTCTTTGCGGAAAGAAGAATAACGTGGAAGTTCATTGCGGAACGGGCCGCCTGGTGGGGTGGAATGTGGGAAAGACTTGTGCGTTCTGTCAAGACTTGTCTGCGTAAAATTGTGGGTAGAGCCTCTTTAAAATACGAGGAGATAGAGACGCTTCTCACCGAAGTAGAGGCCGTCGTAAACTCGCGACCGCTCACTTTTACGCACACTGACAGTGAAGAGCCGAGCCCCCTCACGCCCGCCCATTTTCTTATTGGCCAGCGCCTGACCGCACTTCCACCACCTGGAAACGCATTCATCCCTGAGATGGACGCGGAGAAAACGAGGAAACGATGGAGATACAGACAAAGACTCTTGAATCAATTTTGGAATCGGTGGAGAAAGGATTATTTGCTGGAATTACGCTCCGCACATTCCTGCTCTTCTGCAAAGGAGTCAGAAGATTTTAAAGCAGGAGATGTCGTGCTTGTGAATGAGGACAAAACGCCGAGGCATATGTGGAAGATGGCTCGAGTAGTGGAAGTCTTCTATGGAAGAGATGGAAAAGTCCGCTCCTGTATGATTAGGCTGCCTTCAAGACTTCAGCTCAGAAGACCTATCCAACTCTTGTATCCTCTGGAGCTATGAAGAGCCAGTGATGAGCTGCCTGCCGCCAGACTCATCGGCGGGGAGTCTGTTGCAGCTCTTCTGCTGCGTAAAAGAAGCGCACCCTCTTCTTGCCGTGCTCCTCCCAGATGGCGCTTCCAATGAGCCACTCTGGGTGGGGCCAAAGGCCTTTTTAAACCAAATGTTTGAATGAATGTGTGAGATTCTTGTGATTTGTAATAAAAGGAAAGAAAAGACACTTGCTGCTGTCTGTCTGCAATTCTTTTGGTTATTCCTGCAAAAAAGACCTTAAGAACAAAGACGCTGGATCCAGGATGTGTTTTATGACAACATTCGTGTTTTTAAGAGCAGGCTCAAGATTAGGGCTGGGCAATATTGATAAAAATGAATAAAATAAAATAATTTGTGGGCATATATCTGAACGATATTCAGACGATTATCACATCAATAGATGGTGAATAAAATATAAGATTTCTGATTCATAACACTGTACTTTGTCAAGAAATATCTAAAAGATAAATTCAAACTGTTTCAATCTGGTGATTTCCATTAGTGACTAACTGCGACCCGGGGCCAGATGCGGCCCTCGACCTGTTTTAATCAGGACCCTGCCACTTTTTAAGGAACAAAAAAAAATATTGGGCTAGGAGAAAAAAACTAGTAACATTTGTAGACTAGAAAAATAATTTAATGAGAATTAAGTCCAAACTTTTATTCTTTGACATTGTACGACAAAATGTCATAATTGAATAAGAAAAATCTCATATAAATACGAGATTTTTTTTTATAGAATAAAGTCAGATTTAAAAAGTTGCAAATTTCCAAGATTGCACACATAGAACGTCCTAAAGATCAAAATTATGATTGTGTTTTTAAGCAAATGTTTGGCTCATCAAAGAGGCACTGAAAATATTTTCTAAAGCTTTGATACTTTACTTTTTTCTGATAACAATGATAACATTTTTTTTCTCAAACAATTGCTGTTTTAATCTTGTAAAATTTCAAGTTTAATCTTGTTAAAACTTTTATTTATACTTTTTTTTTAGACTTTATTCTCAAGAAAACTATGACTTTTTTTTTGTATAACTAAGACTTTCATGTAAAAATGCATTTACAAGTTTATTCTTATAGCATTTTTTTTTTTTTTACAGTCTGGCCCTCCACCACTTGCCTAGGTTCGAATATGGCCCTCAGGTAAAAAATAAATTACCCATCTAGACACTAGACCCAATCACTTTTGTATTAAAAAAAAAAAGAAAATGACTTTTTAAACAAGATTTATTTGTGCTGCAAACATCTGTGTGAAGTATTATTGGTCTAAAAAATACAGGGGAGTCACGTGAACAATGTGAAATGTTTACAAATGAATCACAGAAGTGCAGACATATTACATTTATATTACATTTATATCATTTTCTCTATTTTCAATTCTTACAAGGTTCTTTCTGTGGCCGTTTTAACTATAAACGATATACTCAATATTCAGTGTTTGGATATCTTAAAAAACATATTCACAATATTATCTAAAAATCAATATATTGCACAGCTCTACTCTACTGTGTTGTTTTTGTAGTTTATTTAATTGTAGCTGTGATGGTGGCTGGAGCTGTAGCGTTTTAATAGATTTAGTTTGTTTGGTTTTTTGAGGGGGGGGGGTCTGTTGCATGAGATGACTATAGATTTTATTTTATTTTTATTCCTTAAACTACTTTTACCACAATTTGTTATCTACAATTAAAGTTTCCTTAATTATTTTCATTCTGTATTTTTATATTTTACTTTAACATGTGAGTGATTCTAATGAAACCAGTTCAATAGTAAATGGTTGTGTTTGTAGTGAAATAACAGTGTTGAGCAGTGTTGGGTAAGTTACTTTAAAATTGTAATACATTATATAGTTACAGGGAGATGTCTTAATTACAGTTTAATCAAAAGCATGATTTTAACATCTTACTTTTACTATTATGTCATTGTGCTGAACAATATGGAGCCTATATATGTTTTATACAGATAAGGGGTCCCTGGTCTCAAAAAGTTTGAGAATCCTTGACCTGGTCAATGCAAAGTTCATTTATAAAGAGCATTTTTAAATAATTGTAATAATTCTATAATTTTCTAACCTAAATTTCTAAGACCATTTTTGTGTAGATTTAGGTCAGCATATTTTGTTTAATGTGGGTGCTGCAAGAGTGTCCGCCCCCAAAGGCCTCTGATTGACTATCGATTCGTGGGTCAAAAGAAAGTAAGCATTAGGTGTGTTCAAGATGGTCAAAATCTCCGCTTGGATTGCAGAGAGCAGGCGGATGACCCTGAGGGGAGAAATCTGAAATGCACCGTGGACACTTCTCAAGCACGAGAACGGCCACAGCCTGAGATCACGTGTTGTACTGAATAAAACCACATACAACTGTGTAAATGCTCCCGTTTCCCTCACACACCTTGAACTGGTACACATTTCACCAGAGCAATGAATAAAAAGCTGAATAATAAAATGTCTACACTTCAGCTCTGTTTATAAAGAAACGCCTTTCAGCTCATCAGTGTTCACGGCACTTCATTTCCCAGCATGCATTTGGGTTTTGTAGTTTATGTAGGCGGTGCTGTTGCTTTTTTCGTCTTCACCGTCTATCGAGGCGCCTACACTCGGATTGATCTCTAGAGATTACCGGGACCTACGTAGCACCGTCGTCAGACCCCGACCCTCCTTACCGCCTGCGTCCGCCTCACTGACCTATATGGTCCGCCTTCACCGCCTCGCTCAACTTAAACAAGCCTGTTTCTCTCACAGGACAAAAAGAGCAGTAGAGACCAGGGTTGCCAAGCCCGCTTCTTTGTAGCAACTTTGGGCTTCTTATTTTAGAAAGTCGCTTGTGAACGGTTGCGAGTTGTGGTTTTTTTTTGGGGCTTGCTCCTGAGCGCCACTTTGACATCAGAAACAAGGTGACTGATCGTTTTTCCAGATTTGATTTACAGAAATATCCATTAATGACAGAAATATGGACTTTTCGCATATTTTTTACGTTTTAAAGTCTTTAATAAATATCAAATACTATATAAAATATGTAAACATTATTAGCCGTCGTTTTGCTGTGACGCAAATTACTTTTTGATTGAGAGGTCGCTTGTTTGGATTTTTAAGCTTGGACGCTTGTTGCTCTCTGAGATACTGGCAACCCTGCCAGAGAAGGGGCAGAGACACCACAGCAGCTATTTTTGGGACAAGAACCAGCTAAAACTTTAGAGGGACTGAACCTTCAGACTCTGTTGGTCAAAACTCTCCAGGACTTTCTGCTGTTACTTCCAGTGGTTAAAGTGGGATTTGGGAGGTGGGGGAACTCTATTTTAGGGTCAGGGTCGTACGCAAGATTTTGAACATACCGAAGTCCAAAACGATTTGATTAATAGTCTTTTCTTATTGTCATTTATATATTTGCTAATGGAGGTTGCAGAAGAGAGATGTGTCTTGATGTGTCTTGACATTGAGCAGCTGGAATCAGGCTACTCTTTAAAGAAAGGGGGGTCTGGGGAAATTTTTAAAAATTCAATGCAATTTCCTGCATTTTGGTGAGTTTTAGATGTGATATTCTTATTATGTGATGTAACTTTGCCATAGTTAAAAACACATCAGGCAATAAAAATAGATAGATAGATAGATCTATCTATCTATCTATCTATCTATCTATCTATCTATCTATCTATCTATCTATCTATCTATCTATCTATCTATCTATCTATCTATTTCTAGATAAAATATAGTATATGTGATAAAAATGCCCACAAAAATAAGACAAGACAATTTTCTATAATTTGGTGTACACAAGCTTTTGTAACCCACAATATCTTGTGTACACTGTTACTCCTTCAGCTCCTCTTTCCTCCTTGGATCCCTCCTGCTCCTGTCACTGCTCCTGTCCTGTCTCTCTGCCCTCAGTGCTGGACTGTAACACAGGCTATCTGTGCCAATTTATAAGTCAATTTTTAGCGCGGTAAAACCACACGCGGTTATTTGGAAGCTTATATCGCTCTCGTCCGTTCGTGCGTGCCGCGCTGTCGGGCTTCCTCACATCCGAAACAGCACCAGCGGGAGGGGCTCGCCCTCCGCGGCCGTGTTGTCTCGTGGAACACGTGATTATCACGTAATCGTTTACGTCGCCTTTAGCTTTGAGCTCCGTGTAGATATAGTTGAAAAGTAAAGTCCTTAAAGTTTTGTTTTGGGGTCTTCCGTCCCGCTGTGAGATGAGCCTCTTCCTCAGATAGACACAACGGCTCCCCTGAGAGTGACATGACTCTGCCACAGGACTCTGCGCTGTGCAGCGAGGTGCGCGTGTAGTTCAGGGCCAGTTGTTCATTTCGCTGGTGCCGCTGTAACTTCATCACTTATCAAATATATTTAAGCTGCAAATAAATGCAACTGCAACTCAAAGCAACTGCAACTCAATGCCTTAATTACTATAATAATTTTGCAAGTGTTTGTTTAATTTTGTCAATGTTATTTTTGATTACTTTTTAATTATTTATTTTTTTGGAGGGCATTGAAGGTGCCGGAACGCCGTTCCTGACCGTTCCGGCCCACTTTAACCCCTGGTTACTTCTACATTGAACCTGCTGCAACATCTGTGAGTATGACTTTATAATCTAACTGTAGCTCCATTTAAGTTAAATAGCAGCCCTGGACAGAGTCTTTGCACTCGGCCTGATCAAATCAGAGCAATATTAACAGATGAATTGAAAAAACTCTGTAAACTCTGTGCAGTTCAATGTGTTTATAATTCTGCTTCTGTTGTTGTGGTTGATCATTTGTCTGTTTCTTGCTTTATGAGTTTAATGTCTCTCGTGATCAGACTGTGCTGTTACATGCAGCAGTGCTCCCACTACAATCAGACTTCTCCACATGTGTTTATGAGATTTGTAAGATTCAGTTCAGGACATTAGAATTCATCCCAAAGTTCAGAGTTTACCTGCATTTTAGAACTTCTCTTCAAATTGGACTGGGCCATAGCTTCAGTTTCCCTTCCTGCATGTTAACATATGAGTGATTCTATTAGAGCACTTGTAAAAAATAGTGTTTGTAGTGAAACAACAGTAAAAGACAGATGCATTACTCAAAAGGCAGGGACCACCTGCAGAGGGCGCAGGGGATCGTCACAGTTGTCAAAGGTTGAAAATGTAACATGAAGCTGTAGCATTTTAATAGATTTTGTTTTGTTTTTCATATTTTTCTCTGTTGCATGAGATTTTTTTCTTAGATTAAAGTACTTTGAGTACATCTTGTGATCTACAAATAAAAAGTTCCCTTGATAATTTTAATTGTTTGTTCGTTTGTTTTTAACATTATTGGTTTGAGTTTCATCCTGTAACACTTTAAACCAGTGCTTTCTCACCATAGTTAGGTCTCCAAACCTTTTTTCTCTGCTTTAAAACCTTATTTTTTTCTAAAGATGACCTAGATTCAAAAGATTCGAATTAAGTTTTTACACCTAACTATATTTCTAAACAAAGATGTGAGCCAGCCCTTTCCCTTGTAGCTTCCATTATGCAAGACTTATGCTAGGCGTGTACTGAAAAACTGACATTTTTTCTTTCCCTGGACCCAGATAAAATACAACCTGAAAATGCAAATGATAAGGTTTGTGAGGGTCCTCTTGAGTTTCTCAGGTCTGATACTGCAGCTGTGAGCAATCACGTATTCACGACATGCAAGGTCTCCATCACACACTCCCTTTTTCCTCCCATAGTCAGAGATATCTCTCTTCTGCTCACAAGGCACACATCTTCCTAAAAATTCCCCCTTCTCAGAGGATACAAAGTCTGCTTTTAACTTTCTTTTTCTACTAAATTGTGTAGTCAACTTTTCACCTCCAGAAAGTTACTCAGAGCACCTTTAACTCGACGCGCAATTCATTTTAAAAAGCAATTTTAAGCACAGAGATATAAATAAATATAATGGATCCATAGTTTTCTAAAAAATTAATAACGCTATTAGGTTTAGGACAGCAGAATTTCTTTCATGTGGCTATTGCAAGGCTGCTCGTCCTAAAGGATTCTGGTTGGCTTTTGCGGGCCTAAAGAAAGTAAGCGTTGTGTTGTTTGTCTTACAGAAGCAGGAGGAGAGAGACAAACGGAGCAGCAGAGACAGACCAGAGACAGAGAAGGGGCAGAGACACAGCAGCAGCTCTTTTTGGGACAGCAACCAGCCAAAACTTTAGAAGGACTGAACCTTCAGACTCTGTTCTTTAATCAAAGCTCTTCAGGACTTTCTGCTCTTACTTCTACATTGAATCTGCTGTAACATCTGTGAGTATGACTTTAAAATCTATAAATGTATAATCTTCTTCTATTTTAAACAGGAGTATTATAACTTTAAATAAATGTGAGTCATGAAGTGGTGATTTTGGTTCACGTATCAGTCTACACATATCCATTTATTTACACAAAAAAATTACTTTTTATTTTAGGACTTACTGAGGCTTGTATAACTAACTTCACTCTCAACAGTTATATATATATAGCCTATATATATATAGCCTATATATATATATAGCCTATATATATATATAGCCTATATATAGCCTATATTATATATAGCCTATATATAGCCTATATATATATATAGCCTATATATAGCCTATATATAGCCTATATATATAGCCTATATATATATATATATATATATATATATATATATATATATATATATATATATATATATATATATATATATATATATATATATATATATATATATCTTTGACATCTCTTTGTTCTGTTTCTCTGGCAGATATACAAAGTCCATCATCAGAATGGGGTTCACCTGTGACCAGTGTGGAAAGACATATCCCTGTGCTTCTAGCTTCAAAATACACTACAGAACTCACACAGGAGAAAGACCATACGAGTGTGACCTGTGTGGACACAGTTTTTTTTACAGCAAATACTCTTAAAATTCACACCCGAATCCACACAGGAGAAAAACCATTCAGCTGTGATGTATGTGAGAAGAAATTTTCACAGTCAGGCAACTTAGTCGAGCACATGAGAGTCCACACTGGAGAGAAACCTTACAGATGTGATGTTTGTGGTCAGAAATTTAGACTAAAGAAGCATCTCAAAGATCATGAGAGGATCCACACAGGAGAGAAGCCTTTTGAGTGTGATCAGTGTGGAACAACATTTAGAACCAAAGGCCATCTCCTACGACACAAGCGTGTCGACAGAGATGGAAGGTCGCACAAATGTGACCAGTGTGGGAAGGATTTTAGAAGATCAGAGCACCTCTCCAGTCACTACCGAATTCACACAGGAGAAAAACCATACAGATGTGACCAGTGTGGGAATGAGTGTGCTCATTCTTCCCACTACAAAAGTCACATGAGAATCCACTCTGGAGAAAAACCATTCAAATGTGAACACTGCAGTAAATCCTGCAGAAATTCATCAGATTTAATAAAACATCGTCGGATCCACACTGGAGAGAAGCCATTTGTCTGTGGAGAGTGTGGGAAGACTTTTAAGGCCGGATCAAGTCGTCGTCAACATATTGAAAGATATCATTCTGCAAAGAAAATCTGTAGCACTGACCAGGGTTCATCGGTCATGGAAAAATAAACTGTAATTTCCAGGCCCTGGAAAAGTTTGGGAATTTTACAGGTTTTGGAAAAGTTTTGGAAAATTATAACCAACCTAGCTCGTTGAGACAATCACCGTCCAGTTTTTTCAAAGACGGTAAAAATTTGCTTTTTTTCACACTCCGGCTAAGCTAGTTTCCGTAATACCTGTGGATTGTTCCATCTCGTTCCATTTATTCCTTACTGGAAATTTGCAGTGTTATTTAAAAAACTCAAAGCAAAGAGCAGATTTTAACTAGATAAACAATGGCAGCGAGTTCAAACCTTCATACACGAGTTAAACAATTCACCAGAGAAATACTATGTGTTTAAAAAAGTGCATAATTTTGACGCGATGGTAAATGCTATCATATAAATTTACTTAAATTGAAAGTACTAATGTATTTTTAAAAATGCCAGGTCGAGTGTTTTTGTAAAAAGCTTGTTCAACATTAATAAATAAATGAAATAAAAGTTCGCATTAGCTTCCAGCCCCAAACGGCACTTTTATGAACACAAGGGTTTTCTCTAGTGAAGTTTTTACCTCGTAAGTGAAGGTCTGGACATGCTGCAAATGATTTTCTGATTGTAACTTGTTCGCTTTGTGTCAATCAAATATTTTATTATTTACTGCTATTCAGCTAGTTCTTTGAAGGAAATAAATAGACGGGAAACGAGTATCCGCTGGTATTTTTAGACTGGAACTAGCCCAGCCGCAGCGCGAAAAGAGGTCGGGATGATTAGAACTTTTCATTGGCGCGTTCTCTCTTTTTGACACCCCATAGAGGTTATGCAGGTGACTGAGTGCTGAGCGGCAACGATGCATGAGAGTTAATGGAGAAAGGACATTTTCTCTTGTAAGAGTTCAATATACAGCTAAAACAGGAAAAATAAACTACAGTTTGAGAACAAATTCAACCCACCACAAGTCTACTGAGCACTGGGTTTGTAACTGATATGTAAAAAGAGTAAATAAAGTAAACACTTGCAGACAAACAACAATCTTTAGCTTCTCACATTTATCACAGACATTGAAATCACACACAGTTGATCTTATTACCTTTTTCTTCTTAAAAAAGATGTTTTTGAGTCCATTTGTTGCAGTTAAAATGTCCTAAATTATCAACTGCTGTTAGCAGACAAGCTTGTAGCAGACAAGCAGTTGCCATGACAACAAAGAAATACATTGAAGAAATGCCAGTAATTTTTTAAATAAAATGATGTCAGTGCATAACCTCTATTACCATTTATTACTACCATTTTTAATCATCTTGCTGGTTTTACAGGAACAGTAGAAACATTGTTCAGAGTGGTTCTGTGGTAATATTAGTCTATTCTGTTGAGGTCATATTACTTAAGCTGATTCACCACAAATGTAAGCTGTTTGTATATTATGTTGAAACAAGTGGCCACTGCCTCAGATCAAGGTCCAGTCTGTAAATAGATAACCCACCCTTATCTGCTTTTGCTAGAAAAAGATTCTTAAACTGAACTCTGTGATACTGATACGAACTAAACACATGCTTGAAATGTACATTCTGTACATTTCCAAGAAGCCTTTGTTGGATTTTCTCCAGGCTGGCAACTACTAAACACAACCCAGACCATGAGTGTAGTTCTCAGGAGAGGACATGATCAGACTGACAGTAGAAAATGTCTCAAATGGCACAAAGAATCACTGGATTATTTACATTTTGTATGAAATATAGTTCACAACTTGTTTTGCAAAATGTTTCTATGGAAAAGTACATTATGTTGAGCTCACACATTACACATCTATCCTAAGGTCTAGTTTTATCACTCTGTTCAAATAAAGAACAGATGGACTAAGACCACCTGTTGCCGTCATTATCAGTGCAATATTAACCTTGAGCTGGTGTGAAGGTGACTTGCTTCAACATTATAAAGCAGAGTTACAAAACAGCTTACAATTGTCATGGTAAATTAGCTTCAGTCAGTCATGCTCAAATAACAAGATATCACCACATTTTCCCACACCTCTTACAGAAACAAGTTGTGAAAACTAAGAAATTTACCAGAATGAAAATGTGATCCGCTGTACTCGGTTAGAGGTTTAGACTCTCTTCTGTAGAATCAGTTAGTCAGTGCATTTACATGTAGAGAGAAATCAGACTCGGCTAGAAAACCGGACTCTATTTGGTTTTCCCCTCAAACCGGTTGGACCAGTGTTGCTCCTGTTTACATGTGAGAGAGTAAACTGATTACCCTGGAGACACATGGTTCTGCTGTATCAGACGCACTACTTTATGATTCCGACTGCATTATGTTGATTTACCTAAACATTGTTTATAATTAATAATTTTTTGTAATATTGTCTATAAAATTACACATTGATCTTTCTGGAACATGTAAGACTGTTTTAAACATATAAGACAGTGAGAAACCTTTAGTTAAATATGTGTGTTCCACGTTGTTGTAAAAATGTTAACTATATTGTTGAAATGTGGAGCGGGCAGTGGTTGTGTGCTTGCTCAGTTGCATTTGTCTAGCTGCAGACCGATTGTCTGTTTACATGGTCCTGCACCTGTTGCTTCAATAAAGACCTGAAAACGACAACTTTTGGTCCTGGATTCTGTAAGTAACAGTCTTCCTGGTAAAAAATCGACAGTTAGCCTGGAACCCTGAAAAAAAAAAATACAATTTAAAAAAAATCTGAGAAATATGTAGGCTATGAGAAATCATGGAGCACCTTTTGTGACTCATTTTGAAGTGCTCATATACCACTGACCTATACGCAGAAATATTTAGACAAGATTTAGTTTCACTGCTGAACTCGTATTGCTTAGTCTGAAACATAAACATAACAATTGGAATAATCGCTACTTGAATCAACGGAGCCGCTCTATGTTGAGGTGTGCGCACTACTGGTCACGTCAAAACATATTAGCTTGTGTTTGGTTGATGTAAACTTTTTGTTAAAACTCCTAATACTCGAATTAATTGCAGCATTTACAGTACATGCGCGCACATGATACTTGTTAAAGCTGTTGTCCTGTTTGATCAGTTGTTTTATGTCACAAGTTAACACGACATCACTGTCACATTGTGATTGCTGAAAATGACTGGTTAAGTTTTTGATAAATAAAAGTGTTGGACAATCAATAGTATGGAAGTGATGGTACAGTGGTTTGCGCAGTGTTTTTTGGATTATTAAGTTTATTGGGGAGGTGGGTACGACCCCCGCACACGCACCTTATTTTCTGCATTTAACCCGAGTAACTTGTGACCTGACTAACTATAAAATAATGTTTGATTATACGGGTTGTCGTGCCTAAAAATAGATCAATAGGTTGCGGGCACATTCAAGAATTCCCTACAATTAAAATCCAGCTGGAGGGCAAGAGGCACTTTTTCTTATCAATAACATAGTACTGCCATAAAATATTTCATCAATTTAAACATTTTAGCTGCCCTCCACCTCATTGACATAAAATTGGCCTTGTGAATATTGTGATGGCACATAAATGGACCTATACAGAAAACTGGCACTTTTTATATTTTACATGTGAGTAAACCAATAATACCAGATAGTGAGCCTTCAGCAATCAGCGCTTTTGTTAAGTCATCCCAGGCCTTGGTAATATCCATTTCTAGATCTTCTTCCGGGATATTTTCTTGTTCTGGTCGCTTAAAAGTGCCAACTGTAAATAGAATTAAATAAAAGTATACAATACGCAACACAACAAGAGTGTTTTTTCTTTAGGCCAGCTATACACACTTGCTTGGAATATCAAACGCCAGTTGCCATCCGCAATTATGATTGGTGGGTTGTGGCCACACTGGTGACAGGTGAATTCATACTTGAAATCTGTCAGTGCAAGAAAGTGGTGGAAGGCTTTTTGTATAGTCTGATGATGGTAAGTATTATTATTCAAAAATGTGAGTGTCTCCAGCATGTGCCCAGGTGTTGTTTTGTTCTGCAACAAACAAATCACATAAAGCATGTGCACTGAATAAACATTGTCAGTGGTGGAAGGCTTTCTTATTTAGTTAGTACAGTTGAAGTACAAGCCGCAAAACAACTTTATATCAAATAATCACACAAGTGTTGAAATGGGTACGTTTGACTACAAATAATGTGTATTGGTGTATATCCATGTATGCACATACAAAAACACCTAACTTGCATTCCACACTGACTAATAGCTAAAAGATGGTCTAAGGTCTTAACTTGTGCTCTAAACATTTTTAGGTAGGATCATTCAATATGTACGAAAGATCACAAACCAACAAAGGCACTTTGTACTTTTCAGTACTAGCAAATTTGCAATGGAGTAAGGAGTATCCAGTCCATGTAAAGCGTGAAATATTTAATCATACCTCCTTTTTGTGCGGTTACCTCCCACCACTGATTATGGTAAAGAATAGAGATTGCCTTACTGCCAAACCAGACAACAGAAGCTCACAAAGGGCCATAGTAAGAAACTCGTATTCCTGAAAGCGAATGACATTTTGGCATGCAGGGCACTTTTTCACCGCCACAGATGAACCTGTAAAGTTTTGTGATGTGTTCACAAAATTGTGTTTTGCCAAACTATAGATTACAATTTGGTAATAGAAAAGAAAATACTGCCTACCGTTGTGGATGAATTTAATGCCATACACTACAGCTTTGTGAGTTATGACTTCAGTGTTCAAAAGTTCAGGAGGTGATGGTCCAGGACAAAATGGACAAACATTTTCACTGGGCACAAATGTTTGTGGTGGGAGTTCCTCATCTGTTCGTAACTTTACTGGCAGATCATGTGGCATAGGAATTTTTTTGTGAGACAGAAGATATTCTGTCATTGTTTTGACATTGGAGGTGATGTTGGAGTCATCATTAGTTTCCAAGACATGAGCTTCCAAGACATGAGTTTCTACATCTTCAATGTCACCATTTATGTCCATTAAGTTGGCCGGCATTTCTTGAAATATATACCAAAGGCATAACATGCGATGTGTGCACCGTCTAGAAGTGTTGCACTGGCAGTGCCACTTTGCCATAGTAGAATCAAAAGTGACACGTGTGCGGCCAAAGAGGCACCAATTGTCTTCTTCATTGGTGAAGACTGAAAAAAGTGTAACTGTTTGGAATGACAAATTGAGGCAAGTTTAATGGGATGCACTGCGTCAGAATTTTGTTGTCTTGCTGCTGTATTCAAGTCTCTACACTTGTGGGCCCATTCCAGTGACATTAGCCCTTTTGCAACCATTTCATTTAGAGACTGTGCAATTAGTGGTGGTGGTTGGTTATATGGTGTAGCTTGTTTTGTTCTTACGAGATGATGACATTCTTTTCCTGGGTTGTCGGATGCCCATGCAAGTTCACAATCCATTTTGGGCGGATTAGTGGATTTTTTAACATGTATCGGAACAACAGGACTGTGGTCATATTTTGTTGTAGCGTAAATCCCTTGGTTTACGTCTAAACACAACATGGGGAGGGTCTATACAGTGCTGATCTGTAACGTGCCTTTTAAGGTTTTTAGGATCTCTGAATTTTTGTTTTTGTTGAGCAAGAGTCTTCTTCACTTTCATCCCATGATGGTGCAGATTTCCTTTTCAAATTCTCTGCATAATCATATAAATATAGTTTAGGGTTGCATTATGGATTTCTCTAATAATTGAACACCTACCTTGTTTGTTTTGGCCAGTAATATCTGCAATGATAAACACACAACAAGATCAACATTAGCAGGCCTGTCAATATGATTTCAACTTCATATGAAGGAGGACACTTACTGTGTATGGCATTTAGATGTTTTAGAAAAACACTACCACGCATGAAAGCCCGGTAATGGCAGTAAGGACGATGGTAATGGCTTCTACTGTCGTTTGTACCTTCACCGCACAAGCATGCCACCAAATAGTGCTCTACAAACAAAATAAAGCGTATTTTGAATATAATACAATACAATATAATATAATTATTATATTATATTCATATATCTCAAATATACCTTCATTATTAAATGGGATGTAAATGGCATCTTTGAAGTGACTTTTCAGCAGGTGGTCCTTGTTTGCAAGCAGTTTTTTCCCACAGAATATACATTGCTGGCCCACATTAGCCATCAATGACTCCAAGCTTTTAAATATTTGATGTGAATCTGTTCAAAGTTATCATACCGACATTAACACATAGCCTTCATGACAGAAAACATTTGGTCTTCATATCATTTTCTAATAAGACTACATTTTTAAAAGGAAAAACTCACATGTCTCTGAATATGTTAAAAAGATGTGATTTTGTTCCCAAGTGACAGATCCCAAAAATGGTGACTTTGAATGAACTCAATAAGATTTTGTGCAGACTTTCCCAGTGAGATTTTCTCCTGTGCACTGGGGGGGTGGGGGTTTCACCGCGGCGTCATGACTTCAAAATTCTTCTGTGGTGAGTAACCTACAGACTACTGATATTTGTCAATATTGAGCGACTCGTCGAGTTCCACTTAGATCAGGCCTAAAGAATTTGTTTACAAAATACACACAAAGTACTTACTTTAGCTGTCTTATTCGTAGTAGGCTATTCCACTCAGAGTCGGGATTGTCGATCTTTGCGTGAGTAGACTCCAATCAGAGCACCTATTTGAGATCACTTTTATTTGCAATTGAGAGACCGTCAATAATCCTTGTCAGCGTGTCATTGGTTAGACGGGGTGATTGTCACACAGTGACGGGGAGGGCAGTATTGCAGTGGCAAGTGTCAACCACACACACAAAATAAAAGTGTCGGCACAAGTATCGACTGACAGCCTAGACGTCGCCACGCGCCACTGGACGTGTGTCACTGTCGAGAATTACTCCTGGTGGTTCTCTCTTGAACACACCTAGTGAAGGGACAGAGCCACAGCAGCGGCTCTTTTTGAGACAGGAACCAGCCTAAACTTTAGAGAGACTGAACCTTCAGACTCTGTTCTTTGGTCAAAGCTCTTCAGGACTTTCTGCTGTTACTTCTACACTGAACCTGCTGCAACATCTGTGAGTATGACTTTATAATCTAACTGTAGCTCCATTTAAGTTCAATAGCAGCCCTGGACAGAGTCTTTGCCTCTAAAACCTCACTAAATTAGAATTTTTAGTTCCTCTGATTTAGTGCTTTTAGACCAATTATTTGGAGAAGCATGTCAGAGGAAAACAAAAAAAAAAGCTTTATGTAAAGTTTTTTCAGCATAGCTGGATTCTCCACTTGCTTGTCTCTTTGTTTGTGACTTAGTTTAATGTCATTGGTTGTGTAGCCTGTTTCATGCTCTGAACATTTTACAACAAATCAAATGACCAAATTATGATTAATATTTTTATTACTTCTTCAAAACCTTATTTTAGGCTAGTTCATTTGATTAACTTTTAATACTTTTAAGACTCTGCGGTCAACCTGATATTAGACCAGACAGCTTTTTGTTTTTTTTTTACATTTACTTTGTCAGTTATAAGCACTATTATTTAATTTTACTTCTAAATAATGCAGCTAAACACTTAGAAAATCTGTGGATCTGTTGGTTGTCACTGAATATTGATTAACCTAAACAAAATTTAAAAAGTGGAATGACAACTGTTTTCTGTGTTTATAAACATGTAAAGTGGCAATTGGTTATGGCGTTTTGAACAAAAACGTGTAAAACCTTCAGTTAAAATCTGCACACACCCTGGTTATCTGTGATGGTTAGACTGTAAAAACATAAAAATGTTTTTAAGCTTTTTAATCATTTTAAATAAATGAATTGGTGATTTTAGTTCAAGTCTCAATCACCATATTTCCTTTTTTAACTGTACAAAACTTCTTTTAGTTTCATAACTTACTGAGGCTTATGAAATTATCACCACAAAACACTAATAAAGAATCTACTGTTCAACAAAGACACTTCAAACTCTAATAAAGTTGAATATCGTTATAACTTTGACATGTTCATTTTCTGTTTATACGGCAGATCTACAAAGTCCATCAACAGAATGGGGTTCACCTGTGACCAGTGTGGAAAGACACTGCCCACTGCTTCCCTGCTAAAAATACACTACAGAACTCACACAGGAGAAAGACCATACGAGTGTGACCTGTGTGGACACAGTTTTTCTACAGCAGGACATCTCAAAAGTCACACCACAATCCACACTGGAGAAAAACCATTCAGCTGTGCTGTTTGTGAGAAGGAATTTTCACAGTCAAGGAACTTATTTCAACACATGAGAGTCCACACTGAAGAGAAACCATTTGAATGTGACCAGTGTGGGACAAGATTTTCACGGTCTGGTCACCTAAAAGTTCATATGAGAATCCACAGTGGACAAAGATCGTACAAGTGTGAGCTTTGTGAGAAGGAGTTTACACATTCCAGTTCACTTACAGTTCATATGAGAATCCACACTGGAGACAAACCTTACAGCTGTGAAGTTTGTGGTCAGAAATTTAGACAAGAGCAGCATCTCAAAGAACATGAGAGGATCCACACTGGAGAGAAGCCTTTTGAGTGTGATCTGTGTGGAACAACATTTAGAACCAAAAAGCAGCTCTCAAAACACCAGCGTGTCCACAGAGATGAGAGGCCATACCAATGTGACCAGTGTGAAAATGCTTTTAAAACATCACGGGACCTCTCCACACACTACCGAATCCACACAGGAGAAAAACCATACAGTTGTGATCAGTGTGGAAAGGAGTTTGCTCAGTCTTCTCACTACAAATATCACATGAGAATCCACTCTGGAGAAAAGCCATACAAATGTGAACACTGCAGTAAAACCTTCAGAAGTTCATCACACCTCACAAAGCACCGTCGGATCCACACTGAAGAGAAACCATTTGTCTGTGGAGAGTGTGGAGAGGCTTTTAGGTTTGAGTCAAATCATCATCGACATATTAAAATCTGTCATTTGCAGAGAAAAGCTGCAGCTCTGACCAGAACAACACTTTCAAAAAACCTGTTCATCTGAAGGTGCGTCGTCTTGAACAAACTAAAGGAGACAGAGCTGCTGAGGCTGGATCAAGTGAACCCAAAGTCAGACTGAAAAAGCTGGAGATCAGACTTGAGAGAATCCAGACTGAGACTGAGAAGTAAAAACCAGTGTAGATCCAGATCTCTGAGTATGTGTTAAAATAAAAATGTTTAGACTTTACAAATGTTTACAAAGCTTGTGAGTACATTTTGGTCTATTTTATATTTTGAACAATTGTACTTTATGTTTTTACATGGTTTAAAAAAAATGCTTTACTCACATATGAATATTGGTAACTTTTTATGTTATTTTTGTTCTTGGCAAATGTTTACTATAGGAAATTCTACCAGACCTGTATTTTATATTATCTTTTTTTTATTTATTTAGTTTTTCATTGACTATATTGTTTCCATCTAAAACACAAGCAAAGTCATGTTTTTCCCCTTAAACTCACTGAATGAATAATCTTCAAAGACACCATCAGTATATTGTGTTCATAAGGAGTCATGTTAATGCAATTTTTTTTTTTTTACTGTTAAAATGAAGTTTTGTCCAGGCTTATGGTTAATTTCTTGGTAATATTTGAAACTGTTCACATGAAACTAAAACTTGCAGAAATACTCAATGTTTTCTTTTTCAGAAGTTTTAATCAAATTACAACAAGTTTAGTTTTTGTCACTTATTGTATGACAATATGATGAATTGTTATGTTTTCTGTCTTTACAAAACATTACAGTAAACCATTTTATTTGAAATTTTCTGGATCAGTGTGTTAAATATAAAAGTTCCCAACACGTTTTGAATAGTTTGATTTAAGTTGAGCAGTAACAGACCATAACATCCAGAGATCTAACTGTGATGTTTGTGGTTAAAGGTTGAAATGGGCCTATAGCAGCTTCCTGATGCCTGTCCCTTTACAACTTTATAAAGAGGTGAAGATGGCCCTGTAAAAATGTATAATGTGTTAAAGACCTTAAGAACAAAGACGCTGGATCCAGGATGTGTTTTATGACAACATTCGTGTTTTTAAGAGCAGGCTCAAGATTAGGGCTGGGCAATATTGATAAAAATGAATAAAATAAAATAATTTGTGGGCATATATCTGAACGATATTCAGACGGTTATCACATCAATGGATGGTGAATAAAATATAAGATTTCTGATTCATAACACTGTACTTTGTCAAGAAATATCTAAAAGATAAATTCAAACTGTTTCAATCTGGTGATTTCCATTAGTGACTAACTGCGACCCGGGGGCCAGATGCGGCCCTCGACCTGTTTTAATCAGGACCCTGCCACTTTTTAAGGAACAAAAAAAAATATTGGGCTAGGAGAAAAAAACTAGTAACATTTGTAGACTAGAAAAATAGTTTAATGAGAATTAAGTCCAAACTTTTATTCTTTGACATTGTACGACAAAATGTCATAATTGAGTAAGAAAAATCTCATATAAATACGAGATTTTTTTTTCTAGAATAAAGTCAGATTTAAAAAGTTGCAAATTTCCAAGATTGCACACATAGAACGTCCTAAAGATCAAAATTATGATTGTGTGTTTTTAAGCAAATGTTTGGCTCATCAAAGAGGCACTGAAAATATTTTCTAAAGCTTTGATACTTTACTTTTTTCTGATAACAGTGATAACATTTTTTTTCTCAAACAATTGCAGTTTTAATCTTGTAAAATTTCAAGTTTAATCTTGTTAAAACTTTTTTTTATGGCTTAGACTTTATTCTCAAGAAAACTATGACTTTTTCTTTGTATAACTAAGACTTTAATGTAAAAATGCGTATACAAGTTTATTCTTATAGCATTTTTTTTTTTAACAGTCTGGCCCTACTTGCCTAGGTTTGAATATGGCCCTCAGGTAAAAAAAAATTACCCACCTAGACACTAGACCCAATCACTTTTGTATTATAACAAAAAACCTGACTTTTTAAACAAGATTTATTTGTGCAGCAAACATCTGTGTGAAGTATTATTGGTCTAAAAAATACTGGGAAGTCACGTGAACAATGTGAAATGTTTACAAATGAATCACAGAAGTGCAGACATATTACATTTATATTACATTTATATCATTTTCTCTATTTTCAATTCTTACAAGGTTCTTTCTGTGGCCGTTTTAACTATAAACGATATACTCAATATTCAGTGTTTGGATATCTTAAAAAACATATTCACAATATTATCTAAAAATCAATATATTGCACAGCTCTACTCTACTGTGTTGTTTTTGTAGTTTATTTAATTGTAGCTGTGATGGTGGCTGGAGCTGTAGCGTTTTAATAGATTTAGTTTGTTTGGTTTTTTGAGGGGGGGGGGGGGGGGTCTGTTGCATGAGATGACTATAGATTTTATTTTATTTTTATTCCTTAAACTACTTTTACCACAATTTGTAATCTACAATTAAAGTTTCCTTAATTATTTTCATTCTGTATTTTTATATTTTACTTTAACATATGAGTGATTCTAATGAAACCAGTTCAATAGTAAATGGTTGTGTTTGTAGTGAAATAACAGTGTTGAGCAGTGTTGGGTAAGTTACTTTAAAATTGTAATACATTATATAGTTACAGGGAGATGTCTTAATTACAGTTTAATAAAAAGCATGATTTTAACATCTTACTTTTACTATTATGTCATTGTGCTGAACAATATGGAGCCTATATATGTTTTATACAGATAAGGGGTCCCTGGTCTCAAAAAGTTTGAGAATCCTTGACCTGGTCAATGCAAAGTTCATTTATAAAGAGCTTTTTTAAATAATTGTAATAATTCTATAATTTTCTAACCTACATTTCTAAGACCATTTTTGTGTAGATTTAGGTCAGCATATTTTGTTTAATGTGGGTGCTGCAAGAGTGTCCGCCCCCAAAGGCCTCTGATTGACTATCGATTCGTGGGTCAAAAGAAAGTAAGCATTAGGTGTGTTCAAGATGGTCAAAATCTCCTCTTGGATTGCAGACGAGAGCAGGCGGATGACCCTGAGGGGAGAAATCTGAAATGCACCGTGGACACTTCTCAAGCACGAGAACGGCCAGACAGCCTAAGATCACGTGTTGTACTGAATAAAACCACATACAACTGTGTAAACGCTCCCGTTTCCCTCACACACCTTGAACTGGTACACATTTCACCAGAGCAATGAATAAAAAGCTGAATAATAAAATGTCTACACTTCAGCTCTGTTTATAAAGAAACGCCTTTCAGCTCATCAGTGTTCACGGCACTTCATTTCCCAGCATGCATTTGGGTTTTGTAGTTTATGTAGGCGGTGCTGTTGCTTTTTTCGTCTTCACCGTCTATGGAGGCGCCTACACTCGGATTGATCTCTAGAGATTACCGGGACCTACGTAGCACCGTCGTCAGACCCCGACCCTCCTTACCGCCTGCGTCCGCCTCACTGACCTATATGGTCCGCCTTCACCGCCTCGCTCAACTTAAACAAGCCTGTTTTTCTCACAGAAGTAGGAGAAGGACAAAAAGAGCAGTAGAGACCAGGGTTGCCAAGTCCGCTTCTTTGTAGCAACTTTGGGCTTCTTATTTTAGAAAGTCGCTTGTGAACGGTTGCGAGTTGTGGTTTTTTTTTTTGGGCTTGCTCCTGAGCGCCACTTTGACATCAGAAACAAGGTGACTGATCGTTTTTCCAGATTTGATTTACAGAAATATCCATTAATGACAGAAATGTGGACTTTTCGCATATTTTTTATGTTTTAAAGTCTTTAATAAATATCAAATACTATATAAAATATGTAAACATTATTAGCCGTCGTTTTGCTGTGACGCAGAATGTTAATTAAATTACTTTTTGATTGAGAGGTCGCTTGTTTGGATTTTTAAGCTTGGACGCTTGTTGCTCTCTGAGATACTGGCAACCTTGCCAGAAAAGGGGCAGAGACACAGCAGCAGCTCTTTTTGGGACAAGAACCAGCTAAAACTTTAGAGAGACTAAACCTTCGGACTTCGTTCTTTGGTCAAAGCTCTTCAGGACTTTCTGCTGTTACTTCTACATTGAACCTGCTGCAACATCTGTGAGTATGACTTTATAATCTAACTGTAGCTCCATTTAAGGTAAACAGCAGCCCTGGACAGAGTCTTTGCACTCGGCCTGATCAAATCAGAGCAATATTAACAGATGAATTGAAGCTGTGCAGTTCAATGTGTTTATAATCCTGCTTCTGTTGTTGTGGTTGATCATTTGTCTGTTTCTTGCTTTATGGAGTTTAATGTCTCTCGTGATCAGACTGTGCTGTTACATGCAGCAGTGCTCCCACTACAATCAGACTTCTCCACATGTGTTTATGAGATTTGTAAGATTCAGTTCAGGACATTAGAATTCATCCCAAAGTTCAGAGTTTACCTGCATTTTAGAAATCCTCTTCAAATTGGACTGGACCATAGCTTCAGTTTTCCCTTCCTGCATGTTAACATATGAGTGATTCTATTAGAGCACTTGTAAAAAATAGTGTTTGTAGTGAAACAACAGTGAAAGACAGACGCATTACTCAAAAGGCAAGGACCACCTGCAGAGGGCGCAGGGGATCGTCACAGGGGTCAAAGGTTGAAAATGTAACATGAAGCTGTAGCATTTTAATAGATTTTGTTTTGTTTTTCATATTTTTCTCTGTTGCATGAGATTTTTTTCTTAGATTAAAGTACTTTGAGTACATCTTGTAATCTACAAATAAAAAGTTCCCTTGATAATTTTAATTGTTTGTTCGTTTGTTTTTAACATTATTGGTTTGAGTTTCATCCTGTAACACTTTAAACCAGTGCTTTCTCACCATAGTTAGGTCTCCAAACCTTTTTTCTCTGCTTTAAAACCATTTTTTTTTCTAAAGATGACCTAGATTCAAAAGATTCGAATTAATCAAGTTTTTTTTACCTAACTATATTTCTAAACAAAGATGTGAGCCAGCCCTTTCCCTTGTAGCTTCCATTATGCAAGACTTATGCTAGGCGTGTACTGAAAAACTGAAATTTTTTCTTTTCTTGGACCCAGATAAAATACAACCTGAAAATGCAAATGATAAGGTTTGTGAGGGTCCTCTTAAGTTTCTCAGGTCTGATGCTGCAGCTGTGAGCAATCACGTATTCACAACATGCAAGGTCTCCATCACACACTCCCTTTTTCCTCCCATAGTCAGAGATATCTCTCTTCTGCTCACAAAGCACACATCTTGCCTAAAAATTCCCCCTTCTCAGAGGATACAAAGTCTGCTTTTAACTTTCTTTTTTTACTGAATTGTGTAGTCAACTTTTCACCTCCAGAAAGTTACACAGAGGCACCTTTAACTGAATGCACAATTCACTTTTAAAAAGCAATTTTAAGCACAGAGATATAAAAAAAATATAATGGATCCAATCCATAGTTTTCTAAAAAATTAATAACGCTATTAGCTTTAGGACAGCAGAATTTCTCTCATGTGGGTGTTGCAAGGCTGCTCGCCCGGCCTAAAGGCTTTTGTTTGGCTTTTGCGGGCTTAAAGAAAGTAAGCGTTGTGTTGTTTGTCTTACAGAAGCAGGAAGAGAGGGAAACTGAGCAGCAGAGACAGTGAAGGGGCACAGACACAGCAGGAGCTCTTTTTGGGACAGGAACCAGCCTAAACTTTAGAAGGACTGAACCTTCAGAACCTTCCTGTTCTTTGGTCAAAGCTCTTCAGGACTTTCTGCTCTTACTTCTACATTGAACCTGTTGCAACATCTGTGAGTATGACTTTAAAATCTATAAATGTATAATCTTCTTCTATTTTAAACAGAAGTATTATAACTTTAAATAAATGTGAGTCGTGAAGTGATGTTTTGGTTCACGTATCAGTCTACACATATCCATTTATTTACACAAAAAATTTTACTTTTTATTTTAGGACTTACTGAGACTTGTAAAACTAACTTCACTCTCAACAGTGACAAAGAATTCACGTTTCAAACGCTTATAAAGCAAAAAAAAAAATATATATATATATATATGTATATGTATAACTTTGACATCTCTTTGTTCTGTTTTTCTGGCAGATCTACAAAGTCCATCATCAGAATGGGGTTCACCTGTGACCAGTGTGGAAAGACATGTCCCTGTGCTTCTAGCTTCAAAATACACTACAGAACTCATACAGAAGAAAGACCATATGAGTGTGACCTGTGTGGACACAGTTTTTTTACAGCATATACTCTGAAAATTCACACCCGAATCCACACAGGAGAAAAACCCTTCAGCTGTGATGTTTGTGAGAAGAAATTTTCACAGTCAGGCAACTTGGTCGAACACATGAGAGTCCACACTGGAGAGAAACCTTACAAATGTGATGTTTGTGGTCAGAAATTTAGACTAAAGAAGCATCTCAAAGATCATGAGAGGATCCACACAGGAGAGAAGCCTTTTGAGTGTGATCAGTGTGGAACAACATTTAGAACCAAAGGCCATCTCCTACGACACAAGCGTGTCGACAGAGATGGAAGGTCGCACAAATGTGACCAGTGTGGGAAGGTGTTTAGAAGATCAGAGCACCTCTCCAGTCACTACCGAATTCACACAGGAGAAAAACCATACAGATGTGACCAGTGTGGGAATGAGTTTGCTCATTCTTCCCACTACAAAAGTCACATGAGAATCCACTCTGGAGAAAAACCATTCAAATGTGAACACTGCAGTAAAACCTGCAGAAATTCATCAGATTTAATAAAACATCGTCGAATCCACACTGGAGAGAAGCCATTTGTCTGTGGAGAGTGTGGGAAGACTTTTAAGGCCGGATCAAGTCGTCGTCAACATATTAAAAGATATCATTCTGCAAAGAAAATCTGTAGCACTGACCAGGGTTCATCGGTCATGGAAAAATAAACTGTAATTTCCAGGCCCTGGAAAAGACGAAGACGGTAAAAATTGTCTTTTTTTCACGCTCCGGCTAAGCTAGTTCCAGTTTCTGTAATACCTGTGGATTGTTCCATCTCGTTCCATTCATTCCTTACTGAAAATTTGCAGAGATGACCTAAAATTAAATATTTAAAAAACTTAAAGCAGAGAGCAGATTTTAACAATGGCAGTGAGTTCAAACCTTCATATACGAGGTAAACAATTCCCCAGTGAAATACTTTGTGTTTAGGAAAGTGCATAATTTTGACGCAATGGTAAATGCTAACATATAAAATAATTTCAATCAAAAGTACTAATGTATTAAAAAATGCCAGGTCGAGAGTTTTTGTAAAAAGCTTAGAGTTATTTAACATTAAGTAATACATTAAATAAAAGTTTGCATTAGCTGCCAGCCCCAAACGGCACTTTTATGAACACAAGGGTTTTCTCTAGTGAAGTTTTTACCTCGTAAGTGAAGGTCTGGACATGCTGCAAATGATTTTCTAGTTGTAACTTGCTGTCCGCTTTGTGTCAATTAAATATTTTATTATTTACTGCTATTCAGCTAGTTCTTTGAAGGAAATAAATAGACGGGAAACAAGTATCCGCTGGTATTTTCAGACTGGAACTAGCCCAGCCGCAGTGCGAAAAGAGGTCGGGATGATTAGAACTTTTCATCGGCGCGTTCTCTCTCTTTGACACTCCATTTACCATTTATTACTATACTTTTTAATCATCTTGCTGGTTATACAGGGACGGAAGAAACATTGTTCAGAATGGTTCTGTGGTAATATTAGTCTATTCTGTTGAGGTCTTATTAAGCTGATTCACCACAAATGTAAGCTGTTAGTACATTGCTATGTTGAAAAACAAGTGGCCACTGCCTCAGATCAAGGTCCAGTCTGTAAATAGATAACTCACCCTTATCTGCTTTTGCTAGAAAAAGATTCTTAAACTAAACTCTGTGATACTGATGCGAACTAAACACATGCTTGAAATGTACATTCTGTACATTTCCAAATAAGCCTTTGTTGGATTTTCTCCAGGCTGGCAACTACTAAACAAGACCCAGACCACGAGTGTAGTTCTCAGGAGAGGACATGATCACACTGACAGCAGAAAATGTCTTAAATGACACAAAGAATCACTGAATTATATACATGTACATTTTGTATGTAATAGTAACTAGTTCACAACTTGTTTTGCAAAATGTCTCTATTCAAAAGTACATTATGTTGAGTTCACACATCACACATCTATCTTAAGGTCTAGTTTTATCACTCTGTTCAAATAAAGAACAGATGAACTAAGACCACTTGTTGCCGTGTGAAGGTGACTTGCTTCAACATCATAAAGTGGAGTTACAAAACTCTACTGGTGAGGCTGGATATAGTGAACTCACCAAAGTCAGACTTAAAAAGACAAAAAAAACACACCATAAATGAATCATGTTTAAATGTAAAATGAAGCAAATGTGTTTATTTTATTAGTATTTTCTATTAGTATTGTTTTGTTAATAATTTTCTTTTAGCAGTAATTAAGTACAATTATCTGTCTCCATAGAATTTGTTTTGTTTTTTTACTTTACATGAAATATTTCACAGTGTGACATTAAACTTACATTACACCTTCTCAATTACATGTGTTTTTTTATTGCACGGACAAGGGAATGTTGAGTTGTGCTTAATTCAGGATAAAGTCGTGGCCAGGTGAGTGGAGTTAGTCTTTTATTCATTGTCCCATCTCCTCCATCATTAATATCAATACAATTTTATTTACAGAAGTTCAAACATGGCCTTTTAATCTAAAGTGCTCAAAACTATAAAATCCTTCACCAAAATCAGCCCTCAGCACATCCTAATAACAATGATTATTCTTATTCCGCCCCCTTCACTTTTCTTGACAGCACACTTCCGGTTTAGCTGAGGTTAGCCACAATTAAACATCAAAAGATGTAATGATTATTGGATTATTGTTATATTTATTTGAAATTGCAGACACCGACAAATTGACATGTTAGCTACTGAACCTTAACAGAGTTAAACAGGAAGTGTGCAGCCAAGAAAAGTGAGCAAGATACTATAAGGTTAACAAAGATTTTTATTCACACTGGAGTCTGCTGAATGGAGCTTCACATCATCAATCAGGTGCCAATGGGACAGTTTATTAATTTACTTTAGTTAAGAAGCTAGATTGAGTGTTGAGATTAGGATTTGGAGTTCATCAAACGCTAGTATGGCTCGAATTCAGTGAGTAGGACAACAAATTAGGAAGGTGACTGTTGCCCCTTTTTTAAATAGTAAACCATTAAAATAAGATACAGAGAACATAGATTCTAAAACTGTCTTCATGGAGTTTTAATAAAAATATTAATAATACTATTAATAAAATGCAGTGAAATTGCACATTATTGTATCCATGAAGAGAGCAAAATCTTCATGAGAAAAGTTACTCAGTAAAACTATTTTAAGGTACCTTTAAATTTTTAGTTTTTAAATTTGTGAAAAGGAAATCTAATCTCTTTCATAATGTTCTTAACAGTCACATTGACAGTTTTGAATAAATTGAGTAAAGAGGTCAATGTTTATTTACATATTTCAAAAATTCTTCTTTCCGTTTGCTGTAGTAATAATAATCAAATGATAATATATTTTCAAATTTGTTTTTATGCAAAGTTCGTCTGGTAAGAGCAATTTATGGCTTTGGCAAAGACTTGCATATTGAGGTTATGCAGAACTGAGTGGCAAGAAATGAGAGTGAATGGAGCGAAACGACATTTTCTCCTGTAAATACAGCTAAAACATAAATAAGAACAACTTCAACCCATGACAGCTCTGCTGAGTACTTGGTTTGTAACTGACATGTTAAAAGAGAAAATCAGGTAAATTGTGGTAGAAAAGAAGACTTTAGCTTCTCTCACATTCATCACAGACTTTAAGGTCACACAGTTCAACTTTTAACCCCTTTCTTCTTAAAAAGATGTTTTTGAGGCTGTTTGATGCAGTTAATATGTCCTAAATAATCAACTGTCCTTAGCAAACAAGCTTGTAGCAAACAAGATGTTGCCAAGACAATAAAGAAATGTAGTTGTGCCACTTATTCTAAATATTGAGCACTTTTCAAATAAAAAATGTCCATGCATAACCTCTACTCTAAATCTTTCATAATAAAATGTAAACTTGTAACATGTATTCAATAATGTAAACTACAAAAAAATAATTGTAGTCATAATAATTTGTTGTATTTGGCCTGGTAAAAACATTACATTTTATTAAGTGGTTTGTTATGGGGAATATTCAATGATTCTGGTTCAATTTTTGCTTTACCACCACATGACGTGGATGTAAAAGTGTGGCAAAAATAAATAAAAGCAACAGTTTCAAAAAAAAAAAATTAAAGGGCTTCAGTTTCCGTTTATAGATATTTTGCCATTTTGAGAACATTATAAGCATGACCTTTAAACCTTTCTTTTTAACTGCAAAATGACTTTCTGCATGGCTATTTTTATTATTGTTTTAATGGCTAAAAATGCATCCATCCATTTTAGTCAGGTATTGCTTTTTTTCTCAGACATGGGCTTGGTCTCAATTCTATCTTCCAGCATTCTTTCTCCTCGCCGTCGACTCAATTCTCCAAATTCCAAACCCACCATATTACCACAGCAAGGACACGAGGAGAGGAGCAGGAGAGAAATCAAACGCTAACTCAATGACTATATCCATCTGTCAAAGGCTGATTAGTGTTGCCAGATTTTCAGAGAGAAAAAGGCAACCAAGCCTTTGAAAAAATTCCAAAATGCATGACTTCAATTTTTCAGTAAAAATGTATCAAATTCACTTCTTTTATGACTTGAAAGTGCAATCCAAAAAACCACACTATTCAAAATTCATACGACAATTTTTATTCTACAGGTCTTAACTTTATTGGACTTTGGAAGGGTCATGACTCAAGAGCATGAGCAGTTACATTATTCCTGCTGCAGACCGATTGTTTTCTTATATGACGTTTGAATATGAACTATAATCAGTTGAGACCACATGTATCAGTTGAATTACTAAAAACTGGTTCACGACGTCTTAGTTTGTGTGCCCGGATTTACATGCACTTTAATCAATAATTTAAATTGGACAACTAGGCTACTTATCCAGTTTTCCTGTATGTAAATATCATGAGAGTAGTTCCAACTGCAACAAAACAAACTCCTCAATGGGAGAAAGACAGAATTCCCTATACCACGGTCAGTAAGAATATGCGTTAAAAATGCCAAATGCACAGATATCTCAGGCAATAGTTAATTCACATTCTAATGCTGCTGAATCAACTCAGTATAAAACGGTAGCCAATGTCTACATAGTTTTTGTGGCAGTTAAACCCCCAGTATAGAAATAACTTAGACTTTTCCAAACTGTAAAAAAGATTTACTATTTCAATTTGCAACCGTGATATAAGCGCAGTAAACAACTTGGATTCGTGAGTTAAGCAGTTTTAACGTGTTTTGAGCTGTAGTGGTCTAATGCTACATTCATGTGGTCCTCGGGTTTTCGAAATGAGAGCTCGAGGTTCAGACTGTCTGCATTTATGTGCTTTTCGCCTCAGAAAGTCGTGATTTTGATGTCACCCTTTACTTTTGACATAAGTTAATAGCGTTAGAGCTAACAATGAGATGTTGTTAGTCTGTCCAAAAGCTAACATTAAAAGTTGTTTGTAGTTACTTTATCCACAAGTAATAAACTCTTTCTGGTGCCAATGTGTAGTAATTTCAGCTAATGATCTTACACAATACAAAATCAATCTATAATTTAGCTTATTTTGCTCCATGTCCACACAACAGATGTCAGGTGTTGCCCAGGCAAGTTTTTTTGACTCGAGTTTCCGTGCAGTTGTTCCAAGCTGTTCATGTGCATAATTCTACTAGGGGAAAAAAAAAAAAAAAAACATTTTCTCGAGTTCCTGAGGACCACATGCAAACATAGCATAAGACTCCCATCATGCCTTAAGACTGCTTAAAGTCTTACTTTACTGCTTGATAATCTTTATTTATTTACAATATATCTGCCTCTCTAACTCTGTTCCTTGTTTCCTTCCCTTGCCTCTTTTGACCTTTAAGACACAATTTAATATGGCAGGTTTGGATTTGGAGCATGAGGAGAAGAAAAGACACAGAAAGAGAATTGAAACTGAGCCATTTCCTTTTGGTTAACATCAGCTCTCCATTAAAAAAAAACCTTCCTGTTTGTAAATCCTTGTTTAGGCACTGAGAGCAGGACTAAAAGACAAAAGACCAATCAAAAGTTTTCAACCCTCCCGCTGGGGCCTTAAAAAAAATCTTGACCAAAATAAATCCGTTAAACAGTGTAAAAAGCAGCGTCTTTAGATAAAAGTCTGTGCCATGTTTTCCTGTCGCCTCCACAGGGCGACTGAGAGTTTGTTTGTTTTAGTCCCAGGTGAGAAAAGTCATTTATGCGTCAGACTCTTGCTTTGGCACCTCCCCCTGAGCGCCCTCCCCGTTCTCTGATTGGCCCAGAACTAGGAAGTGTCCGTCTGTGGTGGAGGTGCGACTGGAGGCAGCGATGAGGCGACTTTGCTCCTCCAGATCCTGAAAACCACACACACAAAAAAAAAAGATTAGAAGTTGCAATACTGAATTTCTTTGTGTATATTTTGTTTGTTTTAGGTTTGTTAACTGGTGTGAGGCTGAAATGATAAGTTTTTTTGCATCAATAAAATGCCATACCCATATAATTAAATTTGACATAAAAATGGGTTTCTTTCGCCATGGACTCTTGACACATTTTGCAGCCTAAAAACACATTCCACATCTTTTAAGATCTCAACCAGACTCTGTTTCAGGTAAATACGTGGCGAAGCATAGCGCATTTCCGCACAAAACTTGGCCGAAGTTTCTGACACATTTTTTTGTTTGTATTAACCATGAATAAAACTAAGTACTACTTTAGAAGGAAATATGAGAGGTGAAGAAGGGAATTGGGTTAAAGATAAAGTCAAAAATCAATAGAGAACATGAATGGGATTCAAACATGGGTGCAGAAAATACTATCTGCTTAGACCAGTGAAAAATGAAACAAGTGGGCCAATGTAAGACCTAAATTTCCCGGGATGAAAAATGATCCCATCACGCCACTGGACAATAAAGTCATATCTGTCTAGCTATAAAAGCTTTTGCATAGAATGTGTCCAACATTTTCTTGGAAGGACAGTTTTTACAATACAATACAATGTAATGTAATGTAGTACAATAAAAATGTGGACGTGTGTTGTATTAGGCTTATATAGCGTAATTGTCATTATTCAATATAACCTAGGTAGACCTATATTTTAAAAAGTGGCTTTCAACTAACTCTGACTCCGATCAATTTAGCCTCAGCTGCTTTTGAGTTGTCCCTTGGCTTAGATCAAAAAGTACTTATTTTTTTGGTCGAATACAGTTCTAGAGAATGATAGTCAGACCTTCTCGATCTGCCTCTGTTTGCTCAGCTCCTCCTGCTGTTTCTCTTTGGCCTTGTCCTCCTCCTTCCTCTTCTCCACCGCCTTTCGATCCTGGAGGGGAAAAAAAACAAAAAACAGACAAATTCAATCACCATTAGTACTTCATGTTGTAAATTCAAATATTTTTGCAGGAACTCTTACCATCTCAGAGTGGAAGGCGATCTGCTTGGCCAGGCCAATACTGTCACAAATCTGAAACAGAAGAATAAATGAGACATATTAAAACGTATTTTTATAATTGTACGCATGTTGAGTGATCATAAGTAGTCTTTCATTTCAGGCTTGAGGCCAAACAAATCCAGTTTTACTTGTTGCAAATACATAAAAAGTACCTACAATACTTGTTAAAGTGTTTAATTCTCAAAGTCCATGTGACAGAATATTGCATATTTCTGACTTTGACTTAGTTTGGTGTGACTGATGTAGTTTGATATGGTAAATATTTATTATAGTTTTAGAGTATAGCAGTTTAGTTGCAAATTATAGAACAAATGAAAATGGAAAACAACAGTAACAGTTCTAAAACAGAATTCCAACACATATGTCATCAAAACGCGCCAAAATGCAAAGACAATTTAAAATAACTGACACGGTTTCCCAAGAGTTTAACCAATGATTTAACAATACAATTCAATTTATTTGTAATACCCAGGACTTCACATGATTGTTGATTTCGCTAACAAACAACAAAAAAAGATGTAATCATTTGTCAAATCAAAACATCTGTGTCATTTTTGGACATTTTTAGCTAGGTAATAGCTGTGGAATTACCTCTACATGTATCATTGTTACTGGACAAAAGATAGTTATAAACCTCATCAAAACAGCCAAATTGGGTGAAATCAAGCAAAATGTTAGTTGAAATCGTATAATCATGTTTACTGTTTCACTGTAGTCACGTGCACTTTAATGTCTAAAAGTATCACTAGTGCTAGTTGTAATAACAAATATTCTAGGCTTTCGTTTCAAACCTTTTCTCCGTCATTGTTTGATTCGAAGATGTAGCAGATGGAGCGAGCGTCTTTGTTGGTCTGTAGTACGAAGCCGAACAGACGCTTGTTGTCCTGATGAGACTGACACTGCAGCACTGAAGACAACGGAAACTGGGCAGAAGAAAGGAAATCTGGGTTAGACTTTCACACAGGGAGGTGTGATTGATACAGTTTGTATGAGTGTTGTCAATCCAAATAAACACAATTAAAAATGTAAAAAGAAAGAAAGAAAGAAAGAAAGAAAGAAGAAAGAAAGAAAGAAAGAACGACAGAAAGAACAAAAGAAAGAAAGGAGGGAGGTGTGATTGATAAAGTTTGTATGAGTGTTGTCAATCCAAATAAATAAAATCAAAAATGTAAAAAGAAAGAACAAAAGAAAGAAAGAACGAAAGAAAGAACGAACGAAAGAAGGAGGAGGGAGGTGTGATTGATAAAGTTTGTATGAGCGTTGTCAATCCAAATAAATACAATTAAAAATGTAAAAAAAAAGAAAGAACGAAAGAAAGATGATGAGGAGAAATTATTGGAAACATAATATTACACAGAGCAGATGTTTTCTTCACTTCAATATTTGCTTCAAAACCTAATACTATTACTGATTTTAATAGTAATTTACAATAAAAACTGAACTCACCCTGAGTCGAGTCACTTGAGTTTGGGATCGATAAGTCTGTAAAAGAAAACAATATTATTCTTGACAGAATATTTCTTATTAATGCTTGACAGATAACACAGTGTCTATGTTTGTTCTGATAAATGTGACTGGCTGTGTGTTTTTAAGAGCTTGTTCACAATAGTAGGGCTGAAGTTGAAACTTGATTACAGACATGAAGATTGATTGGTCGACTAAAACGTGTATGTGGCAAAGTGTGGCAAAAAGCTTACCAAAACATTATATTTTCTTAAAAATTTAAAAATATGTTTTAATGAACTATTTAAGGGATATAGAAAAGTACTAGGAAAGTGTAGAAAAAATATTAATCTTGCAGCTACTCAGCAAATCAACGTTACATTGCATTGCTATATCACTGCTTTGAGTACAGCCCTTGTATTGTGCAGTAAATGTGGAGTAGTTTGTTGTTTGGCAGGAGGTCGTACTTGAGGCAGTCGCAGGTGACGAGCAGGTGAGATTCAGTCATTCTGAAGATGTTGTGAATGGCTCGAGCGGCGAGGATCTGTCTCATGGTCTCGGAGATCACGTCTGCAGAGTCTGTCCTCACCTCCATCGAACCCAAGAAACGCACGATGAAGAGCTGGTGCAGGATCGAGTCTGGACACAAACAGAGGCTCAGGTTTTAATGTGGTGTTTATAGAAGGAAAAAGGAATTAGCAACACAGTAATTCACTACCTATCCTGTTTTTTTTTTCAAGCTACACGTGACAGGGCAGGCTTCATGTGAAAAACAAAGGCAGCAATAGCACTGACTAAGATTGGTTATACAGTATTTTTATTGTCTCACATGTACACTTGGGGAAATGATTGTAACTGGGATTTTCAAAGAAATTCAAATGATGTTTATAATCTGTTTATTGACTGGGAGACATGTATTGGTACATTTAAAAAAGTTTATTTACAATACTGTAATGTGAACTTTACAGTACTGATTATCTCATGGGATAATTCTGAATGAAAACTAATGATTGTTCTTGTGCGACCTTTACCTCCACGGACAACAACAAAAACAGTTGTGAATTAATGATAGTATTCCTATTACTTCAAACTAGTAAGTTGTAAACTGTAAAATGTGTAATTAACAACGTTGATTGTTTACATATGAGAGGCCACAGTTCTTACCTTCACTGTCCTCACCGGCCTCATCTGTGGACTCTCCAAACGGATTACTCCTCCTCCCCGTCCCACTCTGAGCAGAGGTCCGCTGTGGTCCTTCGCTCTCCTCTGTTACCGGGGAAATGATATCAAACTGAATGGGCGTGTCTGGGGCGACCAGAGCGTCCAATGAGAGCACAGAGAGCGCCGGAGATGGCTCTGACCCCACAGAGCTGATGCTGCTGGCCCGAGCAGGGCGGCCCTTACTGTAAAAACAGTAACAGAAGTTGTAAATACTCAATTTACAGTCACACATTCCTAGCTCTGTAAATCCTTCAGCGCATGGTATATTCACATACATTTTTTTTGTCAGAAATGAAGTCTTGAAAACATTTTTACAGAAAGCAAAATGAGATTGGAGACCACTCACCAATCACAGCACTTTTCATTTTGATACAGAAAATGCTACACAGTGGCTGACGATGCAATATTCTGACATCTTCGGACCTGGGCATCTTGTTCTACTTCTGAGCTGCTATTTAAGTCCAATAAGTCTATAGTCATATTCATTGTAAACATTAAAGGTTGTATGGAGGATTTTCAAAAATTGTTTGTTGTCAGTCTTGGTCAAAAACATTTGCATAGATTTGTAACAGCCTTGTACTTATGCTAAACAAAAAAAGAAATATAAAAATATATAAACTGTGGACATGATGAGGCCAGTAAAACGTTGACCAATAGATAACGAGGTACCTCGTTATCTATTGGCCTGCTAACCTGTCAAGAAAACCCTCAGTATTCCTAAGTAACTCATTGGTCCAGTTACAGTAAAGGGCGTGGCCCTGGGAGGAGAAACACATGTGCATCATTTAAAAAACAGCAAACAGCTGTTGGATTTGAAAAATCCTCCATACAACCTTTAATATTTAGGCTAAATTTAAAAGTGACATTCACAATGTTCGAATTGGTATTTTTATTGGTTAACTAACTCTGAGGCTTCACAAACTGTTTGGCACATGATAAGTGTTCATATGAATGAATAAAAATGCACATTTAAGAGAAAACTAGACTCTGGAGCTCTGTGTCAGACAGCAGTCACAGTAGTGAGTGATACCTGGGCCTCATGCTCTCGTGTCGCTGCTGAAATGACGGCGATGGCGTCACAGCCTCCAGAGCAGTTTGGTTCACTCGTGCCGCTAACTCCTTCAAACAAACAAAAACAACTCTAAAACACATTTACCTTCAGTCTGCTTCTATGATCGAGTCAAGTGACACTGACCTCTGCGTTCTCGCTCAGGTAAATCCTTCTGGAGATGTTGTTGATGGTAGAAATCCACTGCAGAAGAATCACAAATGTGCATATAAACATAAAAAATACATGAAATCATAAATTAAGTTTAAATAGCGCAATAGTAAGTCTGTTGAAATTGTGTCAGCAATAAAAAACAGAGCAAACTGTGTTGCTCTGAAATTTAATTTATGAAATCTAACTATAAAAATTTAGAAAAAAGAAAAGGAAAAGCGTAAACAAAAGCAAAAAAAAAACTGTGAAATAAAAAGATTAATAATAAGAAGAAGCAGTTGATTTTTGTGCTGTAGAATGCATTTTTTTTTTCTTTAGGAGGAGCCATTTTCAAACATAAAAAATCTGTTCAAACATGAGTAAAAATACAAAAGCAGCTAGTGAGTCAACAGTTATTCAATTACCTCTTCACAGTCCTTTCTGCTTTCAGCTTGCAACGTCACAGCTCTGAAAAAAAAAAAAAGAAAACTTAAAAGCGCAACAAAATATAAACCAATTCTAAAGAAAACAACATTAGGCACAGTGCAAAGGACAGGCTCACTAAAATATACAGTACATGAGTTTATTTTAGGTTTCACTGAAATTTGAAAAGCAGAAACGCATTGAAACCATTACGTGAGAAATTAAATTGTATTCAGCTAAAATAACTCAAATAAAGATTAAAACTTTGAAACCGTGTCTCTACATTCAAACAGGACTTCACCAGCACTAAGCCTGTGTGAAAATCTCACTTCTTGCCGTCGAAGGCTGTGACCTGGAAGCAGAAGCGTCGATCGTCCGAGTCCACTGCCATCACGGAGCAGTTGTCCAGGTCCATGACGAGGCCGCCCGCCACCTCGCCCCTGGCCTGCTGCATCAGGTTCCCGCCCTGTGTGAAGAAGTACTGCCGTTCCCATGACGACGACACCAGCCCCGTTTTACTGAGACACAGAAAGAGACAGACAGACGATGAAGAGAAATATATTACCTTCCACAGGCTTTTTAATAGCTTAGCAAACAAAAATGAAGACTCCATAGCAAACAAACACTGAACCAAGTAATTTTTGTGCAGCAAATAATTAAAAACAGTAGTTTACATACATGCAAAATCAGCAATGTAAAAGTTAGGTCTGCACAATTTGGGAACATTTTGAAATTTTGTGAGTGGATGAGACTTGTTTGGAGATTTTTGTCCATCTTTCCAACCGTCCTTCCATCCTGACCAGCCAGCCCCTCCTACATTCTGTTCATGCAGAAGGGTCTAGATCCAAAGACAGAGCCAATCAATTCATTCAAGACGACGGACGTAGCTGATCATTTATTTTTTAGTTTTTGCTCTAACTTTGGTTTTGAACAATTTTAAATAAATTTCTTGAAATCTGAGCAACAAACCATGTTTAGAGCTTTCAAACTGAAAAAATCCTAGCGCAACATATTTACGATAGCATCCGATATAGCATGTCGCGGTTTTATTAAAATTTCTGGGTTTTCTGTGATTGGTTGCCTCAGCGCTTGAAAAACCTGCCCTCGAAATTATTTATTTTTTTGTATTTTGGACCCCCATTAGTTATTACCACGGCAATAACTATTCTTCCTGGGGTTTAACTCGGTGCTCTGATTCCAGACCCTCGCATCTTTTAAAAGTTGTTTGTTAAGTGAGTAGGGACTGGCTGGTCAAGCAACAATCAATCCATCAATCCATCTCGTAAGTGAGTAAGACATGTGCCTGTTGTAAAAAGTCTTAAATGAAATCTTGCTGTTTGTTAAATAATGGGACTACTGAAGTGTTGGATTTACTTGCGTATGTAGAGGTATCCCTGTTTCCGGGTGAGATTGCGGCTCACGGGGAGTGGGCGGGGTCTGGGTCACATGGTGCGTACAGCGGGTCACATGATCGCTCCATCTCCTGTATGGTCTGCTGCATCTGTCCCACCTCCTCCTCCATCTCTCTGCGCACGCTGTGGACGACATACAGAGAAAATGATGTAGCGGAAAAAAAAAAAAACGAATTAAACTGTTGAAAGCCTTAAAGTTGTCGTGAAATTTGTAGTCTGTAATGGAAACGGAGGCTAAATATGTTCAACACTATGCTTAGAAGAGGTAGATTTGTTGGACACATGAGGCTGTTCTGCGTTCATTAATACTGGACTAGCAAGTTTTTCTCATCCTGTGCTGAGGGGCTTTGCATCCTGAACGCAAGAAACCAACGATTGCAAACAACAACACTTTTAAGTCTCTCCCAATTAGAGCTGTGCAATATATCAAATTTTAGACAATATCGTGAATGTGGTTTTAAAGATGTTCAAAAATTTAATATTGAGTATATTGTTTATAGTTAAAATTGCCACAATAAGAACCCTGTAAGAATAGAAAATAGAGAAAATGATGCTAGTAACTTCCAACTTAGGATCATTTGCTAATATTTCACATTGTTCACGCGACATCCCAGCATTTTCCAGACCAATAATACTTCACACAGATGTTTGGGGCAAAGTAAAACTTGAACACAGCCTATGGACGAAATAACTGTCTGAATATTGTTATTGAGATATGCACAAAAAATATTGCGTTATTAATTTTTGTCAATATCGCCCAGTCCTACTCCCAATTAAATCTGATCAAGGTCTCTCAATGCTAAAACCTGAAAGTGAAATTACTTCTCTTATTTGCACCTGACTATTCAATTATCTAATTAGTTGGCAGTTATTGTAATACAGGGTTCCTGCACACCTTCTATAACAAAATTTAAGACTTTTTAAGACCTTTTTAAGACCTTGCATAGCAAAATTTAAGACCACGTGCACGTCTAAAAACATTATTTTTGTGACAAAAATAAATATCTAATAAATAAAAAAAATGATACAACTATATTATTTTTTGTTTTGTCATATACACACTATTTATTGGCTCACAAAATTACATACATTTCAACAACTATCTACAAATAATATTTGTATAGTTGTTCCTATTTGATGCAGTTCACCTGTCACATGATCACAGACAGGTGCTGCTCCTGTCTCTTTCACTACTCTCATCTGCAGTGGCCAGCTTTATGTGACCAGACGTCCCGAAATTCACGCATGTGTCCCGAATCCCGAATCCTGTCCCACGTGTCCCGAAACCTCGCAGATTCTGTGCTGCTGTGCTGTCATTAAGTCAGGCTACACACATCCACATTCACGCACACGCGTAAATGTGGATGAAACACAGCGGCTAACAACTTGAAGCTAACACGGAAATAAGTGAAAAGTTTTTTGTGCACGCGGCGATTTAAAAACTGATATTTTCACCACATGTACACGAACTATCGCACAACTTGTATAAATAAAGACAATTTACGGAATGCACGCAGTGAATCATACGGCACGTTACGCGCAGCATCTGCAGCGCTAGCGATGGTAAAGTCAAGAAATTTTCAGCCCGAATTAAAGCGCTGTGAGCTTACCTTAAGACTCACTCGCTAAGTGAAACATGCTTTTCCTTTGACCAAGTTGAACAGTTCTTGTTTAATCCCAGAGTTGTGAGGCGATTGGTGCTAAGCTAACCGTGAGCTCAGGCGCTCTGCTCCACGCACCTCTGTTATGCGCTGTCGCTCCATCTGAGCCACATTTACATGACGGGCATCACAGCAAATACAACTTCTCTGACACAAACACACACATTCTTCATTTAACTTTGATAAATCTGCTCCAAATAAAAGGTCTTAAAAAAGCCACTTCAAATTTAAGACCTAAACACCTAATTTTGACAAATTTAAGACTTTTTAAGACCTTAAATTTCCCTTTTCAAATGTAAGACTTTTTAAGACTTTTTAAGACTCCGCGGGAGCCCTGGTAATAGTTGATTAGTGAATAATTGATTAACCTGTTGCAGCCCTAAAAGAAAACTCCAGCTGCTGTATTTTAAAGCTGTCAGCAAATGATGCATAGAAGTCAACTGTCTCAATTTGTCTCTTACTTTTGAACACTGGCTCCGATCGTTCCCAGGAAGTCCTCCCACTGCTGAGTGAGGTTTTCTGATCCCAGCTTAAAGAAACTGATCTGCAAAAAACAAAATTCAACATTGCCTCAGGAAAAAAAAAAGCATTTTTTTTTCTTCAAAAGATTTTCAAAAGTAGTGTGAGTAGACAGAGAACTAAAGCGCTTAAAGAGACAGTTCTAAAGCTCTCGTGCTCAGAACACTTCAGCTCTTTAATCAGTCTAGGTTAAGCTGAGTAAAATGTTTTAACCTTTTGTTTACCGCCAATTTGAATTAGATTTTAGTATTTGCTTAGTGCTTGAATTGACCCCTGAACAAAATAAAGCACAAGTGATATTTTTGATACAGTCAATGTGATAAATGTTCATCAGAAATGTATATTTGTCAAATTGCAGTTTATGAAAAAACAGACAAATACAAGTGGAATATTACAGAAAGTACAGCTAAATTCTAAAACCATGGACCATAAATCTAAACACTACCAATATGAAGGTTATGCAGATAGCGTGACAGCAATCTAGAATGCTACTCAGTGATAGTCAATGGAAAAAAGGACATAATAGAGCTAAAAAAAATACTGTCATTAGCTAACAAGTTTGTGAAACTCTGACCTGTTGCCAGGGCAACAGAAAAACTATTGTCATTAAGTAAATTTTTGTAAAATCAAAAAACTCCAGGGAAAAAAACAGCAAAGAAGTACATTTTCTCTACATGTTGCCCATAATGTTGCCACTCAGTCTGAAAGTTTAGGAGCATTAAAAATAATAATAATATGTTGTCTGTGCATAACCTCTATTGTTGTAATGTTCTGTATCAAATCAAATATAATAGAAACTGTATTTTTTCTGACCTGGAAGAGTCGTCTCTTACCTGGGCCTGCATGTATCCCAGCAGAGGTTCCAGCAGAGCAGTCTTCTTCTTGTACTGCAGAGTGTTCAAGGAGCAGAAATAGTGCATCATGGTCTGGTGCTGCTTTTTACGAGCCGTGTACACGTCCTCCACAGCTTCTGCACGCGCCTGAACGCACCACAGGCAAATCAGAGTAAGTAAAACACTCAGCAGCAGCATTTTCAATTCATTTTTGCAATAGGATTTTAAAAGAAATATTCCCAAATAAAAGTGCTGTTACAATCCAAAAATATAACTCAAGCTAAGTCAAAGAAAAAGTAGTATATTTTATAAAAAGTTACTGAAATAAATTAAGCTAATGTTACCTTATCATTGTCTCTCCTCTTGGACAAACGACTGTATCTGTTTATGGCCATGTCGTGGTCTAAAATAAACACAAAATGTCTTCACACAGTCTCTACATGTGTGAGATTATACATAAGCAGCTGTTTCAAGACTCACCGTCACTAGAAATCTGGAAAACTTCCTTCAGAGTAAGAATTTCTGCAGAAAAGATCAAAAACATGTAAGAACACATTTGATCTGATAATGGCATTTCTTTTTTTTACCTTTGAGCTCTCTCTCTTTGAACTGCGTTATGGGGAACATCATGGCATCTGCGAGCTGAGTCGACAAAACGGCGTGACATGAACTCAGCTGGAAATGGAAAAAGTGCTTTTTGTTAGATTTGTTTTATATAAATAAACGAATACAGAAGAATAAAAAACAGACATATTCTATTTGTTTTGTAATTTACTTTCGGAGCAACAGCGAGGCCTATCATGATACTGCTATGCAACATAAGCTCATTATAAATAGGAGAGTTCTAAGGATGAATCTGCTGGTTTAAAAAGTGGTTGATTCTAGGACAGTTTCATAATGAGGGGCAATAGTGTGACAATAAAACGAGTTTGTGCATTTTGTGCATTTATCAACATAAGCAAAACAGCATTTTAACACAGTAGTAAGGAAGCCTGATGATGCACCAGGATCTGTATCCTATCAGGCTTTGAGTCTGAAGATTTGTATCAAATCGTGGATCCGGTATCAGGATACATATTAGATTGTGAGGTACTAGGCTGCTAGCCCTAATACTCAGTTCAGTTGATAATGGAAATTTAATCCAACGTGTCATTTGTGGAGGTATAAGCCACAGAGGCAGCAGGTTTTATATTGCTAAAATTTTATTTTATTTATTTTTTTTTTCAAAAGAAAATCAGGATTCATTGTCAATATACAACAATATACCATAGTGTCCATAAAGTAAAGTACTTTTAATATCAATGTTTTGCTGGTGGTGCAAGATATTTATTTATTTATTTATAATGATGAATTGACTGTTGTCTGTGTGTGTGGGCAGCTGTGGGCAGATATAAACTTTATTAATTAATTCGGGATTAATAAAGTTTATCTATCTATTTATTTTTCAAATTACCTCCTTGGTACGGCCTGACTAATCAAAACAAGAGTTTTCCAGGGCAACTCAAAGCTACAGATTCAAAAGTACTAATAATTTTTAAGAAAACTTCTCTCTATAAAAAACTACAACCACAGACTGGCTACAAGGCCAACTAGCAACAGGTTAGAGGTAGCTAAATATATTCAGTAAAGTAATTTAAAAGATCTATGGTCAACCTAAATAGTTGCTAAACATCAAAAACTCCAGCTTACCTCATCTATGACTTTAGCAAACTGCTGCAAAGTAGAGCTCATCACCTCATCATCGCCTCCTAGAGGAAAGCGCTGCACAGGACACAGTTAGTACATACAGTGTATGTGTACTGTATGTTTTAGCATGTTTCAGTGTTTTTCTCTGCTGGAAACATTCACCTGTTTGTCGTACTCTTTGAGCAGTCTGGACGTCAGGTGAGTCGCTGCACTCAGCTCATTCTGAAAGAATACACACACCATTTATTTAAACAGCATGTAACAACAAATGACTTACACATCACATTAAAACATCATTCTAGGTTTTGTGAAGTAATTTTTGGATTGGATCAAATGTTGGGTGATTAAATAGACGCTAAACTGTGATGCAAAAACTGTAACTAAAATGTTGATTTGTCTCTGAGAAAAAAAAGCTCAGTGTTGATGATCTAAGTCAGACAAGAAAACAAAAAACAAAGAACCACCTGCTCTACCAAAAATGTATATATTAACCAAATAATTTAACATTGTGTGTTGTCGAGTGTTAATGATTTGTGCACATTTTTATTAGTATATACAGTATATTTTTGTTTTACATTAATTGTGATTTGAAAATGACAAATATCCTCAAAGCAAATATTTTCATCTGCAGTTTATTTTTGTAAATCCAAACACAAAAAAGGTAAAAAATGACTTCTTTTATAACATGAAAAAAATACAACAAACCACAACCCATGACTGCCAAAAAAAGAAGCCCAAAGAAGCTAAAAGGAAACGGACTTGGCACCTCTAATACCAACATTCTAACATGGATTTAAAGCTTAAAGAAGTCAATAGAACCTTTAAACTCAGTATTTCACTTTGATGGAAAAACGACTGCCTGATTCCATCCCACACACTTCCTCATCATGCTGCAGTGCAAAGAGTGACAAAAATGCAAAATAGTAGGCGGAGAGAAACAACCCAGCCAGTTACTCCTGTGTCATTGTACGGTTTCAGAATGACAGTAATAATAAAGAGGGCGGAGCTAACGTTTTAAGCTAAAACTGGCTACTGATTTAGGGTTTATGAGTTTACAGGTAAAGGTTGTAAAACACTGTGTATTGAGAGGTTGGGCACCTGGGCGTCGTAGATCCGGTGCATGGCCTGGTAAAGCTGAGAGCAGTAGTTGGAAATGGCAGCTGTGTCCTCCTCAAAGACTCCCAGCAGAGAACGAGTCTGACGATACACAAATACAGATTTAAGACAGGTTTGTAGGGCTGACACACAGGTTAAAGAAAACTTTATTAAACCATTGACCAAACGCATTAAAGGTTGGGCCAAATGCAGAGAAAACCTTTCCTTGGAGCTCATAGAAATCATGGTCATTATTACTGGTAGCGACTCTCAAATGTTACTTTTAAATCCTTTAATAATTATTAAAATCATAGTATAAATGGAAGATTTCTTTAAGGATGATGCATGTTTGTGTAGTTCTAGTACTTCAAATCTGCTCCCGAGCACGTCCACGTTCACCAGGACCAAAATAAAAGTGCAAATAATTTGTTTCCCACGTCAGGAATTGAGTTTGAGCTTTATCTACTGGCTGCAAAGGAATTGACACAGGGAAACAATCAAACTGATCTTGCCTCATTATTGACAAGTACATGTGAAGGGACTGGAATAATGTTCTACTTATTAGCACATGGGTAATTTACTGTTATGCAACTTATTGCACAAAAACAATTTAAGAATTTTATGTGAATGAAATTTTAAACATTCTGAGTCATTATCAGTCAGTATTGTTGTTATAATATGTCCAGTTAAAAGTACAACCAGGATATCAGCTGAACCGATATCATGGGGTCGATGCCTGATACAACAAAATTTCATAGATCAGCACAGACATTTGATCCCAGTATCGAATCAGTGCATCACTACTAAATAGTGATGCTTCTCCTCAGAAACATGATAACATCCTCAGTAATAACAAAATAAACAGGGTGTTGGCTGTATCTTTGAGGCATTTAACTAAATATAGAAGCTAAAGCCTCTTGACTGTAATTTGAAACTTGTGAAACTCTCAGAGAGAGCAATACAGGATGTTGTGAGGAAGGAAGAATGATAACCTCACTTTTATACAGAAGCTCTATCAAATTCCCACCTCAGAGTTATTGTACTACACAACACAAGTGTTCTTAATTTCAAACATATGTGGATCACATTCTGTAATTAATCATACGATATGTCCACATGTTCTTTGGTACCTAATTTACATGCGTAGATTAAAATTGAATTATGTTGAGAGAAATAGTTTGTAAAACATTGCCAAACAACATAGTTAAAATCATAGCCTTTACATTTGTGTTTTTATAGTACTAACATTTCAAACAATTACATTACATTTAGTCTTTTTAGCATTCCTCCAGTCTCTCTTTGAAGTCATGTGTCATTTTCTGTTTGTCACTACTCAATGAATCAGATTTCTTTTGGAATAAAAGAAATTGGTCTAAAATGTGTCTGCATATTTGTACAAATACAGACAAAATTTGTACCTATATTTTTAAGCCTCGGTATCGGTGTAAACAAATATTGGTTATTGGTCACAGCAGTAAAGACAATGAGGACAATCCAGGAGTGGCACATAGACTGTATAATAAAAATTATCTCTGTAAATAATAGCTAAATTGTCAATATCAGGAAGATGCTGAAAGTCTTCAATTTAACTAATAAACAATTACCTTACTTTAACTTGCATCATACAACTCTTTTTGCATTGTTTTACTGTTTTAAAGTTAAAGATTTCTGCCTGTGTTTTGGTCTAGAAATCTGATCAGTTCCCCACTGTATTCAACTTTTTTTTTTCCCTGCCAGATTGTGTAAAACAGCAGCCCCACCTCCTGAAAAAATGCAAAAGCAGGTGGTCGAGTTTGTAAAAGCAGATGACATTTTCTTCTGAATGGCATCCAAGTTTTATCACATCTGGATCATTTTGCAGCCAAAATCAGTTAGCATTAGTGAAGTGCTAACAAGTGCAAAGAAAGTCCCATGCTAGTTAGACCCCTTGATTTAATCACAGGTTTGACCTGCATATTTCCACCTAATCACGGGATTATCTTGGGAAAAGTTTTGCAACTGTAGTAGCTAACTGTGAGAGAGAGGGCGATTAGCTGTTAGCACAGAAGCTACAAAGACAGTTAGCTGACAGCTAGCCTGACCATGAAAGAGGCGGTTTTTAGCGGGCCAGCAGCAGCTTCGAGCCGGGTTCACCCACCTGCGGACTGTCCTCCAGGGTCTCCTCTATTGGCAGCTTCTCGATCCCGGGCATGGCAGCGGCTAGGGCTCGCTACACGGCGCTGATAAACAGATAAAAACCTTAGCGAAATCGGACCGACAACTCCCACGAAATCACAACACCCAAAACAGACCCGCCCGCACCCAGCGCCCCGCCCACACACCACGATCTGATTGGACAACGAGTACTCTTTTCTTGATCTGATTGGATGCTTGTTTAAAGAGAACCGGCGCCATGTTGGCTCTTCAAAGGAGCTTGATTTTACGTTTAAAAGAACTGGCAGAAAGAACCAAAATGGCGACGACAATAGACTAGTTTCCATAATGGGAAAAAGTATATCATCCATGAGCAATAAAAATATGGTATTTATTAATAAGATTGACTCTTATTCATGGTAATCACCTAGGTGTTGTAGTGACTTCCAGCTGGCCAGCAGGAAATACATTATCAATAACCAATTTGGAAAAGATTTTTTTTTTTTAACAATAATAAAACAACAGTGTTGGGTAAGTTACTTTAAAATTGTAATACATTATATATTACTAGTTACAGGGTAAAAAATGTAATACATTTGTATTACAATATTACTGTCTCAAAAATGTAACTGAGTTACACTACTGTGAGTTACTTTGAGGTCATCGAACATTTGTTAAGACATTGTACAACACTAATCCCGTTACATTTACACTTGATTACTGGTTAATTTATGAAAATGTGATGTCACAACACTTTTCCTCATAATATTTAATTCACCTTTGAACCAACAGACAGTATTTTAGTGGTGTTTTGGTCCTGAAGTGTCGTTTTCAATAGAAGATAAAAGCAATTAATTTATAAGAAAGTAACTTGAGTTACTTAGATTGTAACTAGTAATATATTATCAACATTTTTATAAGTAATGAGTTACACTACTTAGTTACTGAAAAGTGGAATATATTACAGTAACTAGTTACAAAAGTAACTAGTTACTCCCAACACTGTAAAACAATATATAAAAACAATAAAATACATTATATACAAATACAATACAATAATCTAGACTATTAATCTACCTAATAAACTCAGGCAAATATATATATATATATATATATATATATATATATATATATATATATATATATATTCTACGTCGACATATTCTCATCTTTCTTTCTTTTTTTTTTCAAAGTGAAAAAAAAAAACCTTTGCATAACTTTTACATACATGAAGAAAAATTTACATTTTTAAAGCACTATAAAGAAACATGTACAACTTTATTTTGCCTACATGTACATCAATCATTGCCTTTTCTTTTTTTTCGCAAAACGAATGAAGTGAAATAGATACATATCCTGTTAGAGCTTCTGGTTTTCTATTTAAATGTGCATGACCACGAGGAAAAAAATACAATAATCTAATGATAAAAACTTGATTTGTAACAGAGGTCAGTTACTTATGTTTTTATGTATTATTTGTATGTGCATATCAATTATTTGTTATGTTGTTTTTTTATTGTTAGTTAGTTAGTTAGTTAGTTAGTTAGTTAGTTAGTTAGTTAGTTAGTTAGTTAGTTAGTTAGTTAGTTAGTTTGTTTTAGGGGCATCTTTCCTTTGACTGGGTCTCGAAGGAACAGTGCAGCCATGTGAGTGCCGCCCAGACACAGCGCAGCAACCCATTCTAGGCTCTTCCCGGAGAGCCATAATTCAATCTAAGGGAAGATTTAAGTTTGTGTCAGCTTAACCTGTTAAGACCTCTGATGGCCAGCACCTCACAGTGATCCCAAAACAGCTCTGTACCCTCCTCATAGAGTGTCTAAGAGGAGCATTGAGTCAAAAAACTCAATGCTCCTTAGGGTGCCATTGAGCAGGATCGACCGCTCAAAATCTATCTGAAAAACAGAGACAGAACCACTTCAGAGACCTCACAGGGACATTTCAGTGTTGCAATGGCAGTGTTCACAACAGCAACATTAAACATCAAAAGTCTGTTAAACAAAAAGGATGCATTACTAAGCCTATGCAAAAGCTTTCAACCATGTTATAATCGTGCTTCCTCATCATAAATTTACTTAAAGCACTGTCTACTATTATTACCATTCAGTGTAAATTCAGTGTGCTAAAATACAAATTTTGATCACTGTCAATGGCAACTGAGTCTTGTATTCTGTATTGCCCTGCAACTGGGATTCAACAGTAAATGGTCAGTTTATTAGAGCAAGTCGATATTGGAAAACACATCAATTTGTGATCTTTTCTCTAATAATTGTAATAAACTATACTTTTGGTGAAATCATTAACATATTGTGGCTCGCCATTTCTATTGTAAATACAAATCAAACATGTGACCTGGCTCCAATAATCTTAAAATAAAAATAATTTGTCATATTACCTACCCTTAAATTTAGACCTTTTGTTAGTGTGTGTAACATGTAGGCCTACCTTATACAGGTTGCATTGCATTCACATTCAAGAATGAGATGATGTTGTGATGGTGGGCTGGGGAGAGTTCATACTTTTAATAACATTGTTTGCCATAAAATGTCTAAAATGTAATACACTTTCTGTCTGGAGATCTGCGGTGACTAGAACCTATTCCCTTTTTTGAATTACAACAGCAAATTGCATTGAAACCAAGCACATGTCTCCCTTAAGAGATGCAAAAGCACATTTACTCACAGCAAAGACGTGTCCACCAAAGGTCAGCACACCCAGTTAGCAGCGTGGGACCCTTATGCTTGAGGTTCATTGGTTCAGGTCTGGATCTAAACTCTCAACTGCATCTGTGATGTTCTCCACACACACAAAACTGCAGAAACATAAAAGATCTGCAAAAGTTACTAACGTTTTTAAGCTATTCTTGTAACAAAAAACATGATTGGTTTGACAGAAATATTGAGAACCTGAAAACAATTGTGATAGTTTATTGTTTTTCTTTCATAACAGCTTATCGTTGCTCCAATGTGTGAACATATTGTCTCTCTTTTGAAAGTTCAGGCTGTATCCCAGAATGACTGATTTGGCTTTAATTAGATTAGTTTTCTTAATATGTTTAACAACACAAAAGGCATTCATTTAAAAAAAACTGCCCCTCAGAAAGTGGGGTTAAACTTGAAAATAATATTACTGCACAACAAACCAACAACTTTTTTGTGAATGGAAGCCCCACTGGTGTCTCTCTCTCTCTCTCTCTCTCTCTCTCTCAAACACTCCTCCAGCGGCACCGCCCCCTTCCCTCGCTCCACGCCGCCCACAGACACTCTCCTCTCCGCCACAGTCCGAGCGAAGCCCCGTGGAGGAAAAAGACGAGGAGCAGGAATGGCGTCGTGTCCGCGTCTCCTCCGCACTTTTCTCCTGCTTCTGCTGCTTTATCTCTGCGCTTTGGGGAACAGTACCACCGCCACAAACAGGAAAAACAACCAGGACAGATGCACGCTCAAGGTAAGACGACCACGTAAAAGTTTCACGTAAAGAGACGCAAGTCACGCTTTTCCAAACCTGCTGCAGCTGGCACATCAAAGTCTTCCCAAATCTTTTCTGAAAACTTAAGTAGTTTTAAAAAGTTTTTTTTTTTCTTCTCCCGACCACTTTAGTTATTGTTTTGCTTGGATTGAAGTCTGAAAAAAAGGTATTTTTATTTTTTCCAAGCTTTATGTAATTGTTCTGTTTTCTTTCCCGTGTCACGCTACCTTTACCTGTTCTTCTTCAGTCGCGTGAAGAAACAAAAAAAAAAAAAAAACAATTTCCTCAACAAAGACGCCAGCAATATTAATTATTAATAAATAAATTATAATAATTATTAATACTGCTTTTATTGTTGTTATTGTATTGTTTGTTTTTATTGTTTTATATATCTTTTTTGTTGTTATGGGGCGGCATCTTTTTGTTGTGATTTTGTTGGACTTGTGTCTTGTCTATTTTATGGGTTTCAGATGAATGTTTGTTGGATGAAGTCCTGGATTGGGTTATTAAGTTGGCTAAAAGTGCAGATACCAGACCAACTCAACTAAAAGTATCATATACAAAAGGCTTAGAAGCAAGCTGTAGTGTTTTTGCAGATTTTTTGATAACTAAGAAAGAGTGAAATCATGTATTGATCTTGGTAAAAAGGAAGATTCTAATATTTTTCGTCAATTATTTCTCAATGTTTTGAGACTTATCAAAAATTATATGTTTTTAAATTCTTAAGTACAGTATACTTTTGTTCTTTCCACCCAGCAAGCTCAACAAGCGTTCTGACATAACTTTGTAGCTTCAGTTGGCCTAATCAGTGCTCATGTCTTGGAAATATTCCTTTTGCAGCCAAATTGTTAGTTTTAGCTTTTTTTTTTTTTTTAATTTTACCTTTGTATTGTTAAAAGTTCATTGCCAAGTAGAAGAGACATTTTTTACTTGCCTTTATCTTTTCATCCTAGCACTTTTGCTAATTGCACTTTTGCTAAAATAGTGTAAACCAGTGGTCCCCAACCCTTTTTCTTGCAAGGACCCGTATAGTCCCAATTTTCTTTCCCATGGACCGGTAGAGGTTGGGTAACGCCAATAACAACAATGTAAAATGCATACAACTGATTATTGTGCATATTTTTAGCTCTTTTTTGCTTGAATTAGTTGTTTATTTAGTTAAGTGGCGCAATATTTTCATAGTAAAGCACAAGGAATTAGTGATAAACTTTAAAATAAAAAATAAAATACATTTTAAAAGATCCTCTGGGGCCCGGTAGCAGATGGCCCGGACCGGTTTTGGGACCCGGACCGGTGGTTGGGGACCCCTGGTGTAAACCATTAATGTATGATTTAATAGTGAACCTACTTAAAATACAAGAAATATGAATAAACAGACAACAGCAATATGAAAATGTCGTCTTGGTTTCACTTTGCTGTCTCTGCAATGATCATCTTAGTATCTTTTTGGTGCCTTTCTAGATAGAGTATATTTACTAATAATTGTATTTTTGAATGTTAGAGTTAGTCACAATTAGTCAAACTTTTCCAAACTATTGTAAATGTTATGGCTTCAGAGTTTTTTCTTCTTGTACTTTTGGAAGCTCAGCTTTTCTCTCTTGCTCTCTGCTTTCACATCTCGCTCTCTCACTCTTTTATTGGGTTGTCATGAACAAATTAGAAGTTGACTTGTTAAACTTTTTTTTCCCTTGTCATGCATTAAAAAGTTAAAAGTCTACATTATCTTGTAAACATTGATTGAAGTTCTGTTGTAGAGAGTATTTGGTATTTCATTGGTTTACTATTTAATCATATTAATGTCACTGTATATGTTGCAGGTATTTTTGTAGTTTTTGATTTTCAGGGTTGTGTAACCCCAAAATATGACTTGTCCTTATTGACTAAATGTTGGAGCATCTGTTGCTTGACTTTCCCCCTTTCCCCCACTTTCATCTCCTCTCTCTTCTGTTCCTTTTTTCCCTCCTTCCCCTTTTCTCTCCCCCCTTACTTTTCCATTATCTTCTTTCTATCCACCCCCCCCCTCTTGTCTCTCCTTCTCCAAACCCCTGTCTTACTCTCTCCTCTTTCGTTCTCCCCCTTCCCTCTCTCCCCTTTTTTCCATTCTCTTCTTCTCACCCTCTACTGCTCCTTTTCCTCATTCACTCTCTCTTCTTCTCTTCTCTCTTTCCTCCCTCTCTTATCTCTTCTGTTTCTTTCTTTCTTTCTCCCTCCCACTCTCTCTATTCCCACTCTATTTCCCCCTTTAGCCCTCTTTCTTTCTTCCTCTTCTCTTTCCTCCCACTCATTTTCTTTCTTCTCTTTCACTCTCCTCCCTCTCCATCCTTTCTCTTTCATTCCTTCTTGACACCCTCCTTTTCTTCTCTCTCTGTGCTTCTCTTTTTTCTCCCCCTCTTGCCCTCTCTTTCCTCTTTCTCTCCTTCCCTTTCTCTGTCTCAATAACATCCTTCTCTCTTGCTTTCTGCTTTTTCTCTACTCTTCTCTCCTCTCCTCTCTCTCACACTCTCCCTCTCTCTGACTCCCCCTCGCTCTTTTCTCCCACTACCTCTTCCTCCTCTCATTCCTTCTCTCTTCTCCTCTTTCTTTCTCTCATTCCTCTCTCTTTTCTTCCCCCCTCTCTGCCCCTCCCCTCTCCCTTGTGAATGTGTGTGAATGGGTTTTGTGTCTTTCATGTGGGGCTCTTTGTGTAACTGCAGGTAGCCGAGCACTTCCTGTCTTTTGTCCCGGGGCGTTTTGAAGTGTTAAGCCCACCACACTCCGCTGCTCACAGGGTTTAGTCCAGACTTCACACCCGCAGCTCCCAGAAGACAAACTTTAAGGGGCAAATGCTCTTCAAAATAAACTTTTTCTAACTCTTTAACCATGTTTTATCACCCAAAAAACAACATTAGTGTAGAGTTGTCTATAGAGAACTCACTGTAAACTTGTGAACATATCACAATTACTCATGATTACAACTACCACCCGCAAACGACAGCAAAATCTCTAATTTTCTTGCATTCTCATTGTCTAAAATGTCACTTTCCCTCTTAGTTTGTGACCAGTTTTAAGAATCTAACAAAAACATTGGGGTACATTTGTTATACAGTTTGCATTAAAATACGTCAACATATATTTTGCGTCTAATATTATCTCACAAAATCACAAATTAACTTTTCACTACCAGTATCTGTGCTAAAAACAATATATTGTTGACTTGAATAATCACATGATTATCTGAAACCCAGATTTTATAAAATCAAAACTTTCCTATTACACATGTTATCAGAACATGTGTACTAGGAAACACACATTTGTTTGCAGGCTTATAGCACATTTAGCATTAAATAAGAAAACAAAGTGCTAACAAAACAGAAGAAAGATATGTTAAAATTACAACAGAAACCAATAAAGACACGCATAATCAAAATGAGTTTGACTTATAGAAGTTTGAGTAACTTGTATTGACCTGCAACTCAGTCTCCAGTTCTCAAAAAAGTCCGTTTCACCTACCACCTACCTCTCTTTACTAAAAAAGAGAGGTAGGTGGTAGGTGTAGAGTAAAAGTTAAAAAACTTTTACTCTCATTGATTCATGTAGGAATGAAAAACGTCAAATACATTTATGAAGCTTTAACTTGCCTGCCTAGTGTCATTATGAAAGAAATAACTTTTGTCTGGGTCCTAAAGCTTCTTCTCTTGACAAGTTTTAGAATTTATACAGTATGTTAATAGTTATTCAGTTACTAATTTAGTTGACAATTATTGGACTTAAGTTGGTACGACCACATAGCCTTTATAGTCATACTGTATTTACTCAAAATAGTGACCAGTTTTATGAAATATTTTTAAATCTGACAACTTCCTTTCATAAATCCTTTGACATATGGTTAATATCAACATTGATTCATTTTTGGTAGCAATTATGGTTTAAAAAATACTTTTTATAAACAGCAAGGTGAAACTGGACTGGACCCAAGCACAGCCAATCAGAGCGCTGCATTTGAGTCCTAATTAGAGCTAATATTCTTTATTATTCAATTCAGATAATGCTCAGTGGTCTCATTTGTGCTGCATTTATCATATACTTTTAATAGTAAGCACAATGGTTACTAATTATATTTTAAAAAAGTTAGTCACCCCAACTCTAAAATGATATTATTTCTTTTCAAGTTTAAAAAAAATGCTTCTGATGTTGGGTTGGTTTGTAAAATTGTATTTATTTAACCACTGCTGCTATCTGTATTTAACTTCCTGCTCTAACAAACAAATAATAGCTGATACAAACATCTGGAAATTTATATCCATAACTTTTAAAATGGTCACAATTTTTACTTTTTTGTTTTGCGTTTATATTGTAACTTGAATAATAATCGATTAACCTTCTAATCTTGACATCCCTAGTTGCAATACTGTTGTTGTATTGTGATAATAATACTGACATTGTTGTTTCAGTTAAATGCAGAATTTAAATATTGAGTCATCGTCTATAACTTAAGCTGCTGTATTAATAATAAGACCTATAAAAAGACTGAAATGTTATTAGCCAAAGTGATTGTTTGTGGTTTATTTTATGTTTTTTTCATGTTTGAAATGACTTATAATGTAGTATACTCTTGATGCTGTTAGATTTGAGCTGTTTTAGTTGTTTGGGTGATGTGTTTTTGCAGTGTGAGAACTCTTTGGTAAGATTTAAGGACTTATCTTTGTGAATAGAGTCTGATGGCCGGTTTGAATCTTCCATTGTGGCGTTATCTCACTTCACTGCTCACTCGAATCAGCCGCCATGACTTCACAGCGGGGAATCTTATTGTGCTGTTTACTTTAATCAAGCCTCGCATTTTAAAAAACACACATGTGCATTTGTCGTGCTGTTTTATCTTGTTTTCTCCGCAGCTCGCATCATTTTGGATTGGATTTATATTACTTCTGAAGCCTTTTGAGCTGTCATGGAGCATTGAGTATTTGTGGAAGACCGCCTTATGTCATATACAAATGTTTGTCAGAACATATTTGTAGAGGTCTAAGCTTGGGCTGCACCATATAACACAATCAAATCATAATAACGGTTTGAGCTGGCACAGTAACGATTCGTTCATCAAAACAATTCTATAGGCTGATCACATTTAATACAGTTTAATGCAGTTTTGTGAAATTACTTTGTAGATATTTCAGGGCAAAATCATATGTTCCACAAAATATTTTATCAATATTGACTGACATAAAACAGAAATCAGTCAAGTGCATAAAAAAAACCAACCATGAATTTGTCTTTGCTTCACTCAAAATATTTTATTCTGACAGTTTTGACTAAGTACTCAACTTTTTTCCCTCATAATTAGTCAAAGTGAATTGTAAAAGCAAAACTTAGTGTGTAGAGAAGTGTTTTTCCACTATGTTTATATAATCCATTTATCTTTTCATACTTTTATTACAGAGCCAGAGTCAGTTTGTGCCTTTTTAGGATGAGAGCTGATTGGTTGTGCAGAGGGTGGTAAGCCTGCTTCAATTTTGTGGCTAAAAAAACTGTTTTTGGTCCATGTGAATGTACCCAAGGCTCTGTGAGAACAATCAAGGAATTACAAATATTTAAATCAAAATATATTCAGATATGGCAATGATGTCAGTGTTGCTGTATTTAATTTCACAAAAATGTCCAATATCATGCAACTTTTATCATAAAAGAAATATTTAAATATAGGACAGACTTCTACAAGCATGTTCAGAAAACCTCTCATTAGTTCCTGTCACAGTTTTCTTCCAAATGATAATGTCACTGAAGTTGTTGACATTGTGCACGCTGAACAGAATTTAAATGTTCAAACATAAAATGCAAATCTAATCTCAATACAGGTCATTATTATATATTGTGTTTTATACCAGAGTTAATCGTGCCGTGTGAGTGGAACGTGTTTGTGTGTGAATGCATTTCTGTCATAGCTTCAGGTCGGATGCGTCATTTTCACTTTATGCAAATCAGCTCGTGTCTGATGTTTGAACAGTTTAAGAACAGTTTGTTCGTGCGGTTTAGCAAAAGGTCAACGCAGTGTGAAGCATCAGTTATGTGAATGCAAAGATTGCCATTATAACATGTCTTTTCATGTTAAGTGTTGGAATAATCTGTTTATAGGGGAACAAAGTAAGTAAAAGTATACATTTACATACAATATAAACTTTATATAAGTTTATAGAGGTGTAGTTGTACTCAAATTAGGGTCTAATTTTCTCCTTTGTCTCATTATTAAATCTAAAATAATTAGTTTTAAAAATTGTTTTAACATTTCTGAGGGATTGAATAATGTAGCCTAAGATATGGCAAGAAAAAAATGTGATATTTTTGTCAGTATTACTCAGACCTTGTGTAAACTAGGTCTAAACCAAGCCTAAAGCAGGACTGAACCAGGATAAAAGTTGGAATTCTTAAAGCAGGTCTAAAGCAAGATAGCAAGACAGTAGCATTACTACCAGCACTAAAACAGGACTAAAGCAGGACTAAATTCGGCATGTCTGAAGCAGTACTAAAACCAAAAATAAAGCAATTCTAAAACAGGACTAAAGCAGATCTAAAGCAGGTCTAAAACAGGACTAAAGCAGGTATAAAGCAAGTCTAAAGCAGGAATATAGTAGAAGCAGGTCTAAACCAGGACTACAGCCAAGTCTAAACCAGGTCTAAAACAGGACTGAAGCAAGTCTAAAGTAGGAGTAGAACTATAGCAGGTCTAAAGCAGGTCTAAACCAGGACTAAAGCCAGGTCTAAACCAGGTCCGGCCTCTGCAGACCTTTTGAAGTGTTGTCATTTAAAGCGGGTCTATAAAGCTCAGGCAGACTCTTCCTGTTCACACCTCGGAAACACGCTGATAAAAGTCTGCAGACTGGGGCTGAGGAAAGCCTGGAAAACACTGACAAAATGACCTGGGATCTATAAACTTTAGGAAAACTACTATTTAGTTAATCGATAGTCACACTGTCACTGTGAGGAGGACTAAAAAGTAACTAAATAAAACTAAATTAAGTTAGTTTAGCTTGTTTCCGTGGAGATGAGGTAAATGTCATGCAGTGGAACAGGCAGGTAAGTTTCAAAAGTCATCTCACTTTGGATGAGATCTGTGCTGCTGTGTCTGTCTTTTATGAATCACACCAGTCTGTTTTTGTCATCCGGAGCAGACCCTCTGAGGTACTTGGTCCTAAAAGGTCTAGCTCACAAATCACTTTGATTGAACTGAAAACTAGATTTATAAACAGAAAATTGCAATTATTCAAAGGAGTTATTTGGTTTTGGAGAGTGCAGAGCATAAGAGTGAAGAGATAAAATGAAAATAGGTGACATATACCACAAAAGTAGACGGCAATAATACATGAAATTGAAATGTGATTATTTGCAACCCTACAATCAAGTAAAAGACTCAACTCAATTGTACTAAGTAGCTTCTTCTGAACGAGTAGTAACAGCGTATTTTCAGTTTGCGACCATTACATTTGTGACTTGTGCTTATCTCGTCTGATTTTCTCAACAATGAAGAATGCAGTGAGGTGGAAGGAGCCGAGGGACTCGAAACTGGAGCCGCGGTGGCCATGTTGGATCACAAAGTGTGTTTTGTTTGTGTTTTTTCCCGGGCCCTCCCTGTGAGTAACATGAACAGGAGCCGAAACACTTCCTCCGACTTCAAAAGAGGCGCTGAAGGTAGAGAGAGAGAAAGAAGGGGGGGGGGGGGGAGGAAAGAAGGAAAGAAGGAAAGAGAGAGAGAGAGAGAGAGAGAGAGAGAGAGAGAGAGAGAGGGGGGGGGGGTGAATCCAGGTTACAATGAGAAGATTTGGGCCATAATGTACAAGCTTACACATACAGTATATAGGACAAATTGAGAGACATTGCATATTTCCGATATAATTTATTTTATTTGCAGATCCTTTTAAGCTCAGAAAACTCGGAAGAGCACTGTTGGCATGCTATGTTGTTGTTCACATTACAGAGTTAGCTGAAAGCTGTGAAAAGTTCCAATTAACTCATCATGGTGAGTAGTTATGAGGCTCATTATGGCATTGTCACGTCACAATAAAAAAAAAATCAATCTCAATTTAAGAAAAGTATATGATAATAAATCATGTTTTTATTACCATTATTCCACAATGAGAAGTAAAATACAGTCTTTCGATCAAGGTTTCAGACAATAAACTGATTGTAAGACTCAAAAAATGTTACTTTCTTTCCTAAACATTGTGGTTTTAAACTAATTCTTATAAACTTTATTGCTTCAAAACTGCGGGAAGAATGTTACATTTTGTCCCGTAAAAGTAACTTTTAAAAGTATCTGTAACGTATCTGATAGTATACTACTTTTAGCATTGAGTAGTGTCTGATTTTTGATACATTTGACAACCCTATAGAATGGATGGGTAAGTGAGTGAACCTTGTGATTATTGTAAAAACATATAAAATGTATATAGTTTATGTTTTTAGAGTGTTTAGGTACAGTTCCCTTTAGCAGTATTTGATCAGGACTGAAGCAGGACTAAAACTTGTGGGGAGGAGAGCTGCAGGTGTGAGTCTCCTGTGGAGCCTCATGTGTTTTTGTGAATGAGCTGTGGCCACTTTAACAAACGCACTCACTAAAGAAAACAAGTCTTTATAGGAGCAGAGCTGTAGTCTATCAGCTGTTTAGTTGATTAATAATTATAAACATTGATGACATCTTAGAATTTGTATTTGTTGACTAATCCTTTTATTATAACGACTTGTAATGAACAGCTACAAAAAAGAGTGAATTAGTTAAAGATTTGGGACAGAACCACTGATCTAATCTGCTGTGTATGGTGTTAGTCATTTTCAGTAAAAACTGTTGTTTTTGTATGAACTTCATTAGATTTGTAGTGTTTTCGAGTGTAAGATAAAAGGTCAGAACAATAACATTTTAGCCATGTCCTCTTAAGGTTGGGGGTAACTTTTTAGTAGGAAATTAGTAAAATGTGTGTTTTTCCACCTGAAAATCCCTCTGAGTCCTGTCTGAACTGAATATTAAAGAATGTTATTTCCTATCCAGGAGCCGATAGCAGCGCTCTGATTGGTTGAGCTTGGATGGTCTTCTGCAGTTTCACTTTGTTGTTTGTAAAAATAGGTTAATTTAGGCAACAAGTATTTCCTAAACAGCTCCGAAGCACCCTCTGATTGAACTAACATTGCGAGTTGTGTTTGCTGATGGAAAAGTGAGTGTTTCTTCCTGGTCTGTGTCTGTTTTGAAGCGATGGTTCTCAGAGGAGCAGCTCCTGTCTGTGCTCAGGGCCACTCTTCTGTTTTAGTGTTTTTGAAACGATGCATCTTCAGGAGTCACATCTGCAGAACACATCTCCTCCGCCTTCACCTGCGTCCTCATCCGTATCCCACAATCCTCTGGGGCTGCTTCCCGCTCTGTCCACTGTAATGATGAGTTTACCATGAGAGAGAGAGATGTGTGTATAGAGCAGACGGTGGAAAACCTGAGGCTGTTCTAAAGTTATGGCAATGATTTTACAGCAGGGATTTCACTAGTGTTGTCTGTTTGTCAAAAGTATCAAAAGTCACATACTAATCAACACTAAAATAAGTAATAAAGCTCAATACTCATCTGAATAAATACTGATACTAAAAATAATATGTATATATACTGTATCTGTATCTAGTCAGTGGGCTATTGTAAATCTTCATGTTTCATCATCAGTCATATAGAGGTTAGCAGTCTTGTCTTTTAGCAAAAATGTTCTCCCGGTGTCTGCGTAGTTTTCCTTACAACTTAAAACATGGACATTAGCCACAATGTCATTCATCGATCCCAGCAGGACCTTCCTGATTCAAATTTGTCTACTTCCACTTCCAAATCCTTCGACGTTCAAAATCGACATGTATTCATTTTGGTTAAAATTATGGCTTATGAGCTCTTTTTACAAACAACAAAGTGAAACTGGAGAGGACCATTCAAGCACAGCCAATCAGAGAGCTGCATTCGACTCCTGATGAGACTAAAACTATATTATTCAATTCAGTACACAGTGATCTAATTTTTTTCACAAAGTACTACACTTTTCATGTACTTTTTAGTGGAATGCATACATTTTACTATTTTACTAACTAAAAAAGTTACTTTTTTAATTGGTAACAGTTGTGGACTAGTTACTGGGATCTTCCTGTAACAGCAGATGGAAGAAATCCCACTTTACAAGTTGTAAATTTTGTGATTTGTTACAGCAATGACAAATGTTACAAAGTGCACTGCTCTGAGTAACAACCACATATATTTGTTATAAAGCATTTTCCTACATGAAAGTAGCAACAACTAAGTCCCCACATTCCTTTAGCCCCTGTTTAGTTAGAGGAACTACCCTGTCCCCATGTTTACATTCACACAGCAACAGTTGCATTCACACAGCAACAGTAAAAAGCTTTAACATTAGCATCTGTTTAGTCTGGAACATTGAAATAAGAGATTTGTTGGAGTAGGGAAAACAAAAGTTGTTTCTTTCCCTTCTACATAAAACTATGATGCACAAAAAATAAAATCATCATTGAAATTATAGTTACTAATTACAAATTTAAATATTTAATTTGGGAGCTACTGCATTAAATGCTTTTAAACATTTTTTTTCTCTAGGATAATGAAAGAAAATATAAAACATACAGTATTTCCAAACAAAGCTAATGTTGTAAATAGGGGTGGGCGATATTGACAAAAACGAATATCCCGATTATTTTTTGGCATATTTCGATAACGATATTTAAGTGATAATTTGTTAGTCCAACATAAATGTGCTACGACAACCTTAAATATTCCACTGAGCCTAAAACTGATTGACCTTTGACCTTCTTAATATAAAAATCTGACAATATAACAAAAAACATAGCTCTTTTATCAAGAACAGGATTTTATTTTTAATTAAAACGGAAGTCTGTGTGTATTTTTCTTATTTCATAAAAAAAGATTTTTTGCTTGTTCTTTTAGCAATCTTAGTTTAAACCAATAATAATCGACTCAAAACCTAAAATACTCCTCATTCTAAGCACATATTCACTTATTTTCAAAATTAAGTTGGTAATTTTTTGCCAGCTTGTATAAATATCAAACGAATATTTGTCAAATTGCAGAGTGCAGGAATTTTCCATTATATGATAGTTCTGCTGTTTTGTTAAGCGCTCTGAATAACTTATTGTACTAATTCTGATGGAATATAAACTGGTTGCATCTACAGTATTAGAAAGTTGATAGCATCATTTATTTAAGTTTTATCCGAAATTTGTTCTTTTGTAGCTTGCTTTGACTCCACGATACACTCGATATTCAATTTTTGCATATCTTAGAAACAACATTCACGATATTATCTAAAATTCGATATATTGCACAGCTCTAGTTGTAAATGTGTGCTTCTGTCTCCAAAAAGTTCTTTGTTTGACTGCAAAGTACCTGCCCCAGAGCAGGAGCTTAAGAAGTTCCCAAAGTGTGGCCCCAATCCATAGTTCCTGCTCTGGGCGAACACACCCAAAATGGGGACTGGAACTAATAAAAGTACTAGGAATTGAAAAAAGTTCCTACAGTGAGAAAAGGTCTATAGTTTTGATATGTATTGTGTAATGTTTGCTTGTGCTTAGCTTACAGTTTATCATTAATTAGATTGTCAGTCTGTGCTTAGGTCGCTCTTGTTCAAACCTTCAAATGTCTATTATGATTTGAAACTTGTACATATGAAAATCTCATTGGTGGCGTGTGGTATTCTGAGTGCAGTTTGTGTCAGATAATTGATCAGATACTGGGTTTGAAAAGTTGGCAGCCTTTTAGTCGACTAATCGTTCAGTAGCACTTGTCTTAAGTCAATTAAGAATGTCTTTAGTTAACTACTACAGCCCTGTAAGCTTCAACAAATTTGTTTAAACATTTTCCTTTTGGATGGACGTATTATTCTCTGAATGTCCTAATTGAAATATACCAAAATATTGTGGACATCAATTTTTGTCGAATTGATTTTTGTCCATAACTTCCAGCCCTGTATCATGATATTTAATCTTCATTACATTGCTTGTAAGATTGTCAGATGTGCTTTAAGCTTTTCTCCATGTTTTGAGGGGCAGAAGAACAAACAACTGTATGCTTCACAGCACAGTAGAATTAGTTGGACTGTTCATTTCTCTAGTCCATTTTTACTGATTTATTTTTCAACTTTGTAAAACTTTTGACCACTCTGCACCTCGGCTCGCTGTTGCCTATTCTCTTATCTAAATCTTATTCCAAACTGGACCCAAACCTCTCAGTGGTCTGGTGTTGAACAGAGCCCGGCCCTCCTCAGTCCCGGATCAGTCGGGGTCTTAGTGGCTCAGTGATGCAGTGGCAGTTTTGTCTTGACTCCTGGGAAAGTCCTGGTCTAGTTCTGAGTTAGTCCTGGTCCACTGCCCACTGGCTTTACCTCTGAATCGCTCTGAGGAAACGCACTTTTGTTCAGCACAGTTTCAGCGTTACAGCTTCCTGCTCCACGGATCACGACTGCGCTCACGGACTAAAGAAGAAAGACTAATATATATTAAAAAAACTGAATAATTGTAACCTTGTTGTACGTCTGCAGTTTGACCGATGTTTTACACGTCACTGGCATTTTGAGTTTGTTTCTTTGAGAATTTCTCACGACTTGTGTCAAGTTTTAAGTCTTGTTAAGATAAACTAATCTTTATTTGTCCCAAAATGAGGAAAATGTTACTGTCGCCATGCAAAAGGAACTAGAAAACCAGGATAAATGACTTTAGAATTGACTTAAAGGTGATGCAACGTTTCCCGAGTGCTTTTTTAAGTATGGAGAAGTAAGGAATAAAACAATACAGCAAGGAAATTTATTTAAGGTGTAATTTTGTCAATAGACATTTTTATGGCTCAAAAAGTGTATTCTTATTGTGAAAAGTGTCGCCTTTCCACAGATCTGACCTGTAACTTGGCCAATCTAAATCCAGATACAGAAGGCTTGCTTAAAGGCTCCGTCACAGCAAATCATGGTACAAAGTAGATTAGAAAAGTTATAGTTCCCCTTTAAAGCCGGGGTACCCAACATTATTTTTTATATAATGTGTGTTATATAATAATATAATCAAAAAGTTTGTTCCATCAGAACCTTAAAGGAAAAAAAATCTGACCTGGTTTCATCTGATAATAAAATATATAATAACTTGACATGTGGAGCTGTTTGTGTCAGTGTATGACTTTATGAAATGAGAGCTGATTGGTTGTGAGTGTGAAGCCTGCTTCACTTTTGTGTCTGAAAAACTCATTCTGTCATTGGTTAAAATAAATGAATCAAAATCTATTAAATCTATTCTTCATGTTTGTTTGAAAATTGGACACAGCAGCTTTAATGCCACTGCACCCAATTTTACATTTGATCGGTCTTACTTAAATTGTTACTAAGCCTTTATACATTTATTCATCCATTATTTCATTTGTTCAAGATAGTCTTTATTCATGCTAAAACTAAGGCTATTTAAGGTGTAGTTTTGTGTAACGGAGGTGTACTCATGTTTATTTGAATGTGTTTATTCATATCTCTAACCTTGTTTATTGTAGACACAAAGTTCAATTCTGGTTGTGTGCATGTTTTGCCAAATGTTTGGTTTTATTGCATTTGCAGATATGATCCTATTTCTTTTATATCCGAAAAGTATTTCAGATCTTTACGAATTGTGTTTCTTGTTTTTGCGTCATTGTTGGTGAGGTTTGTTAAACCTCGGGAGAATCTCTTCAGAATAACTTCCTGTTTTAATCAGCGATAATTACCACAGCTCCAGTTACAGGATTCAGTCTGCAGACTGTTCCAACTGCTTTGCTCTCATCTCAAACTAAATAAAAGTTTACTTTTTTATGCAACTGATTTTAACACAGTTATGAATGGTCATAACCTTTTAAGTTGTATCATGTTGTTCTGATCTATTAGAGAATCACCGTTTCTAAATTATGGGACTGTGTATTAGCATAACTACATTAGCTCAGGTATTTTAGATCTGGTTTAATCATGGTTTAAAGGTTGTGTGTAAGACAAGGATACGCACAAACACATTTAAATTTGAGTAGTATACATGTAACTGGTTCATTGATGTACCAATATAATTACACAAAATTGTCTTTCTTTTTGAAAGATTTAAGCGTTTTTTATGTTATTTTACCATATTCTTTGTAACAGTAACAACTTTTTTAAGTTAATATTAAGCTCTTGTCTGTTGTCTTTGAAAAGCTAATACAGTATTGTTTATTGTCTCTTATAGTTTGGGCTGGCGGTTAGTGACACGTTTTGAAGCAGTTTGCTTTTGTTGTGGTCCAGGTATGTTTTGCCCTTTACAAACTCCCTATGATAAAAGTTTGACCTGACTGTAAGCGACACGTGTTGAAGCCGTTTGCCGTTCGTTGTGATTCAGATAGAACGGAGAGCAGTTTTCAGCGATGTCCACTCTGGTGGTTGATTCCTAGATAAATAAACATACACACAATGTGGTGCAAAACGTACCAGTCACATACGCATTTCTGTGAGAATAGGTTTGTCAAATGTTGAGCTTGATTGACAAGTTAATGAGGCAGCCTCATTCGTTTTTTGTTAAAAGTTTTACTAGACTGACCATGATCATGACCAGTTTTATGTATTATAACATTTTTGACTTAACGTAAATACTTGTCAATAAATCTATTTTTAACTGAGTTTGACAACTAATAATAACCCATGAAAATCCTTCATACAACCTTTAATGTTCTCTCTAGTTTAGACCTGGTTCAGGCTGTTGTTTAGACCTGGTTCAGTCTCTTGTTTAAACCTGGTTCAGTCTCTTGTTTAGACCTGGTTCAGGCTGCTGTTTAGACCTTTTTCAGACTGTTGATTAGACCTGGTTCAGTCTGTTGTTTAGACCTGGTTCAGGCTGTTGTTTAGACCTGGTTCAGTCTGATGTTTAGACCTGGTTCAGACTATTGTTTGGACCTGGTTCAGGGTGTTGTTTAGACCTAGTTCAGGCTGTTGTTTAGACCTAGTTCAGGCTGTTGATTAGACCTGGTTCAGGCTGTTGATTAGACCTGGTTCAGACTGTTGTTTAGACCTGGTTCAGGCTGTTGTTTAGACCTGGTTTAGGCAGTTGTTTAGACCTGGTTCAGTCTCTTGTTTAAACCTGGTTCAGTCTCTTGTTTAAACCTGGTTCAGTCTCTTGTTTAGACCTGGTTTAAGCCGTTGTTTAGACCCGGTTCAGGCTGTTGTTTAGACCTGGTTCAGGCTGTTGCTTAGACCTGGTTCAGACTGTTGTTTAGACCTGATTCAGTCTCTTGTTTAGACCTGGTTCAGGCCATTGTTTAGACCTGGTTCAGGCTGTTGTTTGGGGCAGGATCAGGGACATAATCAGGGGCATTAGGAGCAGGCGAGCAGAGGAGGGGGCAGTACAGGGGGAGCCGAGGAGGAAGTGCTGATTACAGAGCGCTCCTGAACACTCCCAGATGTGAGACAAACAGGTTTACAAACAGTCGCTGCTCGGACCCTCTGCAGACCTCAGACACACACTTTAATACAAACTCACACAAAATACTGCAGCTTCTGTGGTCAGATCAAACTAGATTAGTCCCAAACCACAACACATCATCTTTACATTTTCTGTATTTTTTAAATCACTCTCAATATTCAAATGAAATCAATTTAGTGCTTCAATGGAGACAAAAGTTTATAAATTACGACCTACATAATACAAACAATAATAGTTAGAACCATTTGATTTTAATATGTCTTAAAGGAACTGAACTAGATTTTTGTAGACTTAAAAACGTATTTTATCATAATACAGCAGTTACATTAATTATAAATATCACTTATGTATGCTTTATGCTTTCTACGTCTCCTAATTATTCAAAATATAGTGAGTTCATGTGTTTTTGTAACTTCAGAAGCTGTAGTGTTGCTAAATACATGACAATTTCTATCCACAACCCAACCCAGACACAAAACGAATGACTTTTGTTTTGATAGTAAGGAACAGGTTTGATACTCAGTACTAATTTGGACACCACAATGATAACAACATATTTTAGACAATAGACTGTAAACCTGCAGACAAAGTAACAGAACTGTCTTTATGAACAATCATGAACGCACCCAAGACCTGGTTGAATCTGGACTCTCGTCTGTCAGGAGGATGTTGGCTTTTTGTGGCCCTTTAACCTTTCTTAACACCGTAACTGTCTAGCGACTCATTTATAAGTAAGTAGCTGCACAGTTTTCAACAGTGTATTGCAAGGATTTTGATTGTGATTGAATTTGCGGTTTATGTTTAAAATATTGTTAGTCCTGTGTTACACAAAGTTTATTTCTGATAATGTAGATCGTTGTTACTTCACCAAAAACATACAGTATGGCTTTGTTTTTCATTTTGATCACATATCTTCAAGTATTCCTGTGTTATTGGCTTGTCTATGTCTTGTGATATCATTATGTGGTGATCTTAAAAATAGCAGCTATTTTAGTATCAATTGAAATCTCGTACTGTGCAACGCTAGAAATACTGTATATCTAAGTTGTTGTTCTGTTTTGTAAAAATGTTATTATTGCCTTTTGTATTGATACAAATTTCAAAGAAAAGCTTCTTTTCTTTTCTCAGTCGCATTGTGACGTGAAGTTGTTTTATCAAGGTTAAAACTGTATAGTTGTACTCTCAAAGTTGGACACATCCAAGGTTTACATTCTAGTTAAGGTCTGTTGAGTTTAAAAACACAGTGAGAACACTAAGCTACAGCTTTGGCTATTTTATGCAGAACTAGACTGGAGATTTTGCCGTTTTTGGAGCAATTTTTGGTACTTCAACTTGTTATTTACCTCCATTCAAATTGTGGTTTTGTTCAAATTTGATTCATCCTGCCGCTTTTGTTATAAAATGACAAAATGTTGGGTTTTGTTTTGAAGTAGTAATACTCAGACTGTCAATCTTAGATACATTTCTGTTACGATATAAGCAATGAAACAAAAAGCTAATTTTATAGAATTGGTGCAACTGTATTTACCCTTTCATTTCTTCTTCCTCAAACAGCTGAACCCAGTTGTACTTTTGCAGCACACTTCAGTCTGACTCTGACCTGCCTCGGTGATAAATGATGGTTATTATCTGAAAACACCTGGAGACAGGAAGCAGCACCACCATTATTATTATTATTATTATGGGCCTGAGGAGGTGGGAGGGGCCTGTGGTGAAGGGGCGGGGCTTGTGCACAGAGGGAGGAGCCACAGAAAACACTGGTGGAAAGTTGAAGCTGCAGTGATGTTTTTCATCTTAAATGTGAATATATTCTGTGTGTTTCAGGTATCGTCGGGCTCGGATGGCTCTCGAAAACCTGTCACCTTCAAAACAGACAGTGAGTATCTGTTTACTTCTGCTTCTGTGACAAAAAAGGAGAGTAAAGACATTTCTCGATTGCTTTTTTAAATTACAATTATTAAACTGTTTTTGCTAATTCTTCAACTATGGCTTTTCAAAAGATGTAATTCACCAGCATTTGTCTCTATTCTGTGTGTCTAAACCGAGATCATTAGATCATTTTCTTTAGCTAAGCCGAGCAGTCCTTCAGGTGACAAATGTTATTTCAGTAAAGTAAAGAAGAATTTAGTCTATTTTTGTCAATCCAGTCACTGGCGGCAAGCACAGTCAGGTGTAATAATGTTGTAATAATACACACTGAAGTGACCAGGCTCAATCAGATCATAATAGAGCCTGAAATCAATATTAAAAATGTGTTTTTGTGTAAGTTGTGTCAAAAACTGATTGAAGCCAGAGTCCTTGTTTCTTTTGGACAAATCTCCACTACACTGTCTAGTGTGAGCTGGTCAGTTTGTTTTTCACTTCCTGTATTTCTCAACAAATATATTCACTTTTCTTCACATTCGATTGATTCAAAACTAACATTTATTTATCTACAATAGATTTAGAAGAATAGAAGTCAAAACATGCCCTATACTTTTTAAGACTAATATTTTATCTAAAAAAAAATCAGTTTTGGTCAATTGAACACATGTTTTATTTAGTGTTAAAATACATATAGATATCTTACTGCTGTTAATAACACTATAACTGGTCACTCTGTCACACTTTATCAATAATAACATGTAACTAAAGTCTTTAAATATTTTAAGTGCAGAGAGTTTGGAGGGTCAAAGGCAGGGCTTAATTTGAGCCGGAACAAGCCGGAATAAGAGCCGGGAACTCTCGTGGGGCATTCCGGCATCAGTTTTGTCTGCTCCGGTAACGCTTTCTTTTTGTCTTTCTTCTACGAGACGCGGCTCTGCTTCTCTCCCGTCTCTCATCTCATTCACAGTGAACAGGCTTATTTGTGGGGGAAACGGAGTCAGACTGTAATTGGTTAAAAGCGGAACTGACAGGAAATTTGACCAATCAGAAGCAGCGCAGGCGGGTTTAAGACTTTTTATTGGTTCCAGGCGAGCCGCGCTCTTGTATCTCCTTCTAAAACAGGAAATATGCATCTAAGAGGATTTTGTGAATATTTGTTGTTATTTGCGACTCGTTTTGATGGATTAAAGGCAGCGGGAGTGTCACGTGTGTTTGGAGTGTACGGGGCGATAAAGAGGAGAGAACCAGCGTGGATGTAGCGGTCACAGTTTCTCGTAAGTGCAACTAACTTTACTGTGTTAATTTAACGTGTATTTTAGCGTCATGTTTGATGTATGAGACCCGTGTCTGCTGTGTAAAGGCTGTTTGTGACCTGTGTCTGCTTTGTAAAAGCTGTTTGTCCTGCGTGGTTGTTGTGACTTGTGGAGAGTCAGATATGAGGCGGAGGGGCAGTGCGCTGAGCTGCAGGACGAGCGTGTGTGATGGCTGTTGCTGTGGATCAGATTTAGGTGCGCTGATTTCTGTCAGAATGAATGAAAATCTCTGCGTGACGTGTAAAAAAAACGTGTAACACAGACATAATTACTTTTATATCGTTTAACATCCAGTAGGATGGACAGTTGTATTTTAGCATTTCTAAGCCTCTATGTTCACTTATTGTGTGCGCTCCGGTAAAGGTTTGACCTGGTCTGGAGCCCGGTCCAAAACCCACATTTTGTTCCGGCAACGTTTGAGTTACAAATTAAGCACTGGTCAAAGGTGAATCTGAGAGTGACCCCGGACAAAGGGGATGAGCACAAAGGGCACAAAGACGAGGAGATAGGAAAGGAAACGAAGAGATAAAGAAGAAGGAAGGAAGCAGGATTTGGATTTGTGTCGTGAAGCGTGACTAAAACATGAACCTGAACCAGGGCTGATCGATGGCTCTACAGAAACCCTTCAAACTCTAAAATAAACTCTGACATTACCAGAAAGTGCTGTAAATCAGTGATAAGAACATATTTGAAACGTTTTAGTATCACTGATCTGACAGGACTTCACACTATAGTGCAACCAATCAATAAAAGAAATTAACCAAACTAGTCACACCTTTGAAATACGGTTAAGCACAATCACACGGAGCGCTCACAGGGATGGAACGATTCTGTTTTGTGATGTTTTAATTCTTGTCTTGATACATGTCTCACAGTTTTATTGAGAGCAAATACTAATATGTTAAATTTGCTTTTCAATAAATTACAATCTCTCTGCTTTTGCATCAGAACTGAACTAAAACACCAGTATCAAACAAATGAATACTATTTTAAGAATTGTTCCTTCCCTAGTGTAAGTGTATTGTACATTAACTTCATGTCGATACTCTCATATTTCCCATACTTACAAAGTGCTTAAAACCAACGTTCATTGTACACAGACCTCTGAACTGTGCAGGAGCAAGTGCGATTTTTATTTAGTGCTGGTTTAGTGACTAAGTAAAAATCTGGTCTTGAATAAGTGTTTCTGCAAAGACTGTTTATGTTTCAATGAAATAACCATTATCATATTCAAAAGTCTGGTTTTGCCCTTCTTTAGTCCTGGTTCAGTCAAACTGGTCTGGTTCTGGTCCTGGATTAAGCCTGGTTTAAGCCTGGTTTTGTCCTGGTTTAAGCCTGCTTTTAGTCCTGGTTCAGCCCTGGTTCAGTCCTGGTTCAGCCCTGGTTTAGTTCTGGTTTAGCCCTGGTTTAGGCCTGTTTTTTCCTGGTTTAGCCCTGGTTTAGTTCTGCTTCAGTCTTGCTTTATTCCTGGTTTAGTCCTGGTTTAATTCTGGCTCAGTCTTGATTCAGCCCTGTTTTTCCTGGTTTAGCCCTGATTTAGTTCTGGTTTAGTCTTGGTAAAGTCCCACCTCAGCCCTGGTTTAGTTCTGGTTTAGTCATGGATTACCCCTGGTTCAGCCTTGTTTTTTTTTCCTGGTTTAGCCCTGGGGTGTAGTCATGGTTTAGCCCTGGGGTTTAGTCATGGTTTAGCCCTGGGGTTAGTCATGGTTCAGTCCTGGTTTAGTCCTGGTTTAGTCCTAGTTTTAAAGGCGTGGTATTAGTTTCGCGTCGTTGCGTTGGGGAGGATTTCAGATCCGAGTGAGCGCTCTGTTGCTCGTTAAAGAGAAAGGCCATGGCTCACTGCTCAGATTTACATAAATGCATAAGACTTATAATATCTTTTTACAACTTTTTCCCTGTTCATTATTTCTCAAGCATATGTTGCATATTTTAAATTGAAACTAGACTTAAATTTTAATAAGTATATTCAGTATAGGCAAATATTTAAAGTGTTAAATTGTCTCAATGTACGATAAAAATAATAGTCTGAAATCAGAAGCCTGAAATCTATAGATTCCTTCTCCTCTTTCTTACTTTTTCTCTTCTTCTCTTCTTCTCTTTCTTATCTCTCTCTCTACCCCCCCCCCCCCCCCTCCTCCCTTTCTCTCTCTCTCTCTAAACTCAGACAGCGGATTTCCCTTTGGCCTTTTGCTCCTTTCTGACTCTTGACCTTCTGTTTAACATGAACCTGACCCGTCTTTACAAACGCACAGGAGCGCTCACTCGTGTCTAGGCCCCGCCCCCTGAACCACTCACTCGTGTCTAAGCCCCGCCCCCCTGAACCACTCACTCGTGTCTTAGCCCCGCCCCTTTCCCTCCGCTCCAATAAACCGTGATCTCTCATTGTGCCTATTCAACGCCGGCTTTTCTCACCCACTTTCCTTTCTCTCCCTCAGAAAAGTCACAAATTCCTTTATTATTTTTCGTAAAGTCGAATCGTATTGTTCACATATTGTTGGTGTTTTTAGCAACGGCTCAGACAAAAGATAAATATGCAGAGTTATCGGAGGGGAAAGTGCTTTGTCCAGAGTCAAACCATCAGAAATGGGAAAAGATGTCTCGCACCAGTGAGCCAGAAACAGACTATAACTGTGTATTTTTGCTATTGTTGCCAAAGTGGTTGCAGTGCACTTGTCAGAAAACTTTTTCTATTGTAAATTGGGTTCAAAATGTATTTTAAAAATTGTCATGACTACTAAAGGATGAATAAATAGTTGAATTGTTGACTGTTAAAATAACCTTTATTTCATTCAACCATTGAATTTTTCATTTATTTATTTATTTATTTTTTTTTACAAATGGAGCACAGGGGCGTAGCACCAAATTGTAGGCCCCAGGTACAAACTTTGTTGATGGGCACAACCTTGTGTTTGATTTATTTAGCCTGTTATTTGTTTATTCATTTGGTTTTTATTTCCTTTTAGAATATTCATATACATCCTATTGATTTAGTTGAACATTTCACATATAATTAGTGTTGCTGTAGGGTTTTTGAAAGCTTCAGCAAATCAAACTGAATGCTTTATAATGCTAACTTGATCCCCATAACTCACTACAAAACAAGACATTTATGTGTTTTTTGTGTCAAAACTTTTAGTTTGGAACCACTTCATTCACTCACATAAAGACAAGAATAAAATGGAATGTGATTTAAACAGCATTACATTTTAAGCTAATTTGTTACATATTCAACACAATATTCCACTCAAAACAGTGTGAATAGGCACATTTATTGAATTTTGTTGTCAAACTTAGTTATTTGTTAACTGAAATTTGCAAACTCTTACTTATAATATTATAATTTTTAGCTATTATGTTTGTTAATCATTTGAACAATTAGTATTCATTTTTAATCAGCAATTTTCTGTGGTCACAGTCCATTAGTTTCATTTTAAATGAGTGAAAATGACTTGCTTTTGTGGCCCTGCCCTGTTTAGACACACAGAATAGAGACACCCTTGAGTGCATTGGTCCAAGTAATTTGAAATAGTTTATTATTATTATTAGGGATGCACCGATCCAGCTTTTTCTGTTCCGCTATCGATCCCGATATTTAGCTTTAACTATCTGCCGATACCCGATATCAACCGATACCAGTGAAAGGACTGAAATTGCTTATTTTTCTTATAAAAAACTTAATATATTTGGTCATATGTGTTATGTAACTGTTGTTTATAGTACAAGTCACAACTTAACAACTTAATCTGAATAAAATGCCCAATATTATGAATTGCTATGGATCAACACCAGCCTGAATTAGTCTCATTATGTCCAATTAAAGGCACAGCCACGATATCGGCTCAATCGATATCATGGAGCCGATACCCGATCCAGCAAAATGTCCTGGATCGGCACCGATATCCGATCCAGGTATCGGATCGGTGCATCCCTAATTATTATCATTTTTGTAAATATAGTAGTTATTCTTCTTATTTATATGATCAGTGTTTATGGTCAACAAACGCTGATTAGTTGATAAATCGTTTGATGAAGGTGGTTTTTGGCAACAGAAACTCTCCCACAATAGTTTTTCTATATTATATACCACGGGTCTCCAACCTTTTTCGCCAGGAGAGCTACTTTTGCAAAAGAAAACTGGCGGCGAGCTACTAATTTTAGCGGTGACCAAAAATTGATAAGTTAACTTTGGCATAGTTAAGAGACCTATATGAAAATTTTGCCAAAATCTTTTCAGAAATAGACACAATTAGGCATCTAAAGATACATCTCCAGTAGAAATAGGCATATAATAAATAAAATTTGAGTAATAAAGCATAATTTGTATGATTCTAAAATCCTTTGTCGAGCTACAGGTTGGAGACACCTGTTATATACACTTATATTACTTAAAACTATACCTCGTTTTTTTTTGTGAATTTTCTGTTGCAGACTGTTCTTTGTCATATCCGGCGGGTAAATACGTGATCCACGAGGTGATGGACGTCTCCTTCTCTCATCTCTCCTGTGAGGACCAGGCCGCTGTGGTGGTGCACTGGGCCCCAAGTCCGCTGGGTGAGTCCTGCACCATGTCTTAGACCTGGTTTTAGACCTGGTTTAGTCCTGTTTTTCAGCCTCGTCTGTGCACAAACATATCCAGTGTCTTGTTTCAAAAGCAGGAGTGGTCTTTGAAATCCCCGGTTTGTGTAACTTTAGCTGTGATGAGGATCAGAGCTGGTTTCAGGGCATTGGACGAGAACACATTATTAAATTTAGTTTATAGCTGATTAGGTAAGGCGTAACTGGAGGTTATACAGTATTGTAAAAACACAACATATGCAGTCCCACACATCATTCATTTACAATTAGTTCATTGTAAAATACTATATTGATCTAAAACAATGTAGAAACAGGTCTTGAAAATTATCTGGTTATTTATCCACTCATTTATCCATCAATACTTTTATCTATCAATCTATCGACCTTTCTACATCTCTATCTGTCTATTAGGCCAGTAGTCCTTTAGTCATTAAATCTTGGTCTTAGTCAACTCTTATCTTCCATATTATTTGTTATATGCTTGTCCATGCGCTGTCTTTCTATCATTATAGATGATATGTTTGAGATTAGGGATGCACCGATCCAGCTTTTTCAGTTCCGATACCGATCCCGATATTTTGGCTTTAACTAACTGTCGATACCCGATATCAACCGATACAAGTGTAGGAACTGAAATAGCTTTTTTAGCCTATAAAAACATAATAAATGTAGTCATATTATGTGGTGTAACTGTTATTTAAAGTACAAATAACTACTTAACAACGTAATCTGAACACAAACCCAATTCTATGAGACGTTCTGGATCAACACCAGCCAGTAAATTAATCTTATTATGTCCAATTCATTGCAAAACCATGATATCGGATGAACCGATATCATGAAGTGGATACCCGATCCAGCAAAATTTCCTGGATCGGCACCGATATCTGATCCTAGTATCGGATCGGCGCATCCCTATTTGAGATAAAGTTTAATCAATAATATTTGTATTAACAATATAAGCATTTATTGAAAACACAAACACAACCAAGTTAGCTTAAAATGTAGGAGCTAATCATATTCTGTCTGCCTTATCTGTCCTTCCTTCTCCATTGAAATCACATTATGGTCCACTTTTATCTTGACTCTGTTTTTTTTTTGGAGTTTGTATAAGCCCTCGTTAATGCCAAAGATTTCAAAATATATATTTGTAATTCTGTAAAAACAGAACTAAAACATTAGACCTAAGATAACTGTGAGGCGAATCAACCATATCAAAAATAACAGCACCACATTGACGCAGATTGCAGTTTTAACACTAATTCAACTTTATTTACCAAACTTTGTATATGATGTTTAAATTGCAATGTCAATTGTTACTAGTCTTGTTTTTTTATTTGTAAATTTAGTGCACACTAGGCAGATAAGGAGCCATGTGCTTACTGCAGTGACAAATAACATTTCTAGTTTATTTTTTTTAGCTTGGTTCTGATTACAGCCAAATGCATCTGATTACAAACACCTGCTGCAGATATTTTCTGACCAATCACATTGCTCTTTAGACCTTCAGACTCCGCCCTCTCTCTCTCTCTCTCTCTCACTTTTAGTTCTCCAGCACTGCCCAGTTTGCCAGCTCAGTCTGGCAAACTGGGCTAGGACTTTACACTGTAACTGTTACAGATGTTCATTAATATGCACTGTCCCTATCAAATAAATAAATAAATAAATAAAACTTGTGTTGTGGTCAGATTCAATGAGTTTATGTCACTTTAAGAGGATTTTTAACAACCAAAACAACTATGATGTGAATTAACCAAATCAGAATAATCACCCCACACTCGCACACACTGGAGCTCTTAAACCGACCCAGCACTGGTCCTTTGTAGAGTCGGATCAGATGAAGTCCTGGACCTGATCCTGGCTCCGGTCCCAGATCCAGACTGAACCTGTTTGAGTCGTAAACATGAAAAACACACAGAGGAATCCGCCCCAGGACCTGAAAACCTGCTCCACCGCTTCACTGCTTAATCACTGCAAGATGAGCCCAAACAGAGACTCAAACAGGACTAGAACCAGACCGAGGACTGGGTCTGGACTTGGATTTGGACCTCAATCTAGCTTTGGATTTATCACATTCTTCAGAAAGTTTGAAAAAAGCTCTTGTTCTTGACTTATTAAGAAACTATCAGGTCTGCCTGTTTACCAAATGATAAAAGTAAGCCATCAAGCTCTTGTTAATGTTAAAAATAAAAAGAGCAATGTAACCCTTTTGTTTAAAGACAAATCAACCTTTCTTTGATAAATCAAGCTCAATTTGTACTCCAAACCTACAAATACCCTCAGATGTTTGGGAGGATACATGGCTGATAATTTCAATATGGATGCAACAAGTATAACATTATTGTATTTTGGTAATCTTGATCTAATCAATTTATTTTTGCATAGCCCAAAATCACCAAAACGTGATTATGGGCTATGCAAGGACTTCCCAAAATTGTTCGGGAAAAAAAAAAATCAATGTTAGAATATAAAACAATAAACCAAACGGTAATACAGAAAAAAAGGAAACATTCATTGGTCAAGAATGTCAAAGTAGATTATTCAACAGTAAACAGGCAAATAGATAACTGTCCCAGAGCATCCATTGTCCTTAGACCTTCCGTATTGGCAAGGAAAAACTCAAAAAGACATTGGCATTTTTACATCAAAATGAAAGAATACAAATTTTTAATAAAACACTTTTTGAAAATGTTCTTGTTCTAGAAGCCTTCAGTCTTCATACTGTATTTCAACATAAATTTGGTTAAACAGAAATAATAGACTAATTGTAAAAATATTATTTGATTAGTCAGTTACTAATATAAGCATTTAGCATATTGGTTATAGTCTTTAATTCACAGACAGAGGTTGATATTCTGTTTCGATTGGCCTTATGGACAGGGTTAGAGTAAAACTTTATTAAAACATTTCATTTCAATAAGTTCAGTAACAGATGTTGATGAGTTTGTAATAAAATCTAAAAATATTAAAATTTGAACTGTGCATTAGCCCTGTTTTATTGTCAGAACTTATTGGTTCTTGTTTTTTTTTTTGGGGGGGGGGTTCTACAAAATCGGCATCAGTCCTGAAAAAAAACTTGTTCATTATTGTCTTATTAACATTTTGAACTCTGTTATTTGTTTTCTCCAGGTATCGAGCACATTAAAGGCTTCAGGGTTTATCTGGAAGACAAGAATCCAGAGAGAAAACAGTGTCAACATCTGATCCTCAAAGAGCCGCGGCAGCTCAACTACTCCTACAAGAGCACGGTGCGTTTTCACATTTTACACCAATGTTCATCCAGTACACTGGATTTCAATGTTTATTTATTTATTAAAATAAAAAATAAAAACTAACTGAATTTGGTGAGTTTGGTCAGACTGATAAGACAAGATTTTGATGTTTTTTTACAGAAGGACTTGTTATTATCTAATTCTACTCTTGATTCATAATAGCTTCATTCACTGAAGTTGGGGTGGCTAACTTTTTAATTGTAAACTTTGTGTTTTAAATTAAGAAGCATATGATAAATGTAGCACTTTGTGAATAAAACAAGACCACCGAGGACTGTCAGAACTGAATAATAAAGAATTTTAGTTTTCATCAGGAGGTGCCCTCAGATTGGCTGAGCTTGAGTGGTCCTCTCCAGTTTTACATTTGTTGTTTGTATAAAGATGTTTATTGACCAAAATTGAAACCAAAATGAATACATGTTGATATTAACCATGCGTCAAAGAATTTATGAGAGGATGTTTGAAACCCAAATTCATGTTTGCAGTGTAAAAATCCCCACCTTTAATTTTAACATTAAATGCATTGTTTTTATGTAACCAAAACATAGTGAAAAACAAGTACTATTTTTTTTTTCTTACATTTATGCAAGTAAGCTATAGCAGAAGTGTTTTGCCTTAAAAGGAAAGTGGATGACACAGCAGTCTAATGTGCTTGTGTTTGTCTTTGACAGAGGTTGAGCAGTCAGACTTTCTCCGGTCTCTCCTTCGACACAGACTACATGATCCGAGTCGTGCCTTTTCCTTCTCTGATGAACGAGAGCTTCTTCCCTCCGTCTTTCCTACGAACCAACTGTGAGTCTGAATCACAAAACACAAATGACTATTTAAATAAGAAAGCATCACCAAATGAATATGGGATTATTAAATTCATGTTATCTATCAAAACATTGTCCCCTTTAATGGAGATTTGAAGCATTTACTTTTTTCACGTTATAGCAGTTTGCATTCTTATTGAACCTTTAAAGTTGTATTTAGACACGTAGGATTTGGCATTGTAGCAGAGCTGTAAATATCTAAATATATATAAATATATATAAACAAAAGTTTTAAATAGGAAAGTTTGAATAAAAGGCCTTTAAAGTCTTAAAATTGCCGTTGTAGGTCTTAATTTATTTAATGAAGCAATTTCTGTTAGATTCCCCAAACTTTTTCACTACTACTATTAGAAAATTCTCAATAATATAACACAAGTTCTTCTACTGGTATATGGTCAGTGGAATAGAAGGAATGCTCAGTTGCTGTATGAATTGTGTTTTTTTGTTTTTGTTAATTTGTTAGATTTTTCATAATTGCAGCAAAATAAAATCATATTTGAAGAAGCAGCAGTGTAAAATACCATAGATCACGACTTGTGAAAAGATCTTTATTAGTATGTTTTGTGGTCTTAAAAAGTCTTAATTTTGACCTCTCAATCCCTGCAGAAGCCCCGTCCTTCATTCTGCAATATTATTTTTCTATTAATAGACACTTTGGCCTAGTAACAGAGCTGTAGAGCTTTTTATAGAATATGGTAAATTGATGGGTATTTCTTTTCAATACTAGAACATTACATCTGTTCATGAGGGCCTTAAACTCAAGTTTGCCTCCAGAATGGTCCACCACTGACATTCACACATGAGACATTTACACACTAGACTAGAATTACCTGGAGACCTAGGAGGTTTGAACAAATACAATAGGTGAAATTTGGAAACACATTTTTGGGGCAGTTTACACAGGATTAAAACAGACAATGTAATATAATTATTACAATTTACCTGATGTCTGAATGTAAAACGTTACTGTTTTGTATTAAAGCTTCTAAAGAATAATAAGCTCTGAACTCTTTAGTCTGAGCAAATTCTAAATACATAAAAGATTTTTCCAACTATATGTGTCTTATTATACACATAATATTAATTTTAATGATTAGTAATAATACTTTATCTTTTTCCAGCCTGTGAGGTGCTGCTTGGAGCCGACAGTCTTGTGTGTAAACCCTGTGAGTTTGAATCAATGTTATTTTTACCATTTCTCGCTACTTTTCTGAAATAATAATCAGTTTCTAAACTTAACATCAACTTTAACCCCTCCCTTGTCTTTTTTCCTCCCCTTTTTCTCCCTCCTCAGTCTGGAAACCCAAATCCTGAATGTGTCGCAGTTTGGCTCTAATCTCCATGTGACCTTTGACCCCGCCCCCTCGACCTTTCACCTCAGCGTGTACAACCTTTTCTACAAACTCAGACAGGACGGTCCCTTCAAGACGCAGCGCTGCAAACCGGTGAGAACAAAAGCAAACATTATTTCATCTAATTATAGGGACGTCTAATACAAAATCAGCTTTAATGAACTTTTAACCTCGTTAGAATTGTGTTTCCTCATCATTAGTGGAGTCATAGTTGTAATTGTGACCTCACAGCAAGAAGGTGGAGGTTCCATTCCCGCGCAACATGGTCCTTCTGTGTGTGTTGCATGTGGTTTTCCCTCACCAACCAAAGCAGGCACCTTAGTGAATATGTGTCTCTGAGCACTGCTCTTGAGGAGATGCCCCAGAGATCATGAAGAATGGGTCAAAAGCAGAGGACAAGAGCAAAAAAGTTTACCTCTACTGCAGCTTTAACCTCTAGAAACTTATCGTGCCACTTTAATTGAGAGGTAGAAAATAAGCTGTTTTATAGTTTATAAACAGTTTAATTAGTAAAAAATATACTTAGTAGCAGTGCTACAAGATATTTGAGTGCTTTTCCATTTTCTTTTCTCCCTGACATGCAGCTTTTTTAATTTTAAATGTTTTTTTTTTTTCACTAGGACCTGAACCAGCCCAGAACCACGTGTGTGCTCTACGACGTCACTCCTGGGACCTACAGTATCGAGGTACGGCTCACCACACTGAATTAAATCATATGTCAGGGAAAAATTTGTATTTGGGTTCAACTGTTTTTTTTTTTGTTTTTTTTTTTTGTATTTTAGCTCAGAGACGACAGCAACACGACCAGGAGACAAACACAATTTCACGTCAGTCAAGGTAAAGATTACATTTGCGGCTTTAGAGAACTTTGCATTAGCACTGGGGTTTATATTTATGTGACGATAGTGGTTAGTACCGTCCTGAGCGGGAGTGGAACCAGGATCTTTCGTTCCGCAGGCGACCGACAAACACGTTGAGCTAAAGGGAACGCTCCCGTTAGCCCAATCTGCCGGTCCTGCTTTTATACCTGAGGGGGTGAGTTTATCCCATACCACCACACACTTCACCGACCTGGTCTCTCGTGTGGGTCTACACCGGTTACATTTAACTGATTATTTGTTGTTTATTTCTTTATGTTTCACCAATTTGAAGTGCTGCAAAGTTTTGACAAAATTAGTTTGAATTGCAGACTAACGTGTGTTAGCTAAAAAATACATTTAGCAACCTTGTCTGAGTAGTCAACTGATTGTTTTAAAAAGCAACCGCAAAAAAGTAGCAGCCTTACCACGCTCTAGACAAAAGAAACTCGGTCGACTTGTACATCAGTTAGTCGACAAAAAGGGGAAAAACATAATTATTTCTAAATTTTGTAAAATTTTACAGAAGTGCATGTTTTTGTCTGATTTCAGTTCACTCTCCCTGGGCCGGTCCCATCAGAGCCATGGCCATCACTGTGCCCCTCGTCATCATGTCCGCCTTCGCTACGCTCTTCACCGTCATGTGCCGCAAGAAGCAACAAGGTCTGAGTCTGTATAATCAAAGTTTTTAAAATTGTGTTCATAGAAACAATATCAAGCCTACTCTGAATAGCGGCTAATTTGGAGTCAAGTTCCAAAAAAGTATGTTGTTTCTCAAGCTCTTCTTTTTTGTGTTTTCCTGCAGAGAACATCTACAGTCACCTGGACGAGGAGAGCAGCGAGTCGTCCAATCAGAGCGCCGCGTTGATCTCGGAGCGTCCTTGGCCCCGTCCCAAAGTGTTCCTGTGTTACTCAAACAGAGACTGTCCCAAACACAACAGTGTGGTCCAGGCCTTTGCTTACTTCCTGCAAGACTTCTGTGGATGTGAGGTACAAAGAAGCACTTTTATTAGTTATTTAAGGACCCTTTCTTAACTTTTTTAGTTAAGAGTCTATCTACCACCTGTCTGTCTCTATGGCAGGGGCAGCTTTGAGCATAGGTGAAGTAGGCAGTTGTTTAGGGCGCTATCTGGTGGAGAGGGTGCCAAATTGCAGATATACGTAAAAAAGAAAAATGTTCTGCCCATTATAAGCTATTAGTCAGTTTTTATTTTGTGTCAAAAGGTCACACATTCATTGAGTTACAACTAAAAATAGCTGATGAACTTCCACGACTGCATTTTTAATTACACAAACTATTGCATTAGAAACCTCATAAAACATGAGGCTATTTGTCCTGACAAAAAAACTCTGAACCCAAAAACCCCAAATCCTGTACGAAGTGTGTGGGGGTGTATACTACAAATTGTAGTTAACAATTGCAAAAAATGCATTTAATGGTCTCAAATACTCCAGATTATAGAAAAATGCATCTATTTTCTTAACAAATTCCAAGATAATATAGGCCTCAAATGAAAAAAAATATATATGTTTTTCACCAGCAACTAATGGTTTTTGAACATTTGAGCTATATTTGGCTTGGCCTTAGGTGAGGTATAAAATATTGTGTCACAAGGTACACTCATAGATAATATTGTAATAATTATGGCTGTTCATGCATTTCAGCATTACAATAAACACACATTTGTTTGATTCCTATTGTTTTTTTTTACAAAGTCAGTACTGGCATTGATAAAAACTGATTAGTATTGACTCAAAAACAAATCCATATTGGGCGATTCCTACCAGATCTGTAATAAACAGTTGTGTGTTCAGGTGGTGCTGGATCTGTGGGAGCATTTGGACATGTGTAAAGAGGGACAGATGTCGTGGCTGAGTCGACAGTTGGACGAGGCGGACTTCATCATCACGATCTGCTCTAAAGGACTCCGGTGAGACTCAGAATTATACTAACACACTGCTTAATCTAATTTTTCTTAAGAGATCCTCTGCTCTGTTTTTAAATCCATAAATCATTACTGGTTCTGAGTATTTCTGCTTCAAATTATGTTTTTGCAGTGGAAAACCAGCATTTGTTAGTCATTTTTTGTTGCTGCCACTAGATGGAGCCATATTTCAATGTAACACTCTAATGTTAGAAAATAAAATAGGTTTTGCCAAAGTAAAGTAGTCAAGAAGTGCTTGTTCAAAGTAAAGACCAATACAAATAAGAATACAGAGAATTTTTACAAATACAATGTGGTATTGCTAAAACTCTGAAACAATTTCCTCATTTATTAGTGTTATGTTAGGTTAGTCAGTAGTCACAGTTATTTGGTTTAATTGTTGCAGTCTGAGATGCAACCCACATATGTTCTGGATAATCTATCTATAAATATTTGGGTAGCTTTAAAATTATTATGTCTTTGTAGAACATAAAAATCCAAGACTCTGAACCACTTTTGACTCATTAACAAGAAAGGGATTACTATTTTAAGATGCTAACGGCTAAAGTTGACGTTCATTTGAAAGTACAGTATTCAGATGCGATGACGTGATATACATTATGTCTGAATTTGTCTCATAGCTCTTTTGTTTTATTTCTGTCATATTAATTAATCTGTTTCCAAATGTTGTAACAGTTACTTCGTTGAGAGGAAAAGTCGTCGCGGAAAAACTCCAGTCGGTCGCCGTGGCAACAGCAGTAGCAGTCCCGCCCCCAAAGACGGCGGGCCAAGCGGCAGCGGCGGGTGGCGAGCGTCCCGCTTCCAAGGATGGCGGGCCAATCGCCAGCAGTGCTGGGGGTGACCTGTTCCTGGTTGCTGTGGCGATGATCTCTGAGCAGCTACGATTGGCCAAGCAGAGCGAGAAGGAACTGAGCCGCTTCATGGCCGTTTATTTTGATTATTCCACGGAGAACGACATTCCCACATCGCTCAGCCTCGCTCCAAGGTGAGAAATGTCAACAGTTAATACCAGTTTAATAGGTAGAGCTCACGTTGTAGAGTATGAATCTGAAGCATTTACATGATCAGGGATATAAGACTAGGTTAAAAATAGACTCTTACTCTTTATTTGGTTTTCCACTAAAACCAGTTGAACTAGTTATGCTCCTGTTTACATGCAAGAGAGTAAACCGATTACCCAGAAAAAACATGATGCTGCTGCATCAGGTGGTCCACTACTGCATGATCCAGCCTGCATTCTGTTAAATTACTTAAATATTGTTAATAATATTTATTATTAATAAGTGTTTGTAATATTGTTTGTAAAATTACACACTGTTTCTTTGGGGCATGTAGGACATTTAAAAATGTGTCAAACGTTTGGTTAAATGTGAGTCTGTGTGTGCCACTTTGCTGGAGGTGCAGTGGGCATGGGTTGTGAGCATGCTCAGTTGCATTTGTTCAGCTTCTAGATCGATTGTCTGTTCACATAATGTCTGAAATCGAACCACAATTAGATTTTCAAAAAACAGTTTACAGCTCCTCAAGGTCTTCCCGGGTTTACATGCACTGGTTTAAATAGGACTAAATGAAAGCGTTTTTCTTCTATATCAGACAAGTATCGGTAAGAGATGGTTTATTACCTGACTAGTTTCGACGGGTCACTTCCGTCTTCGTCAGAGGCGTCGCACGTCGCCTAGGTGACGTGTCTTATCAGCTGCTGTTCCCAGGCGTGGCCAGCCCAGCGGACCCGTGAGGTCTACCGGGCTGACCACGCCCCCGCCGCTCGGTGGTCGCTGGAGAAGGCTGCTCCACGTACAGGAGAGTTGGAAAGCTCCCTCGTCTCGATTCAAAGTGCGTGGGCCTCGCTTTCTGATTTCTATTGCTTCTTTGATCCATCGTTTGTATTTGTTGGTTTCTTGATTGATATAGAAGAAAAACGCTTTCATTTAAATACTTTAAGAAGACATGATGAACATCCCTAACCTATTAAATAGGACTAGTTATTTGTTTTTTCTGTACTCCATGTAAACGCACTTGAATGTCCCAGATTTGTGACCTCATAGGTAGATCTGTATTAGTAGAATGGCAACAACAAAAAAGTTAGATCATAGGTGCAAATATTCTATTCAAACCTGTGAATCCGTGTGTTTTTCAGGCTAAAGTTGATGGACCAGTTGCCGCAGCTCTTCTCTCGTCTTCACTCCTCACACGCGTCTCTGTGGGACGGAGCGCCCCCTAACGTCTCGCGCAGAAACTACTTCAGGAGCAAGTCGGGCCGCTCGGTCTACGTCTCCATCTGCAACATGCACCAGTTCATCTCCCAGACCCCCGACTGGTTCGACCAACAGCTGCACGGCTCGCACACAGGAAGTCCCGCCCACGCTTCACTTCCTGTTTCCTGCGAGGCCTCCGCTGCTGTCACACAGTCCAGTCTGGTCCTGAACGAAGTGGCTGTGAAGCCTTTGGACTCTGCACCAAACAGAAATGTGGTGCTGCTGGCGCCAGGATCCGGACCCAGCTCCGTGACCAGCTCCAGTCTCAGTCCCAGCTATAGTCCTGATTATGACCTGGGTCCACGCAGCTCTCAATCCCTGCCCAGTGCCTCCTCCAGGTAAAACCGTCACTGAATGTAATGATGGTCTGTGTAAACTCAAAGTCAGTGGCTTGTTTAAGCAGCAGAAATCTCCGTCTGGATTGCAGATGAGAGCAGGTGGATGAAGCGCGAGAAAAGCCAGACAGCCTCAGCGTCATCCGCCTGCTCTGTTGTACTGAAATAAACCAAACACAACTTTGTAAATGCTTTTGTTTCCCTCACCAGTGTTGGGTGTAACTTAGTTACTGTAACTTAGTTACTGTAATTAGATTACATTTTGAGTAACTAGTAGTGTAACTTAGTTACTGTGACAATACTTGTAATTTAATTACAGTTACTAACAAAATACTCTTAGTTACTTTTAAGTAAGAAAAAACTCCAAAAGTGACTTATTTTGTGAGATAAAACGGCTTAGATACACAGATCTCCAGCTGGAACAGGGCCTAAAATAATTTTTAATGTTGATTTTTCTAAATTTGAGCATATTTAAGTAACTCATATGTTGTTTACCTCTGTTTAAATGCCAATAATAAAATTCTAAATCCCATTTTTGACCGATGTTTGCAATAATACATGCAAAGTAATCCTAAAGTAAAGTAACTAAGTTACTTTCTTGAGGCAGTAACTACGTAGTGTAACTAATTACATTTTTAAAAAGTAATAAGTAATGAGTAACTAATTACTTTTTCAATACTTTTTCCCCAACACTGTCCCTCACACACCTTGAACTGTCATGCATTTTACCAGAGCAATGAAAAAAGAACGGAATAAAAACTTTCTACACTTAACAACTTAAATAATTGACTTTCAGCTTAGCAGTATCACATTAATAATGCTGTCTGCATTGTGCAACATCCTGAGCCTTTTAAGTGAGATTTTATGTCTCTGTGTTGATTAAAAAAAAAAACAAAAAGTAAATAGAAATGGCAAGGAGAAAAGAGGAGGAAATAAACAGAGCCATGTTTCTGATCTAAAAAGATCAGATCCATTCAGCGGTCAGTCCACATGTGTTCACAACACTTGCAGCATGCATTTGGGTTTTGTAGTTAAGAAGACAGGTGCAGTTTCTCTTTTCTCATAGCACTGTCTTCAGAATCCGACTTACTCCATGTACCTCCACGTCCACCGGCTCGCTCTGCTTAAACAAGCCTACTCTTTGGCTTTGTAGAGTCACCAGACTAGACTGGGACTTTATCAGGTCTAAACTCCAGGTAGCCATACTCAAAACAAGTATATCTAAACTTTATTTTTTCCCCAAGCTAAAAATAATTGCAGATGTAGCCTACTGAGGATCAAAACTATTTGCATATTTTATTTATTTGCTAAAGGAATGATCAAATTGTTTATAGGAATTCTTAGGAGTGTGAATGAATTAGGATTTGGGTTGGGAAAGTTGTTCTTTGACATTTTACAACCCTACATGTGTCTTTTTTGGTCTCATTACAGGTGCAGCTCCTCCCTCTCCGCCCCTTCCTCTTCCTCGGCTGTGTCCTCTATGAACGTCCCGTGTGTGAAGACCCCTCCCTCTGTGGACCAGCTCAGACCGGTTCAGATCCAGGACCAGGGGAGCGGGGCCGAACCCTCCCCTCCTGAACCTCCCCCTCGAGACTCTGGGATCTACGACTCATCCGTGCCGTCCTCGGAGCTCTCCATCCCGCTCATGGACGGACTGTCACATGACCACGTAGACTCCTCCTCATTGGCTGACAGCGAGTCTTCTTCGTCTGGGCTCGGTATGAAACTGCCTCTCACAACACTTCATCTTTGGGTTTTTAAAGGACAGAAATTATACCAAATTGTACTTTTTAGCCAGGTTATTTCATTGTTCTCTCATTGTATTTATCTTAAATGACTCTGTTTTGCAAGTTTTTCCATCTGGGCCTCAGAAAACTCTTGAATATTACAATTTTATGATCTTAACTGTTGAACTCCAAGGTATCCTGCCCTGTTTTTAATGTGATACTAAAACACAAGCACATTTCAAGCAGAGCTGGCAAAAAATGCAGCAAGCATGCTCCTGAGCACGCTCACTTTGGAAACCCATGCACCAGAGACAATAGAAAAATAATCAAGCACACAAATGTCATGTAAAAGTAATGTGTATTAATGACAATGTACAATTACATTAAGCACAAATGCAGAGATGCTTTTTTTTTTTTTTTAGCTAATACCCATCTGTAGTCCTGGGGAGGGAGAGGCACATTTTCACATGTTTTTAATATGTGTTCCACATGGCTGGAATTTGGTTAGAGCTTCAGCTATTGACTACAAATAAAATTGCCTGAGAGAACCAATCAGACTGATCCTGTCTGATATGCGAATGCTGCAGAAATGCTCAAAACAAGCTTAAAGAATTAATTAACTTAAAAACAATGATGAAGATCTCTGAGATCTACCTCTGACTTCACAAGTCAGGAACATTCAGTGTTTTCTGAGGCTCAGGGGGGAACAAAATTATCTGAGAAATAAGTTCAGCTGGGTTTTAATAAGGAAGCAATGTTAAAACAGGTTTGATAACTCAAAGTCTTTTAAATGAGCCAAAAATATGTACATAAAAGAAAATGCATATAAATATATATATATTTTTTATTGCTTAGTGACTTCTGTAAGCGCTTCACCACTGTCTGAAAGCAACATTAAAACTCATGCTTATATTAACGAGCTAGATTTTGTGTATCTTCCTTTTATTCCCTAAGTGCTAACACCAAATAAAGACGTACAGCAGGAAATGTGTTTTAAACATGTTTATAGCAATACAAATAATGCAGAATGTGGTTTATTGATATAGCAATCTCCATTATTTCACTTTAATAACAAAAGACTGTCAGCGGTTAGTAGAACTGCTATCATACATGATTCTATCGTAACACTAATGCCTCTAAATCAATTCATACAACAAACTCTATGTACGTCCCCCTTTGATTGGATAATTTCTTATAAAATCTTCTTTATTCTTTGTTTTGTTTTTGTTTTTTCAGGTGATGAGGAGCCTCCCACTGTTTCCTCTCTCCACTGCGGCGCCACCACAGTGTGTAAGGCGGAACTGCACCGACAGGATGCACCTGTGATGTCACTGTGAACGACCAATCAGAGCAAAGGACTCTAGTGACGTCATCAGCCGCAAAGCTATTTTATGAATGAACATTTGATTTGTAACCACTTTTTGAAGGACTCTGTCGGACAATTTTGAGCCTTTTATTGTTTTGACTAAATATTTACTGTTAATAATATTACATAGCACTTTGACGCAGAAATGCAAGAAGCCACACAACTGACTGTTACAAGCGTCCAATCAGATCGCAGCAGAATGATCACATGATACGTAAAACAGCAAGAAGGCATGGCAGGCTACCTGTACATAACTGTTTTTGTTTTTTTCTTTCTCTGCGATTTTTGCCAATTGTAATGAAAGCAGACACAGATTGTGGCTAATTTTCTTTATTAAATGTCTGTCATTTTGTTCTTAAACCTTACATTAGCAGCCTGAACACAGACTCTGGAGACTAAACACTAGAAAAAACAAACAAGTGGAGGCAGAACATACGTATAAACCTAAATTCAGTAAGTACAAATAGGGCTGGGTGATATGGTAAAAAATTATTATCACGATTTTCCTGGAGACAGATCACGATTTCGATTTTATCACAATTCTTGTAGACTATTGTCTTATTGACTTAAATGCCGTCATCGTCTTTTTCTGAAAGTTCCTACTTCACTGTGATTGGTTAAATCCAACTATCACTCACTCAGAGCAGAACAAAGACTGATCGGTGTTGCCAGATTTTCAGAAAAAACGCGACCAAGCCTTTGAAAAAAAAAGTTTTTAAATAATCGATTAATTAGAATGTTGTGTGATAATACAATTTTGGCATTTCCAACACTAATAACAGCTTTTGAAAATATGTTTCATTCATAAATAGATATATTTTTGTAAATCAAACCTGAAATTTACCTGGAACTTGACTTGAAACTGCAACTCAAAAGATCTCAACACATAACCTTCAAAATTCATAAGACTATTAAAAATAGACGCCCACATATTTTATAAAGAAACAAACTTGGAAACTCTAAGGCTAAGAGAAGTAGGTTGGAAATAATTGTCAGTTTTTTAACAAACAGATGCAACAAAAAGAGAAATGGGAAATTTGACGATTTCAGTGAGCTGACGATTTGATTTTTATCACGATGTTGCCCAACCCTAAGTACAAATAACATAGAATACACCCTTTCACATTTTTGTATTGTCAATTATATTGTTATCACAAATCTTTTTTTTTTTTAGATTGTGATAAAAACATTTGAAGGCCATATCTGATTGCCTTAATGTCAAGTTAGCAAACCTCTAATCCAGAATCATTGAGGAACGGATTGACTAAAAAAATCTGGACAATTCTTTCTCAAGATTACTATGTTGTGGAATAATTTAGAGTAATAACATTGCTTTCACCCACTAATTGTTATAAGAAAGAAATATACGTTAAAATTCAAAGACAAATTGTCCTCTTAATTGTGAACTCCAGTGGTTGAATTTATTACTGCAGCTGACTTGCTTTGTTTTCAGTCAAAGCAAATGCACAGATGGAGAGAGGGAGAATGTTTGAATGCAGTTTGGTCGGGCATTTTTATTGTATTTTGTTTTTTGCAAGCCTTTTGAATGAAAAATAACTCTGCCTGTTGAGAATCAGATTTACATTTTACTTTTTTTCAAACCAATGTTGTTTTTCTTATTTTTAACCACTCCACAGTTCATCAAAGGGAAGTTCTTTGTGTTTGGACTTTTATTCTGAAGGGACGACTCGGCGTTTCCTGCCTGTACAGATTTTATTTTGGAAATGTCTGATGTTTGAAAATGTTTTTATAGCTGTTTATTAATATTTTTCATATTTTTCTACATTTGTATAGAGTTGTACTGTTTTATAGTACTGTCATGTAGGAATAAATGACTTTAATATGAACTGGGATCACTTTTGACTTTTTCAAGTAGTGATGTTGAGATGCAGCACAAGAAGACAGTAGAGCTGGGCAATATATCGAATTTTAGACTATACTGTAAATGTTTCTATGGAGATATGCAAAAATTAAATAGCGAGCATATCATGTAGCCTAGTAAAAAAAAATAATTAAGCTTACTAAAAATAAACTGACAAAAGAGTGCTTTATAATACGTATAAACAGTAATTTTATACCTGTATATGCATATTTGTAATTCATTTACTGACATTTTAACATTTATTTAATATTTACTGCTGCACACAAAATTAGTGGCGTTTTTTTTTTTCTGATTTGAAGTTAGAAAATGCTTGTCAAACTATTTTTTTATGTTTGTTTCATCGGTACATTAAAATTCAAAACAGACAGAACAAAATAAAAAACATTCTTTTCCCATTTTAACCCCTTCTCATTCCGGACTTTTTTCCCTCACACGCCTGAGTAAAATCGGTAAAAATCCAAACTAAAACTGTTCCTGAACCCTTTGGAGGACAGGCAAGTGCTGGGGTCATTTTAAAGCTGTATCCCTGTAGTTTTTGCTTCTGATGTCCAACAGGCTCTAATCACAAGTGAGAACTTTCTCCAAGCAAAAGAAAAACTAAATCTAAATTCTGCCTAAATTTTTTTTGTTAAATATAAGGATTGGTAAAGCTGGTGTTGGCAGCTGAGACATAAATGACACTAGATTTGGCATATTTTGGGTTTTGACAATTGCTCTGTAAAAACTGAAGGCAATTAAGGTAAAAATTCCTAACAAGACTTTTTTTTATTTGGAGGCTTAGAGCTAAAATCTGAGTCTGGATCATCCCAGAATGGCTGATTTTGCTCTAAATAAAAGGGATACAATGGGATTTTTATATTTACCCTTTCCAGGTTCTTCATAGTATGCTTTTTTCAGACACTCAACAAAATGGAATTGTTAAAGAAAAAGTGGGAGGGCCCTCGGAATGAGCAGGGGTCAAAGTGTTGCTTTGTAAAGATTTTTTTCTGTGTAAACCTGAACTAATAAGTCAGGCATGTTTGAGCACATTTCTGTTGGGCTGACAATATCATTTGAACATTATTATCGAGATAAGCCCCAAAAAACATAGAGATGATAATTTTTGTCAATACTGTCCAGCTCCAAGTAAAGGTCCTCCACTTATTAGAGGATCTTATGTTTTTCTGACCACATTGTTTTACATCAGCAGACATCCAGTGATAAATAGACACTGTACGCGTTTTTCTGAAGTGTTTTTTGTCTATTTTTCAATTAGTTTACTCTCTCTGTATATTTGCTTTCATGTGTTTTATTCTTGAATTTAATCTATTTCATTTATACAGTTTAACGAAACATTCAAAGGCTGCTTTTTCAAAATGTATTTTCCTTCACTGATTCATATCACCTCCTAAAATATCTCCTCATTGTACTGTAAGTGTTATGACACAGACATGCATACAAATTAGTATTTTATTGACATTTTCAGTCAGCTTTTGTTCATTCAAAAACCAAATAAGATATTGTAATCAAAATGTTCTGTAAAAACCTTCGTATTCAACACGTCAACAAATTTTATGATAATGCTTTTCTCTGTCCATGTTTTAGTTTTTGCCTTTAAAATCCTATATTTCTATGAAAACATGACGAAATGAAAAACTTGAAATGCATTTTTTCCTAAATTTATGTGAGTAAACTACAGCAGAATTTTTACCCTAATCATCTGCAGTGTCTCGCCTTAAAAACAAACTATTGAATAGTGCATTCAAGCTTGTTCTAAATGCATTTGTAAAGCTGCTTTTATCTCTGCTTCAACATAAGTAAAGCTGGGCAATTTCCTTCAAAAACATTAGATAGATAGCTTATACTTGTCACCCTTTTTTTTTTTTGCAGCTGCATTGTTGAGTGATAAAAGGGACTAACGACCAGTCTGAGAATGTTTGATAAATGCATGTAGGTACTTGATCCTTCACGGTCATTTCTTAAGTCTCTCTCAGTCAGAGGCAGAACTGGTTTCAATGGTTGAGTCGTTTACAAATTCCACTCCCAGGTGTTATGTCCCACAGTGAAGCTCTTCCAAAGCCCTTCCCCAACAAGATCTGCCTGTTTTAGGGAAATTACCCAAAATTTACATTCAAATCACTCTTAAATATCAAAGATCTCTATCTTGGAAATTGAGCTAAACTGACTAAAAGCTCCTGAAAATAAAACTATATGATAAACGTTTGGGCTATAGCTGCAAAACTGTCTTGAGTTTGAGACGATAGCTTTGTTTCACCTCTTTTTTTGAGTCACGCTCACGTTGCACATTTTTGGTTGAATTTTTTTTTGCAGCACACAACCTATCAAATAGCCAAATCAAGCAAAATAATTTGATATTGTCTTTTACACTTAAAGGGGCACTATCTGACTTTTCTGATGGGGGGTCTATGGCCTGCTTTTTGCATTACTACTGTGCTGGAATGATCCTTACTATAAATCTAGAAGAGAAGCAAGGTACAGCTCACATCTATGGAGATAAAATGATATATGTTTAGTTTTTACTTTGGAACATGCTCAAAGTAGTGACAAAAACGTTTTTGGAAAAGTTACATAGTGCACCTTTAAATTATTCACGACAAATGATTCAATTTAATCTGGTTACTCTTGTTGCATAGACTGAATTTTGGGACTGGTCATTTTTTCAAGGCACACCTGGCCATATTGCCAGGCACACTAATTGAAAATCACTGGAATATAGGACAGTTGCTATGGCAATAATCAAATTAATGTACATGTGACAAGCTAGTAAACATAAGTAGGCTATTATTTTTCCAGTTAGACATTTTTTGTTGTGCATTTTTTCCTAGTTGGTCATAAGAAGCAAATATGAGATAATTCCATAACAAGGTTACAAAATAATAATAATAGGCCTAATAATCTTATTTTGTCTAATTCTAATAAATTATAGGCCTAGAACAACAATAATAACCATGGAACAAAGTAATCCTTAGAAAAAATACGACAAACTGCAGCAAACAAAACAGACTATTATATTTCGAAATTGAATGAGAGAAGGGGCTTAATGTTGCACAAAACCTGAAAAGTTGAAACCAATGGGAATAAAAACAAATAATGCAGGTATAATAACCTGTACCTGATAATATATAAAAACAAAGCAATAATCATAAAGCCATCGCTACAAAATTACAAAAGTTTAGCATCAGGAGGGAAAAAAGGGAAGATAAAAAAAACCGGCGGCACGTTACGTCTAATACGCGTTGACGTCACCTAGCAACGTGGCTCCGAAACCTCGCGACGATTGGCTCAAAAGTTAAAGAGACGCACGGGGATTGGTTTGCGCCTTTTCCGCACAGATTTTAAAAGTGTCGCGCACTGCATTGGCGGATTATTCCAGTTGATTTTCACGAAGGGGAAGAATACAGACGAGTTTATCCACGCTGCCGCACGTTTTAGAGGGAAAAGTCAGTGGATTTACGTCAACGTTATAAGGTGAGACGCTTTGCATGGTGTAACGTTAGCTATCTGCTAAACTGTCTGTTCATCGTAGATTTTGAGAACGTGTTTGTTATTTTAATGTGTTGTTGCAGAGGTTTTATCCGAATCAACCCCACGTTTTGCAAAATATCACGCTTTTGTACGTGTTTTAAATGTTAGAAAGTTGTTTTAGTGCAGACCTTTGATGTTTTTGACACATTTGCGCTACTGATCTCTCACTTCTACTCCACAAGTTAAATGTATCAGCTAACTGAGTCTAAACCTGAGTCTGTAATTGCCTAGCTTTTCCAAACTGATCCCGTTTTGTTGTTGAATCATTGTATTTCATGCTTGTCGTGCGTCTAAAGCAGATCTGACCGCATTTACATTTGCGCCAAATGTCTGTCGCGCCAAAAAAGTTACAAAATTGTCCGCCTGAAAAGCTCTTACACCCTGGTGGTCGTAATGTGTTTAAAGTCTGCTGCTTTAGAGGGCTTTGTGGCAATACTATATTATACTTTGTTACCTTATTCTACTTTGATTCTGTCATGATGTTGCTCTGTTCTCATCCATCATCGGAATCACTTTGTACAATATACACGGTAACTATTGTACACGTTCTGGTGCAACACTAGAATTGTATAATATAATTTGTGGGACAAATTAAGGCTTTCTTTTTGTTTAATGTAGTGCTAGCTGTAGACCATTATCTTAGTTTATTTTTACTAAACAAGGACTAGAGCTATTATACATTGTAACAGCATTAAATGCATCAGCAACCAAATAAAAGTTTACATTTGATGGTGACTAAAAGCTTGTAGTTGTTATTTGCAAATAAAGATTATTATTAATGAATGTTACAAATGTAAACCTTTTTTTGTTGGACTGCACCAACTCTCTTGTGATAATTGAAAACTGTCTTTGAACTATCAATAAACAAAGTATGATTTTATTAATAAGCTTTGCAAGCTGTCAGCCATCAAATTGTAACATTTATTTAGTGAAAAATGTGTTTAGAAGGTCTGTATGCGCAAGTTATCAAAAATAAAGTAACTGTTTGCAATAGATCTACTTTTTTACATTATAATTTAAACATGTCTTTGTCTAAAATCTATTTAGACCAAATAATCATTACAGTGATCAAAATAAGTTGTCAAAAATTGAGATCACTCAATTTGAAAAGAAGAAAAGCTGATTATGTTGTTTTCCAGATCACCCAGGCCTAACTATTTATTTCTTTTCTTCTTTCTAGTTGTTCATAACACAGGAGAAATGACCCAGAAGGCCAACATGAAGGTTCCCTGCTACGAGCCTTCGTGTCCCAACAATGTGGAGAAAAGTTTTGCTGCAGATGCCAAAGTCCCACAGCTTCATGAATCCCCGGTGAAGGAGCCCCACGTTTTCAAAACTCCCTTTTCTAAACCTCAGAGTGGCTTCACTAGAGCCGTACACAACAAGGAGAACTCCGCGAGCAGAGACCACGAGCGGACGATAGAGCTGGAGGACAGTGGATATCTGTCCCTGCACAACAGTCAACTCGAAGAAGCGGACAATGAAATCAGTCACAGACGGGACTCCGCGGTTTATCAGGACAAACATGTTTCACCAAAAGCGTCTCCAGTGAAATGTCCAGAGGAAAACACACCTGAGTCTATTTTCACTCCGATAAACCTCCAAAAGAAGAGAAAAGACACTTGCTCGATGTCATCTACTCCTGCTGACCGCCACCACATTCTGCCCATCCTCAGGTTCGAACAGGCAGTGTGTGAGGCTCTCGCTGAGAACTTCCAGAAAACCAAAAGGTATTGTATTGGATTCATTTTAGGATCAATTAAAACTGTTGATGACCTCTAAATTCTAAAACCTTCTGCACACTAGAGTATTTTAGCCAGAATTTTTAGTTTGATTTGCTTCTCAGAGAGGCTTGGTCTGAGTAACATGTCATGACTGTGGGATAAGTGTAACTCTACTATCACCATAAGATTCCAACATGTTATGAGGAACTTTAATACAGCCAATCAAAGCAGCTGGACAGCGCCAGCTAATGATCTAATATCATTGTTGCAAAATGTTCTTATATCTGTGCCTTGAGCTTTTTTGTTTGCAGCTGACTTAAAATTAAAAAAGTAATTTTGTTTTGATAAAGTCTTGTTGACTGGAGAGAAATTGGACTACTTAATAGCAAAAAAGTTAAATCTAGCTTTTGGAGTTTACCTTTGTCATTAAATGAAGCAGTAATCATCACATTAAACATCATCCTCCTGTCCTATCACAAGTGTGCTTTCTAAAGCAAATAGATTTCAAGCATTATGAGATGCTCTGTCTGGGTCAACATCAGCCAGTAATTGCATCCAATTAAAACCACAACTTGATATAGACTGAGGATTGTGGGCTGATACTCCATCATCAACTCAGGAAAAAGCTCGGTCTTTCTTCTGATCAGACATGTAAATCCAGAAAGTAAACTTGGTTAATTGTAAGTACGGTTAGTTTCCATGACCGTTGTGCAAACCAGGATTGTGAGATGGATTTTTTGGTGCTCTATAGGGCTTCTGTGTATACCTTTTCCAATCTATTAATCTGTTATTTATATATATTTTAGGTATGATTTTGGCATCATCCCAGAGTTGGCAGAAGAGCATAATTTGGATCGTGTGATTGGAGGTCAAATGATGGTGGAACATGTGGATGTGTTTTCATCTCTACTGTCCAGAAACATGAAATGTATCCTGGCTCGGATTCTGGCCTTGCTCGAAGACTTGGACCTGATCAGGTAATTAAAGCAAGTTAGCAACCAGTCCTGTGAGTGACGCATGGTATATTGATTATAAACTATAATATTTTTTATTTTTTGTAGCTGTAGAAAAGTAAGCAAAACGTGGAGACAAATCATCCATGAGGACTTGGCAGCTTTGAAGAGATGTGAGCAAGCGGAGAAAGCCTTAAGAGTGAGTAGTGCTGTCAACAATATAGAATTCTCAATCTTTGTTTTGTAAAAGCCCTTAAAGAACTATCTCACATGAGCAAAACTAAACGTGCAGTGTCACTTTAGTCCTGACGGCGTTGCTCTTGTTTCCAGGAGTCTGAGCAGTCTCAGAAGTTGCCCTGTGGTCTGACACGAGACGTGATGGCGTCCAGAGTGGTCCTGTCCAGCATGCAGCGCGTGGCCTCGTCTCCTGCTCCAAACAAGGGAAACGCATCATCTTCACTTAAAGCCCGCACGCCCAACTGCTCACGCTTCAATCAATATGTGGAGGTTAGTCTGCAGTCATACACAAGTCATATTCAGGTGTGCAATGCAGTTTTTCCACAGTAAACCAGTAGGCTTTTTATTAGACTTACAGAGAACTCTTGAGTAGTTTGAATGAAGCTTGTGCACTACATAAAGTAGCAAAGTTTACACCACATTTTTAATGAAACATGGTGAACAGATTTAACTAAACATTTAGCTTATCCCAATGTTAGCTGAGAGGTCTATAACTCTTATCCAAATGACATATGTAGAGGTAATTGCACAGTTGTTACATAGCAACCACATTACAAAAATGAGCTATTGGCTACATAAATGACAAAGACATTACGATTTGACAAATGCATAATTGGGTGATTCTCTGAAAGTGGGACTATAAAGTGTGACATCCAGGCTGAAAATTCAAACTGCAGCAATTGTTTTATTTTTAGGTTTATTTCCATCTTTGAGAAGTGTACTGACAGGATCTATAATGGTCAAGAAAGATGCAGAAATATTTTTTCCATTATAGCCATTTCAATTTAATTTCAATTGCTCTCAATCCAGCATAATTCTGCATGTAGCATGGACACCAACTGGACCACATTTTTTAGCTGAGAGAGTTGCCATATACTAAATAAAATGTTGATTTTTGAGATATTATCTCTGAATACACACACTAGTGGTGTTTATCCGCTGCAAGGTTCCTGAGCGTTGAAAAGTCTTCACTTGCTGATAAAACTGATCATGTCCGTGTGTAACTTACATGGACACCAGCAGTTACATTCGGATACCCAGGAATTCGGCTTCATTTTCGCAAAACTGAATACAAAAAGTAGATAAACGAAATGCAAACATACTTTCCAACATTATTCTTTATTTTATTGTGTTTCAATGCAGTATTTTATTGAGTTTACATGAGGAAATTACATCATGTTTATTGCTGGATAAGAATGTCACACTTTTAGTCATAATTTAAGCTATTTTTTTTTTAAAACAGGTTGTAAAAAAAAAGTTCCATCTTATCTTGGGCGACATTTTTTTAAAATCTTTAATTTAGAGGCACATTTGTAGTATATATTACATAAAAAATTAAAACAAAATTATTATTGACTTAATGAAAACCTGTCAAATAACCAATGGGCAAAACGGTCCCACTTTCAGAGAATGACCCAATTTGCAACTCTCATATTATGCAACTAACAGGTAAGTTTTTAGCCATTTTGCAATGTTGTTTGCACATGATAAACACAGCCAAAGTTGTGTTTCTTTCCATTCACAAATGTCTATGTAATCCTGTTTTTTACATTTCCAATGGTCAAAATGCTCTGTTCCACCTTGTTACGTCATGTTTTAATTTCAGCAGCAATTTTAGCTTCTATCGAACTGATTTACTGCATTAAGCACTAAATATGCTAAAGGTGTTGTTTTTTTTTCTAAATATATTTTTGTTTTACCATTTACTCAATTCGTTTTTGCCAAGGACATTCCCCAATGTAGTCCATCAGACACACTAGGAAAGCAGTTTAAATGAGACACAAATAGTTGCAGTAGCTTCAAAAATGGACATGACAATGTTCAAATGATTGTGGTGAAGGTGTTCGGACCTTAAAAACACATAGAAGTACTTCCTTTTTCATGACATCACAAGTTGGAACAGAGGCTGAAAAAAGAACTCAAGCTAAATATGCAGAATCTTTGTGTGAGTAAAGCAAAAGGGAACATCAGGTGTGCTTTTGATGAAGAAGCAACATTAAAATAAGAACAAAAAACTTGTGTAAGATAGGCTTTTTAACTGCTGTGGAAATGATAAGTACCACAAGGACTACTACATCAAATCGGAAGAAAAGAACTAGGGCTAAATAAGCTAAACTGCGTTATTTTGTTATTCTGCTGAGAGTTGCGTTTTAAGACATTTAAAGATTTGTCTGTGTCTTGACCAGGCTGCGAGCGGTTTGAAGCAGCACGAGTCCCTGCGTCCCTGCAAACGCTGCGGTTCTCCGGCCACACACTGTCGCGAGGCTCAGAGGGCCACGTGCTCCAGGCCCAGCTGTCAGTTCGACTTCTGCACCGGCTGTAACGAGACCTTCCACGGATCCACGCCCTGTCGAGTGGTCCAGCTCCGCTCCCACAAAACCTCCTCGTCCTCACTTCTGCCCGGGAGCGCTCGCAGCAAGAGGAACGTACGCAGACTGTGAAATCTGCCGGCGTGCTTTTAAAACTCCACTGACTTGTTTTTAATGACTGAAGATAATCCACAAAAACGCAGCGTGAAAGTGGGTCAAACCGAGCCAGAGACTATTTATGAGAAAGTTTCCAGACCAAAGACTGAAAAAGGCACTTTCTTAGACAATCAAATGTAAATAAGGAACTTTCTAATGCTTTGAGCTGAAAAAAGAAAATGCACACTCTTGTTTGTAGATATTTTATGACCAAATGTGTAAATAACAGTTTTATATGATTTTATACCCTTTTAAATAAAAACTGATGTCTGTTTGTACTGTATTTGTACTTTGTGTAATACAGATTTTTCACATTCAAACCATGTGAACTGTTTTCATTTTGTTGTGTCAGACCTGGGCATAAGTGGAAATTAATTTTCAGTCATAATACAAAATACCACAAGAGTTCATTTTGCTCTTTTTGCAGCAGCTATTTGAAACTACAAGTATTGTATCATATTTCATGTACCAAATGTTCCAACATTAAACTAATAGGCTCAGCATTGCTACAGTATTACTTTGTTAGTTACTATACACATTCATGACACACTGTTTGGCTAATAAAAGTTAAAGGATCTTTTTGTTATACCTCATATTTTACATTCAAGTTATTAAAGCAGAACTAAAACCTCTGCGATGACTCCCTCTACATCAGACCTGGGCAAACTGGCTCTCAAACTGTGTCAATGTGACCCCAAGCACATTTTTTGAGAATAAATATTACTCTTTCTATATCTTTTATACCAGGGTTTCTTAACGTCTTTACCTCAAAGCCCAAATGTTTGTATAAAGAAACCTGGAGCCCAATATCATAAGAAATGTAATGTATTTTCTTTGTGTGGCCCTCCAGGAGGTACTTTGGGCCCTATACGGTTAAGAATCACCGTTTTATACAATAGACTTGGCTGTGTAGCATGTCATTACTTGTCCTAATAATATTACTATAAATGGTCACACGTTATTAAAAACCCTATGTTTTACAAAAATGTGCTTGTAATAATGATAATTTTCTACACTAACGAAAGCAGTCTGCCGTTCATCAGGAAATAATTATCTGCTCTACAACTACACTCATCAAATCTAAACCAAAACGTAGGCCTACTTTACGATTCTATTCAAAAAATTTACACTGCCAAATGTAAAAATAAAAGAGTCAGGGTTTCTTAGGAGAGCTGGTATTGTGTTTTCCACAGGGAGGCAGCAGAGAGCCGACACATGCTTCAAACGACTTGAAAACAAATATGTAACCATCAAGACAGAAGTCATGAAAAAGCACTGCTCCACAAAGCTATTTCACACACTAAAGTACACTAACTCTGTGAGATCTTGTTCAATGTTTTAGATTTTATTTTCATTACTGTTGTCATTAGAGAAACATGTTCCTACTTAGGCCGTTACTGCCACTGGATTGGTTGATAAACTTGTTATTTTTATTATATATATATTTTTAATTACATTTATTTTTGTACAGCCCAAAATTTCTTAATTTAGCAAACTTTTAAATTTTAACTGTAAACATGAATTGCTAAAGCCAAACAATACAGAAAATAAGAAACAATGCTTGGTCAAGCACCAAGAAAGCAGATAAAGCTGATTATTAGTAAACATGCAAATTAATAATTAATAATAGTCCCAGAGCATCCCCTGCCCCAAGACCCTCCTTATCAGAAAAACCCAAAGAGAAACCTTGAGGAGATCCACAGTGAAGAAGAGATCTACTCCCATGGACGAACAGATAGATGTGATAAGACTGATATGGTCTAATTGCAGACATAGAGTTTAAGTCTGTAGAGCCACAGTCCATTAGCAGAAGGGAAACGACTCGTCTAGCAGGACCAGGACAGGCTAACCCAGGACAGGGAAGTGGGGTGAGTGTCCAGGAAAAGGGGCATCAATATCTAAAAAAGTATGTTCATTTCTTAAAACTTCAGCATAAGCTCTAAATAACTCCATAGTTTGTAAAGCTGCTGGAACAGATTTTAGGTCCTATGACTCACCACAGAGCTGATTATCCCCGCAGGGGTTATCAAACTTTTATTATTAAGAGAGTTTATTATGGGAGCCTGTACGTTCGAAACCAAGTAGTGGGCAGTCACTGTTGAGATTGAGCAAAGTTAGGATCACGATCTGACAATTGTCAGTAGTTGGCACGGTCCTGACAACAATACAACTTAATGTTGAACCAACCAAATGAAGCTTTCTTCTTGTTTTGTATTTAGAGACGACAGGTTATTGAGAGGAAGCAGTTGGAAGAATATTTCAAAGATTGTGGTTTGATTTTTGTTGAACAGGAGTGTTTTATTTGCTCAGGGGCAGAAGCAGTGAGGTCTTTGTTACAGTGTTCATAAACCCACAGGCGTCTCCTCAGTCCAGAGCTTCAGAGAATGTAGTTTTCCTGATAAAACATGTTGTTAAAGTTGATAAAGAGCTTAAGCTGTCAGGCGCTTGTGTCTGAGGCAGATTTACAACCGTGAAACTGGTTCAACAAAGTCAGTCAAGCAGAGACAAAAGGATTTAGGCCTAAAACAGCACAAACTGAGAGAAACACGATCCTTCACAGTAAAAGCATGTGATAGGACCTATAAAAGAGACTGGCAAGAAAGCAGACATTTTGCATGAGCATTTTGTTAATACAAGAAAGAGATAGAAAAATACTCAATTGTCTTTCAACTTTTACATTACATTTAAGTTGTGGTACCTGATTTTCAGACCACAACATCAGAACTATAGGTATTTTAATCTGCCCAGCTCTCACTAATCCTTTGGCACATGGTTATTAATTTCCACATTAAGCTTTGGCTTGAACCATAGCTTTAGGAACAGTTTTTATGGACAGTAAAGCGGACCACCTATAGAATAGTTGAGTATTAGATCTACAGCAGTCTGATTTTTGTCACAAAATGTTACTTCTGCAGTATACTCTTTTGTATGCTTTAAACAAAATCCAACTTCAAATTGATGTGAGCATGTGGAATTGTTTGATATGTTGATCAGTGTTTCAAAAATGCAAACATCTAAAGTGATATTTTTCCCTGTTTTTATCCAACTGAATTGTGGTCCCTGAAGAAGGCTCCTGATGTACAAAAGTATTTTTATTTATTCCATCAGAAGTGCTTTGAAGTTCTTTGCATACGTACTTTAACCTTGGCCTCATCTTTTTTCATTGAACTACCAAAGGTCCGATGTAGGTTTTCCTACATCAGTCCTCCATTAGTCCTACGTCTGTCCTACATTAGTCCAGCATTACTCTTACATTAGTTCTGTATTATCCCTATACATTAGCCCTACATTAGTCTTACATTAAGTAGGCCTACTGTTATAGTCTTACATTAGTTCTGCAATAATCCTGCATTAGTCCTACATTAGTTTTTAGTCCATTAGTTCTGCATTAGTCCTACATCAGTCCTACATTAACACTACATTTGGGGTCTCTCGTTAACAATATTTGGTTATTCTGTCAGTCCAACATAATTGTGTTAAAACCTGTCTTCAAATGTATTACTTGAAGTTTAATAATCAAACAAATGCACTTTAATGACTCAGTTTATGAAATCTGCTTTACATATAAACTTGCCTTGTCTCTTTGAAAGTTTACAACATTGCTTTTTTCATAACAACTTTCACAATATTATCCGAAAATGAATATATTGCCCAGCCGTAGTCCTACATTAGTCCTGCATTAGTCCTGGTTCAGTCCTGGCTTAGTTCCTGCTCTGAACCGTTTTGCTGTGTAACATCTTGTGCTTTTATTTTGAAGGCGGGGCTTGTCTTCTGTCCAGTTCGTTCACAGTCTCTGCTCTGTGTCTGTGGATCCGATCAAACCTGCTCCAGCTTCATTCAAAAAGGAAGTTTCATTCTGTCCCTTTTTATGACTTTGGATTATTTTTTAAATCAGATGCAGAAAAATGACAGCTGTGCGAAGCGATCCAGGTGAGGTGTTATTGTGATTAAGAAAATGTAACCATTGCAGTTTTGTTCAGTCTTGATTTAAGATTAGTTTTTTCATATAACTTAAACCTATTGTGCAGTTTTGTAGTTTTGTTGTCTTTTTGGCTCATTTTATTTCTTGTTTAATCTTCTTTACAATCTGTATTAGATCAAGTTCAAGTCCCATGTTAGTCCTGATGCTATTGAAGTTTATGTTTTAGAGATGAGAACAATATTTTGGGGCATAAAAAGTGAAAAAGTGCAGTGTTTTTGGCTGGGTTTGGTTGTATAGGAGTGGTTATGTTTGGGAGCAGCAGCAGCAGTGACTCAGAACCTCCAGGAGAAACTCATGACTGTCTGCTTTCAATAAACTCATTTTTACAGCTCAACTTTGCAAAAGAACCACACATTTGTAGAAAAGGGAGTTGACACAGTTTTAACTCTGTATGTGTGACAAGGTTTGAACATTGTACTATTAATTAGCTATGTTTTTGTTTTTTACTATGTTTACTTAAATCTTGGGTCCCAATTCAACAAAACTTTTAACAAAGTGGGGTTCTCACACACTCCACAGAACAAGCATGAAAGAAATTAGCTTTACATTATTTATTTATTATTGATCTTGTCTCTTGGACTTGGTGTTATCTTGGACTTGATCTTGGACTTGGTCTTATCTTGGACACCAAGACCACAATTCATTACCACCACGCTCTGCTAAACTTGCATCAGGAGCACACGGTTTGTAATAAAGACTGCACAATAAGATCATGTCGGCGCCGATAATTGTATAAAATTACAGAGGTGGTCTTGATTTGGTCTCAATGGACTGCGTTGTACTGGTCTTGTCTCTAGTCTCAACCCTCAGTGGTCTCGGTCTTGTCTCGGTCTTGGGACTCTGGTCTCGGAAAGGTCTTGGTCTTGATTAGTACAATCTTGACTACTTCACTAATTGAATGTGACATATTTTTGTTTGTTAATCTTTGGGTCAGTGGGGATAGCTGACAGTTCTGGAGAGTTTGGGAACAGCTACTTTAGCTACAGTGAAACCAACTTCAATGCTAATGAAACTAACTGTTTATACACTCGTAGTTAAAACAAATTCTCATTTAGTTCCTAAGCAAAAAGGCTTCAAAGATAGTTTTTTAGACGTCTTAAAAACAGAGGTGCATTAATTTTCATTCTGAACTCATATTCTCAGCAACTCAGACAAAAAAGATCTTGGATTTTATAGTGTCTGAGATCTCTTCCATCAGACAAAAATCAAAACATCTCGACAACAACTCTTCAAAGCTCTGTCCAGATGAAGTCTTTCTACCGCAGATGATTCCTGGACAAATGAAGGATTACATTGTCTAAACAGTTGTCTTTGAAGTTCTTTGAAGTGTCTGAAGTTGTGATGCATTGCATAACTTTAAGTTCTCTGTGCATTTATTATTTTAGTCGAATTGTCCAGTGTACATTAATCTTTTTAAAATGCATTTTGAGTCAGATGATGCAGATTTCTGTCAGTATGCAAGTTTAGAGTTTGGGGTTAATGACTGATACACTGCAACCTTTTGGGTGTATTTATTAAAGTATCTATATAAATATGATTTTGCATGGGCCTTAGAAATGCTTAGCAAAGATACAACTTATGATAATGAAAATATGACTTTGATTATTGTTTATTTAATATTTATAAATACATTTTTTATAATTCATCAATTGTTGCAGCCTTATTGTTGACCAGACCTCGGTTTACGTGGAGGAGATCGTTTGTCTGGGTCAAAGTCCAAAGTCAGATTTTGCACAGATTCAAACAGTCCTTATCTGTACATGAGACACTTCTCTGCAAATTCAGCTTTTATTTATCTGTTTGTGCAGAAAATGTGCTCAGAAAACTTGTGTGATCAGCCAGTTCTACACATTGCATGGTTTAAAGGACCTTTTTTTGTCAGATTTTTAAGTTTAAAGGTTCACATTAGTAAACTCAAACCACAATGTCAGGAGAAAAAAATGCTAAATATTGGGTTTGTTGTTTCAAGTGACAATAAATTATTATAGCCTTCCTTCTACAAACAAGACAATATGCAGATGTCAAACAAAAAAGTAACAGAAAAACATACCACGTGGACCTAAAGACACATTTGAATGTTTCTAGGAAGTGGTGACATTTTAATTTAGTGAGAACAAATTGTCAAATTAAAAAATGTTTTAAAATTTATCATTGGCGCAGGTCCAGGGGCAAACCAGAAGAGCCGCATTTCCCAGATACAAAAGACGCAGTGAGCTCTGGGTTTGGCTGCATTCTTCTGTCTGCACCTGTGTTTACCTCTGCTTCTGTATCTGTGCTTAATGAATGAGTGAAGTCAGCTGCTGGGAAAAGGCAAACATATACATATATACACTAAAAACCTCACTTGCACTTCACGCTGCGAAACAGAGAGCAGGTATTTTAATCTGTCCCATTACTTCTAAGCTCGCACAAATCCTTCAGCGCAGAGTTAATTACCAGACGTGTTCATTTTTGGCTGTAACTACTATTTAAGAACATGTTTTTACAGGCAGCAAAGTGAAACTGAAGTGGACCACCCAAGTACAGCCAATAAGAGAGTTGTTTTCAATTCTATGTATTTTTGTAGAGCCCAAAATCCCAACAACAGTCACCTCTGAGGACTTTTTAAGATTGTTGACTTTGCAATCAGAAATGTTAGAAAATCAAACAATGAAACAATCATTTGTCTAAAATGCAGGAGCAGTTTATTCAACAGTAAACAGACAAATGAATAATTGTCTTTTTTTCCCCTGTCCATAGATCCTTCTTCTCATCAAGACATAAAATATACATATAATTAAAATTGCGTGAAAAAAGAAACTTTGCGTAAAGGAAAAATACACTTTCATTGACGGACAGGACATGTAGTTGTGACCAGGACTGACGTGCATCCTTTTGCAGATAGAGTTTAAGTCTCTAGAGACAGAGTCCATTAGCAAAGGAAAGCAACTCTTGTGGCAGAACCAGGTCCGGCTAATCCTGCAAAGGGAGGTTGCAGGTCTTTAATTAAATACTTTATTAGTTGTTTCAGTCATAGTTTCACGTGTTTGTGTTTTGTTCAGGTGGAAGCTGCAGAAATGGCCATCGTCTGTGTCTCTACAGCCTGAAGCTCGGCCTGAAACAGCTCGGCCTGAAACAGCTCGGCCTGAAACAGCTCGACCCAACAGAGGGGTGAGAGATACACTGCTTTTACAACTAAAGGCGTTCACAGAACATGAAAGAGGCTCTGCCCTGCAATAGTACATGCCTCAAGCCATTTACTGAATGTCTCTACTAATTTTCATCGTCATTACACACAGAAGTAAGGCAGGGCTGAAACAGATGATATCAGAAGTTAACAATTTAGATTCAGTTCACGCAAACTTGGTATCTCATATGCATTGCCTTGAAGAGAAAACTAAAGTAATCTACTTTTTCAGAATCAGTTTCAAAAGGATGATAATTAGGGAAAGTGAGCATTAATGTTACAGATTGTCTCACCCGAAAGCCATCTATTTCCATTTGTTGTATCTGAGGTTTGATCATGGGAGCAGCTGTTTGAGCAGAGACCCAGACGTCCCTTTCCAAATACACTTCCTCCAGCTCTTCCTGGGGAATCCCGGGATATACTGTAGTATAGTCCCGCCAGTATGTCCTGGGTTTTCCCTGGGGTGTTCGAACATGACCAGAACTCCTCCACGGGAAGGCAACCAGAACAAATGCCAGAGTTACTCAGCTGGCTGTTCTCAACGAGGAGGAGCAGCGGCACTACATCGAGCTCTTCTTGTGTGACTGAGCTCCTCACCCTATCTTAGGGAGCGCCTAGCCAACCTGCGGAGAAACTTCGTTTAGACCTCTTGTATCCTTGAGGGTTGGGATGTGGCTCTTTCTTCACTACAACAATCCGACACAGTGACTGCATCACTGCTATAGTGATGATACTTGAACTTCTCCACTTGAGGCAAGAACTCTCCACTGCCTGGTGAGAGATCTTTCACTTCCTATGGCTCCAGATTTGGAGGCATGGCTTTATGCAGTTGAGCGAAAGGTGTATTTCTCCACAACAAATATGTTGCATCAGCAACTATTCAAAATGAGACAGCTATGTGCTCTCAGTACAGTTGTAGTTTTAATGTTTTTACATAAACTTAGGTTTACATGCAAAACTAGTTTTTGAAAAATCTTAAAAGGCCTAAAAATATATAACATTGAGTAATTTGGAGGCATAAAACACAACACTGAGGAATTTGATCTGCTGCAAACAGCTTGAAATAAACTAGTCCATGTTTTGTTTTTACAAAGCAACAATCTGAGAACAGCACCTTTAAGTGTGCTTACTCGTCTGTCACTTTTTCTTCTGCTTGTACTACCTACCCCAATACTCTTAATGTAAAACACGATTATGTTCTGACCGCTACCCTTTAATTGTTTCCCAAATTACACTACCATCTCTGCTTCTAACACCTAAGACCGAAACTTCGCTTCACAAAGTGTCTAGACATTTGTCCTTAATGCTTAGAAACAGTTTAGTCTTGTTTTTTATTTCAGCCTCAATAACTAATAGTTTAGTATTTTTATCTTTCATTTTGGAGCTGTTCATTGGTGGAGGTCAGTGGAACTGCACTTGGCTCCAGTTTTTCCTGTTGATGCTAATATTAGCGTCCCGCCGTTTCCCCCGGCAACCGTCACTTCCTGTTTGTCCAACGGGAACTGCCTCAACAATGGCCCTGCTCCTGTGTCCAACCTCAGTCCAACATCAGTCCAACTTTATTCAGTTAGAGTCAGGTCCAGGCTCATTGGGTCTCAAATGAGTCCTGCTTTAGCTGGTTTAGTCCTGGTATAGTCCTGGTAAGAGTTACTTCAGTCCCAGTTCAGACCTGGTTGGTGTCTTTAGGATGTAAAGATGGGCTGCTGTCTGTTTGTCTATTACCGCAGGGTGAGTCTTGTTCATTTTCTTTCTGTTTGTGTCAAATGCATGCATATTCTCTGCCATTCATTTGCAAAAAAAAATAAAAAAACACAAAACAATGAAAAGCAATCATGGTCTTAATGTCCTGTATCTTTCATCTGGAGGAAGAAAGATGGCCCGTAAAATATCTAATTTAGATTTTTGCAACAAACCTTGCAGCTGCAGTTTGTGATGATTTTTATGTTAAAATTCAGATTTAAGGTTGTGCATGTTTGTCAAAGTTTATCTTGTCAGTTATCAAAAGCTAAGCAGGACAGAGCTTGGTCAGTACTTGGATGGGAGAATGAAGTGGATTCAGCCAACTTTCATTGACTTGTTTAGAAAAAAAGACTCAGCCACATTGCTTTTTAATCTGTGTAGATGGTGGTTGACTAGCAGCCTCATTTCCATCAGTCTGCCCTGGGGCAACGGTGGCTACAACTCACAATTCAGACAGGACACAGCACTGTGTTGAAAGTGGAGGAACCATCTGAGATTAAGATTTATAGGCTCCTTTAGTAGCTTAAGCCTACCACCACTGAATCTGGAGAAACCATATTATCATGAAAGATCATGTAGAAATCCAAATATGACACTTGAGAGAAGACACAACTATGAACTTGAAGAAATCTAAACTACAAGGGAAGCAGGTTTTCAACATAAAATTGCAAAAGACCGTCTAACCAATTTGAATTAATTTTAAGTAGGCCCTAATTACAACCTTTCAAATAGCAATATTGATGCAATTGCGATACTCATGGGAGTTCTGTTTGATTTGATTTCAGAGAAAGCATCAGTTTGCAATCCTGAAACACATGTTGATGACCATTGTTTATGGAGTTAAGGTTCAAGATTAACAACAGGACTGCACTGGGACTAAACCAGTACTGAACTGGCCTTGTCTCCATAGCAACATTACTGTATTGTATTTGCGCTTTATGTAACGTCCGCTCCGTCTCGATAAGTTTCCTCTCTTTGTCTCTTGAAATTTTTTTGTTTATGGGGCCGTCCATCACAGGGCCACATGTTTATCTCGTTAATGATCACACTCAACAATTTCACCAGACAGATTCCTAGTCTTATATGTATTTTAGGGTCAATGTAATCAACACTGTAATAGGTCCAAATGTGGCTCTCAGATCTCAAACAGTTAGTTGAAGTCTAGTTCCTATAAAACCAAGCGTTTCAGTTCTAAGCCTGGATTGAGGTCAACAGTCTTGCCCACTTCAAAAATCAAAACAGCAGAACTGATATTTTTACTGTATCTAGCAACAGAGGTAGATGTGTTTCATTTGGAAAGCGACTACATGACATGAATCATCACAAGCAAATGCAAACAAGGGCAGGTGTTTGGTAAAGATTTTGATGAAGTTTTTGAGGCAAAGATGAGAATTTGACCTCAAATCCAAGTCAAGTCCTAGTTAAAGAGAGGCAAGTCCAAGTCAAGGTCCATGTCGCAAATCTTCAAGTCCAGGCCAAGTCCCCAGTCATGACCTGCAAGTCCAAGTCGAGTCCAAGTCCCCTGCTTTTGGCTTCAAGCCTATTTAAGTCTGTATATCAAATTACCAAACATTTACATCTCTTCAATTCTGTTGATTTTTGTACATTATCCCATTTAAAATACATTTCTGGTCACAAAAAATAGGTGAGGAGAGACATTTTGCAGCTTTTTCATGTAAAATGACACAATTTATTTTTAACTGCTGAGAATCATAAAGTCGTCTCAAGTTACAGAGTCCAAGTTCAAGTTCATTTTATCAAGTCAGGTCTCAAGACAACAAAATAGTGACTCAAGTCTGACTCGAGTCTAAATCACCTTGCAAGTCTACATCTGTTCTGAGCACACAAATATCAGCTGCAGGGTAATAATCAGTCTAATCCAGTTGATGTGCAGACTTGTCATAGATTTGGATGACCCTTATTAGCTCTACTTGACCTTTGAACTCAAACCTACAAGCTCAGTCTCAACTCTCAATATATTTACTTGTTGTGAATGTGCTAAGTTAAAGTATACAAATAAACTGTTTTTGCCAGGTTGAACTCACTGACCAGTCACGTCAGTGTAACGTGTAACTTCCTGTTGTTTTCGGGGTAAAAACAGGAAGTACTTATTTGTCCATTGTTTAGTATCTGGAAAATACCACACACATGGAGCTGCAGATTGGACTCACTGTGGAGGACTAAAGATCAGAGATTAAATCTACAAATAGAAATACAAATTATCATTCAGGTTTAAAAAAAATGAAATACATAATTGGATAAAAATGTATCAAACCAGGAACAAAGACATTTGGAAACAAAATAAAAACAAACAAATGTGTAAGAGAAAAAAAAAAGAATCCAGATGCATTTAGATAAGAAAAGTAATACTGTATGATGTTGTTGTTGTATTTTTACATTTACACTTTTATTGATCACATTATAATGACCATGGAGGGCATTATAAAACTAAAACTAAAAGGGCACATTAGGCCAAGTTATTTTAGTTTGTAGTCATGTTGTAGTCATTGATTCTTCATCATCTGTGAGGTATTTTTCTTTTCCTTCTGAGCCTCAGAAAACACTCTTCTGAATGTTCCTGATTTGTGATTTCCTAGGAAGATTTCTGCGATCTTGTGCATTGTTTTTAAGTCCGTAGAAATCCCATGAACTTTTGATCATTTCTGTAGCATTATATCAGGAAAGATCAACTTGATCTTTGTCGTGTAATTTCCTTTAATTGTGTAACTTTTTCTGACCAAAAATACATTTGAATAAAAGCATGTTTTTTTTATTCATTGATGCATTAAGTAAATCATAAAATTGTGTTTTTATACTTTGAGTGGGCTTGCATGGCCACTAAATGAACTATTATTTGGCCTCCACCTGTGCGTTTCCATGGAAATTATGTTCCTTTAGTTATCGTTTCTGACTACTTGACATGACGCACAGTTCTCACTATTACCAATGTTACAGAATATGATTTAAACTTTTTGTGTCTACTGAATTGTGTAACTGACAAACGTTGCACAGTGCACCTTTAAAGCCAGTTGCTTATATTTCTGCTTGAACTCAAAAATTTGACATAAAAAAAACAAACAAAATAAGTTAAACAAATTTTAACAATTTCGATATAACTAGCTAAACTTCATGGAATTATAAACAATTTCAACTAACAAAATTTTAGAATAATAAATATATTTGAACTAACTAAAGTTTAGAATAATAAACTTAAGGGTGTCTCAAAAAGGTTCAAAAGTATTTCACTCAAACAGACATACAGTATTTCAAAGTGTTCTGACGTGCGTGGAGTACAAGTCCTGTCGACTCAAATCTAGTGGAAGTGGGGTCTTCTTGTCGCACGCCTCATCTGTTAATCAAACAGTAGAGAGAGAGCTCAGCATACCTAGCCAATACTTAACCAGCATCCCTCAGCCAATCAGAGAGCAGAGCTGTACTTTGCAGCGACCAATCAGGCTTCAGGACTGGACAACTGTATTTACAAACAGCACAAAGGAGAGAGCAGACAGGAGAGACAGGTGCAGCAAACAAGAGCCAGAACCGTGACCTGCAACAACATGTTCTCTTTTATTTAGACACTCGCTTAGATGTGCATCAGTATTTTGTGTTTTTCATTAAAACAAAATGAATAAATGGGAAAAATTCATTGCTTTCTATTTCAGTGTTTCCCAGCCAGGGGTACATGAACGAAAGGTGGACTTGAAAGTATTTGAATGTATATATGCTCTTTGTAGCACCTTTAAACATTTACATTTTTGTATATCCTGACATAAATACTATGAAAAGTAGAAAATGTAATGGTGTAAATTGAAAACTCCAACATAAAAGGTGTTACATTATGAGTTTGACTGATTTGGTTTTGTTTTGTCATTGCAGAAGAAGAGAAAGCAGGAGAACAGAGATGTGGACTCTCTCAGCCTGTGCAGCCTCGAAATCAACGTGAGTCTCTTAATTTAAACTTTACTCACTGTGTTTCAGAAAATATACTGTAAAATTGCATCTAGAGGACATCTAAACGGATACAAACATATTGGACTATTTGGTTGTTTATACAGGAAAGTTGTCAGAGCAACCTGACCGAACACAGAGAATGAAAAATATAGTTTGATCTGCTTGCAGTGTACTTCTATTTAATTAAATATATTTGCTGCCAACACAAGTTGTTTTGGACTGAGCGAGAGCAGCAGTGATTGCATTAAGAGTGAATCACAGTGAGTCCGTCATACAAAAGTGAAGCACAGGGCAAATGCTGGTCACAGTGTCGGATTGTACATTTCTATAGACTTATTTCTGGATCACAGCTTTGTCAGTTGTCATGGCGATCATAAATCACACCCCTGGTCAGCGGCGGCGTTTCCACTTACATTTCAATCAGAGAGAAACACATATGTTAAAGGTCAACTGCGCGTGAGTCACAAGTTTAGCAGCGGCGATTTATGAAGCGGCGCCGATAATGAGGCCATTGTGACGGGCCCCTGTTCAGACACAACTGACTCAGAAACGATGACGTCACAGGTCAGAGGTCAACGCTCAAAATACAGCCCAAACTCAGACAGGAAGTGACAGCAGCGGGCGAGCAGGAAGTGATGCGAGCAGGCGGAGGTTATCACGGTCTGCGGAGGAAACTGAATGTACTGATTATTTCAGATGACTGAGCTTATGTGACTTTTGAGTTGAAATTATAGTGTAAGAAATGACGTGACGGCAGGTGACATTTGTATGACTGTGGGTGCGAGAGGTTGAACTAAAGACTTAATGTGTAGATATGTCAGTCATATTATATATTAAAAATAGAACATCACAAGCAGACAAAAGACAATATATATAGAGAGAGAAAGAGACAGAGAATCGTGACTTTAAAGCCCATTTGCAACATATTTCACTTTTTTTTTTATGAAGTTTGCTGTGGTAGTTATGACAAATACAAGTAGAAAATTACAGAAAGTAATTTGAATTCTAAAACAAAATCTCTCCACAAACATTATATCACGATTGACAAGAAATCATGATGTTACAAGGTGTAGCATCTGTCATTTATGTGGCTTTAGGCCTATATTTATAATCTGGCTCCTAGGTAACGACTGTAGCATTACTTGTAAATATGTCATATTTACTGGACAAAAGACAATTTTAAACCTCAACCATCAAAAAACGCAAATTGGGTAAAAACAAGCAAAATGTTTGGCAAAATCTTAATTATAAATTCACTATGTTTTACCGACTTTGAGGTAAACTCTGCTCACCTGAAAAGGCGACAAGTGCGTAGGAGAAAAGGCTCAAGGTCAGAATCGTAGAGAAAAGAAAACTCTGGAACTGTCTTACTCTTACACAATTTATTCACAAGATATTTTGGTCCTTCGATCATACCTGAAGATGGTTGAAGGACTGAAACAAATGCAAATCAATAAATTGTGCAACCTTTTTCGCCAGGACTATCATTATCATCATCTCATTATCAACACTGACGCTCATACAGAACCCACAATAATATAATAAATGTATATAAATGTATTTGAGCCAATATGCAATGTTATTTCCCAATAGATTTACATATAAATTACAAGTAATGGTTGTAGGCTAGGCAAGGTAGGCTACATTTTATTCAAGAGGTTTTCAGATGAAGTGCAGTTTGAAAAAACGCTGAAATCTGAGCAGCTTAAACCAGTCAGTACATGTGTCTCAGAACATGTTTGCAGTCTGAGCTTCAGTTAACTTGTTTTTGTGGTAAAATGCCTCTGGTCGTAAATGATCAAGCCTGTGCTCTGCTATTGTGTCTTTGAGCTCGACACACTGGACCGACTGAGTAAAGTGTGTGAGTGGTTTGTGTGTGAGTGCTGGTTGGAGAAGCTGATGGCCCCAGGGCAGCTGTGGCTTTAGTGGTTTAACACAACAACATGATGTCGCACTGAACTATTGATCAGAGCAATTAACCCCTTATGATGGGGGCCCATTTTTGTTCAAACGCCTTACTAAAATCATCTAAAATTCAAATGAAAACTAATTCTGATCATTTGGAGCACAAATAAATATAATTGGCCGGACTCTTTGTGAAGCTGAAGCTTTGTAGTTTTAGCCTCTGATGTCTGACTGACTCTAATTGTACTCTGCACAAAAAAAAACAAAAAAAAAAAACAAACACGTTTTAAAGTACTTAAAATGTCCTTGGTAAATAGAAGAATCAGTTTATCAAAAGCCTAGGTCAGAATGACACTAGATTTGGTATATTTTGGGTTTTGACAATTCCTCCTCAAAAGCTGAAGCTATTTCATTTCATTCATTCATTCAATGTCAAATATCAAAAAGTATTCCTATTAGTCCTATTAAATCTTGAGGAATTTTGGGGTTATTTTTTTGTATTTGTAAGTTTAGAGTAAAAACTGGTTGATCTGACTGTAAATAAGATGGTTCCAATTTTATTTTTATTTTTGACTTATCAGGGAGTTTGATAGTTGATGTTTATTAGGGCTGTGGAGGGACCTTCCACTTAATGATTAATGTTATACAGTACTCTACTAACTGCAACAAAAGTCTGTATTTGACCAATGGTGATCAAAGTAAAAACAAAATGTGACTTGTTGTGTTTATTTAGACCCTGTTTAAATGCCAATAACAAAACATAAAGCACAAAGTAATCCCAAAGTAATGTAATGTTACTTTTTTCAATACTTTCCCTCAACACTGCTCCAATGCAAGTGAAGACAGCTCAGCCAAATTCTTTAATTAACCGTATTACTTAAGCGTTCAAAGTATTTTATGCAAAAGATGTTTTAAGTTTGTGTGAATAATAATAAATAAGTGCACTTATTGTGATTTGGTTAAAACAAAAGCTGCTCTGCTCCATTAAACCCTGGTGGTAATTACAGTGTATTGTCCTGTATCTGTGACTTCAGTGAATCCAGGACACATGTTTGGCCTCAGGACTTTTCTCTGTGTTTTTAATTAGGTTCAGATTAATATTGATTTAAACAGAGCTGTTCACTTCACACCCGCTCATCATGTTCACACGAGCTGCTTTTGAGATTAGTTATAGTCAAAACTAAATATCTGTTCAAAATATACAAAATATCTACACTGATGAAATGAATATATGGCCTACTACTAACTTACTAATGAATTAAGTGAATGAGTACTGACATTATAAAACTTTAAGAGGTTGAGAGATTATTATTTTATTTTAATTGCATGTATTGTTAATATTTATTTGAACAGAACAGATTTTAAACTATTATTTTTAAGAGCAAAGGGCGGAATAAAGGAGGAAGAGGGCCAAAGTGAATCACAATAGTAATGGAACTGTGTTGAAGTAAAAACAATAAGAACTCAGACTTAAAGGAAGTGATGAAAGATGAGATACAAGAATACAATTACTAGGAAGAGAGAGAGAGAGAGAGGAAGAGAGAGAGAGAGAAGGGAGAGAGAAGAGAGAGAGAAGAGGAAAGAGAGAAAGAGGGATGAGAGACAAGAGAAAGAGAGAGGGAGAGAGACAAGAGAGAAAGTGAGAGAAGAGTGAGAGAGAGAGAGAGGGACAAGAGGGAAAGAGAGAGACAAGAAGGAAAGAGAGAAGATAGAAAATTAAAAAGGGAGCAAAGAGAAAAAGGGGGAGGTGGAGTAAAAAGAAAGGAGAGAGATACGGTAAGGGGGAGAGAGAAGGGATGAGAGAGAGATAAACAGGCTGAGACTGAGAAAGGAAAGAGAAGAGAGAGGAAAAGGGAGAGAGAGAAAAAGGAGGAGAGAAAAATGGGGAGAGAGGGTGTGTGAGAGAAAGAGAATGAGTGAGTCAGAGAGAGAAGAGGGAGAGAGACAAGAGGGAGAGGGCAGAGGAAGAGAGAAAGAAAAAGGGGCAAAAGAAATGGGAGAGAGGAGAAAAGTGAAGATGGGGTCAAAGAGGAGAAAGAGAGAAAATAAATGAGAGAGGAGCAAAAAAGAGAGAGAAAAACAGAGAAGAGAAAAAGAATGAAAAAATGAGCAAAGGCGAAAGCGAGAGAGGAAGAGAGAGAGCAAAAATAGAGGCCAGAGATAGGGTGAGGGAGAGAGAAAGAGAAAGAGCATGCAAGAGAGAGAGAGTGAGTCAGAGAGAGAGAGAGAGGGGGGAGGGAGAGAGAGAGAGAGGCGAGGGAGAGAGAGAGTGAAGAGGAAAAGAGAGAGAGAAGAGAGGGACAAGAAAGAGAGTGAGAGAAGAGGAGAGAGAAAGAAGAGGGAAAGACAAGAGGGAGAGAGAAAGAGACAGAGGAGAGAGAAGGGATAAAGATGAGAGAGAGATAAACAGGCAGAGACAGAGAGAGAGGCAAGAGGGAGAGAGAGAGCGAGGGAGAGAGAGAGACAAGAGAGAGCAAGAGAGAGAAGAGGGAGAGAGAGGCAAGAGGGAGAGAAAGACAAGAGAGAGAGACAACAGATAAAGACAACAGATAGAAAGGGAGAGAGAGACAAGAGGGAGAGAGGAGAAGGAAAGACTAGAGGGAGAGAGATGCAGTGAGAGACAGAGAGAGAGAGGGGCGAGAGAGAGATAGAGGTAGAAGGAGAGAGAGACATGAGAGAGAGAGAAAAGGGATAGAGAGACAAACAGGCAGAGACAGAGAAAGGGGTGAGCGAGAGTGTGAGAGAGGCAAGAGGGATAGAGAAACAAGAGAGAGAGAGAGGGGGGAGAGAAAGTAAAAGCACGCACAAGAGAGAGAGAGTGAGTGAGTGAATGAGTGAGTCAGAGAGAGAGAGAGGTGGTCGGCTCTGAGTCACAGGACCATGATGAAGCAGAGTCACAGAAAGAAGCTGATCCAACACGACCAGGACTGACTGAAGCAGATTCACTCAAACACAGAATTCAAAACTTTATGTGAGGATTAACGGATTACTGAGGAATTACCTGGAATATCAAGACTGGATTGGATTTTTTCATTTCTTTTTAACCTAAATTTTGGAAGTTTACATTTTTGATGGAACTCGAATCTAAAGCCTAACTATATTTTTTCTTTTCTTTTAAGCTTAAGACAAAAAATTCAAAAGTCGTCTATTGAAACCTCGTAAAAAGTCAATCAAGATGATAGTTTGGATATACGCATTTCTGATCATTTTTTTCCTTATTTATTTTATCTACCTAAATATTTACTTTTCAACTGAGCCTGTGAGCAGGTTTTAGTGAAAGAAGACTTTCAAAATGGTGGCAGGAGGAGAAAACTCTGAGCTTAGAGTTCAGATTTTTGATTCTAATGTGACGGAGGAAACTGTGACTAAACACATGGAGGTAAGAAAGACCTAAATCTCCAATGTCACACTAAAATTCTGACATGGAAAGAGAATCAAATTAACTAGATCTTTCACTGTTGCGTTGGGAAAAAATTACTGTAATTTCTGCCCTATTGAGCGCACCTGAATATAAGCTGCACCCACTAGATTTAAGTAAGAAAAAAGATAAAGTACATATACAGTATAGGCCGCACTTGTTAATAGTAAGTCTATGAGAATCTATAATTTTGCTGCATTGCCTTACAAGCCGCATAGTTCAAAGCTTAGGAAAAAGTAGCGGCTTATAATCCAGAAATTACGGTACTAGATTTACCTACTTACAAAACTAGAAGTTACAAGTTACATCTGTGGAGAGGCGAGCCAATTCACACTGTTTTTAAGATGTTTGAACAATAAAAACACCCAATGAAGCAAATACTAAATAAATGATATTTAATGTCAGACTGGGACTTTCATAAAAACTGCTGAGTTATTGAGTTCAAGTTTATGATCTGAAGACTCCAGAATAAGAGCAAAGATATACAGTGATCTTTTCCATTAAAATGTGGAGGAAAAAATGTAAAACGTCACTGTAGTTAACAATTTTGGAAAGTTATAAGTAAGATAATTAGGTTGTTGTTGTTGTTGTTGTTGTTTTCGTAAAAGGCAATAAAACAACTCACAACATTGCAAATATAAGACAGATAAGTTTCTCAGATATTATTATTATTTCTGTTACTTCAATGAGGGTAGGCTTTAATAAGTTTTTTTTCTTCCCACTCCTTTTCGAACCTTATCGGGACATTTCTTACTGTTATAATTAATGTATGTTCCTTTTTGTAATAAGTTGCTCCAAACAAACAAATAAAAAAACTAAAATTTTACTCAACACTTTACAGAATTGTTTTAAATGTGTTGTTAGACTGAAAACAACCGCACTGTAAATGTGAGGTCAGCCCGCACAACATGCTTTAAACCCCTAATATTTGGATTTTCCAAATCCTTATGGGAATTTATAATGGGACTCTGTAATTCCAGAAATTACAGTGGTGCAGTTTTGAACCATAAAAACACTTCAGACAAAACAACTTCTCCAACTATTCCTTCCTTCCTTCTTTCCTTCCTTTCTTCTTTTCTTCCTTCCTTCCTTCCTTCCTTTCTTCCTTCCTTCTTTCTTCCTTTCCTTCCTTCCTTCCTTCCTACTCCCTTCCTTCCTCCCTTCCTTCCTTCCTTCTTTCCTTCCTTCCTTCCTTCCTTCCTTCCTTCCTTCCTTCCTTCCTTCCTTCCTTCTTCCTTCCTTCCTCCCTTCCTTCCTCCTTCCTTCCTTCTTTGAGTTATAAGGACTGGCTATAGGAATGTACTAAACTAAACAAGGACAAATCTATAGAAACAAAACAAAAACAAACCTAAAAGTGAAAGAAGGTCAAATTAATCGAGCGTGAGGTGATGTTGTAATCTATCCTAATCCCAGCTGCAGTTTATGCCGCGCTCTCATTGGTCGATACTGGTAAAATGAAACAGTTTGATATTGATTTGTGTCACTGCGGATCACTTCTGCTTCACTTTGCTCTGAACCAGTTTAATTCAGCTCAGTGGAAACTCACACGTCACATCTGACACTTTTACATTAATAACACGGACTTATATAACTGACTGAGGTTTAGTATTGGCTTGGTAAATCTGCTTGTGTAACATAAGAGGACTGAAGGACAAAAGTGTTAGAATGAAACTTTAACCCCTAACAGCTTGTCTCCTAACTCCTCTGTCCTTATGTCCTTCAGGAGCCCAGCACAAAACGCTCTAAACCGGTCTCCAGAGTCACGTCTTTGGTGAATCTTCTTCCTCCAGTGAAAGCTGCTCCACTGAAGAGAATCGGCCTCAGTCTGCAGGTAAGACCAGGGCAAGACTGGACCAGGTCTGAACCAGGACTAAACTGGACTGAACCGGGACTGAAGCAAGACTAATAAACTAGGACTGAACCAGGACTAAACCAAAGGACTAAACAAAATGCAGATGACATCACAGCTATCTAAATACCAGTTTTTGAGAAAAGGATGTTTTCTCCTGCAAGAGCTCAAAAGACAACGAAAAAAGAGGAAAAAGCATCTACAATCTGATCTTTAATATTAACAACCACAACTGCAGCTAAATATTGTGTTTGTATATTACAAAAGATATTGCCAGGCAAAGTTTATCAGTAGCATATAAACAGATAAACAACAGGAACACTTTTGCTTATCTTATATTTCTCAAACAAAGCTGAACTTTACTGAACTGCCTTTTTGTCTCTAAATAATGTGTTTTAGACAAATTTTTAAGGAAATTTTTTGTCTTGCAAAGGTTGAAATGTCATAAATCTCCAAATGACAGCTAGCTAACCTCTGCACAGTTGCTGTGACAACAAAAACGCTACTTTTAGTTTCCTTCTTTTCAAGTTATTTAACAAACGCAAAATGTAAAAAATGTGGACCAGAAAGCTAAGAAACACATTTTTCAGATATTCTTTTCACACTTTTGCTTCAGTCGGAATGTTGAGGAGCATTATTTTTTTGCAAACATAAACTGAAGTCAGTGCCTAACCTAAAACACAACTGAACCAGGACTAATTACCTCTCTCTCTCTCCTCAGCGCTCCATCAGCTTACGCACAGACAGTCGGCCTGAACATGCCCCGGTCTCTTCCTCCGTTTCCACGGCGAAAACTCGGGTCGTTGCAGCAACTCTGTCCAGCCCCGGCTCCTCAGCGACGATCCTCGCGTCTCCACGGCAACAGCATCGTCTTGCTCCAAGCGACGAGACAGCAAACTCTGGAGCGAGACTTTCGACGTGCGGCTCTCGCAAACTTTAAGCCCCAAAGAAATCAAAAGACAAGAGGTGAGACTGAACCAGGACTGAACACGGAGTACGAATAAACAGTTCTCTGAATACAAAGAAAATACATTTAACCACCATTATGTAACTATATATTTTTTAAGTTTTTCCCACAACACTAAGACAAATTCAGAGTGAGAGGAAACAATAAATTACCTTGTTGTCAAAAACGCAAACTTGTAAGTCATGACTTGGACATGAGTCAGAATTGAGTCACTATTTTGATGACTTGAGCCTTGACTTAACAGAATTGAGGCTTGAGACTCTACTTGGAGCATGCTGACTTGAGACAACTTGATGCTTTTTCGAAAAAGATAATGAATGCATGTAGTGTTTTGCATAAACAAACTGCAACATGTCCCTCTTCAACTATATTTTTATGACCAGAATTTTAGGTATAAAAGTGCAAAACAAATGTAAAAATTCAAGATTTATTATGTCATTTGATATCAAGACTTTAAAAGACTCAAAACTACCTGGATTTGTGGGGTGATGGCTTGGGGCTTCACTTAGACTGGTCTCTCTTTGACTTGGGACTTGACTTGGACTTAAGGCCGAAGACTTGAGACTTGCAAACTTAGTCCCTACTCTGTCAAAAGCAATTATATCATAAGGTTAAATGGTGGGTGAGAGACCATTTTTTCTATAAATAACTAGCTAATTGTATACATTGGCCATGAAATATTTAAAAGTAAAGGAGCGACTAGCATAATTTATTACTAAAAGCATGTATTAAAAATATTCATTTAGCTGTCTTCCATCTATATTAGTATTATAGTATTATTGGAATTCAGAATGTTGTGATGTCACGTGAACTCAAACTTATTCTACTTTATATATATTTCATCTTTGCCCAAGTGTTTATCTTAAAACATTTCTCTTGTGGCTCAGCTGAATGTAAATTGATTAATGCGCTGATTTCTGTGTTTAGGCGATTTTTGAGCTGGTTCAGGGCGAGCAGGACCTGGTGGAAGATCTCAAACTGGCCAAAAAGGTGCAGAGTTATACTATGCAAAACTTTGCTGATAAATAATCTATGCAGTCTAATATAATAAAATAGGACAATATTTTTTGTCTTAAACTTGACTGACTATTTGTGTATATTGTTTCGTCACAGGCGTACCACGATCCCATGAGGACTCTGTGCATCATGACTGAACAAGAACTGAACCAGATCTTTGGAACTCTGGACTCTCTCATCCCGCTGCACGAAGGTTGGTCTTTAGTCCTGCTTGTGTCCTGTGTTCAGATTTACAGGGTGTAATGTGATTCGAAATCACTACAATCCATCTACAAGCACATTTCAGACAGAGCTGGTAAACTGGGCAGTGCTGGAAGAGTCAAGTAGAGGGTGAAATGAGAAGATGACATTGGAAAGGAGCTGGTGATAATAATCAGGGCAACTCACTCTAATGTCATTAGAGTCACCTTATTCTGCCCACTTTTTTTGGCAGCACAAGTTTAGCTCTGTTAAGGTAGCTAACATGTTAGCTTGTCTGTCTTGTGGGGCATCTCAGATAAATAAAACAGCAGTTAAAACAGACCCAGCAACAGATGTCTACAAGGTATAAGCTTTCGAACAACGTATAGCTTGTGTGCACTGTATGTGATCATTATAACATTTGATGTGACAAATGTAACTTAGGCTAACCACAGCTAAACTGTAAGTGTGCTGCCAGAAAATGTGGGTGGTGATGAAAAAAGATGAATACTAGAAATGACATGGAGCTGAACAGTTGCCATTCACTTCCTGGTTCAATAAGCCTCATAGGGTTTTGAAAAAAAAGATGTATTAAAAGTTTGAAAACGTCCTTGGTGAGTCAGACCTACATTTTTGTTTAAAATCCATTTCTGCAGCTTCATAAACTGTGGATCTGAGTTAGCACATAGCTGGTTAGGCCTCAATATGTCTTTAAACCCTTGATTTTCGAATTTTTGGGGAAAATTCATTTCCGGACCCAGGGCAACCCTCCACTGTTTAGCTCTATTGGTCACTCCACTGAGTAGTTTTTGACTATTTGAGTTTTGCAAATTTGCCTAGTTTGCACTAAAACTGCCAAATTATATTTAAATGAATCTCTGAGAGTAGTAGGCAATACTATAAAAACATAAATTTCTAAATGTTCTTCAGATTTACTGAGTCGTCTCAGAGACGAGAGGAGGTCAGACGGCTGCACTGAACATGTGGGACACATCCTCACACAGTGGGTGAGTGACTTTCAATTTTATAATCTGTAATCAATCTGTATATAAAGTTTATATTTATATTATTTATGTATATTATTTTTGTTTAAAATTGGCAATGTGCCACAGCTGCTGACTATGAGATTGAGTTTTTGTCATCTTTCTTGTCATCTCCCTCTCTCTCCATAGCTGCCATGTCTGAGCGAGTACACGGCGTACTGCTGTAACCAGGTGAAGGCCAAAGCTCTGCTGGACCAGAAGAAACACGAGGGTCGTGTTCAAGATTTCCTCCAGCGTTGCCTGCTCTCGCCCTTCAGCAGAAAACTGGAGCTGTGGAGCTTTCTGGACATTCCCCGGAGCCGACTGGTCAAATACCCGCTGCTGCTGAGAGAAATCCTACGACACACAGACAATGATCACCCTGACAGACAACGGCTGGAGGAGGCGGTGAGTTTAGCAAACCTTCCACAGTAGTCCACTATAGTCATGAATAAACTGTGAGCATGGATGATTTACATTTACATTATTTATTAAACTGCATGTTTAACCGTGACCTCCCTAAATCTATCTTATTCTTGTTGTGCAGATGGCGATGGTGCAGACTGTGGTTGCAGACATAAACCGTCAGACGGGAGAGTCGGAGTGTGAGTTTTACAAAGAGAGGCTGCTTTATTCTGAAGAAGGACAAAAACATGAACTGATCGACTGCTCACGGACTCTGAGCTGCCACGGAGAGCTCAAGAACCATCGAGGAGTGGTGAGTGAACCAGCTCATATTGGTAATTCAGCCTGGCAAACTTCTACTCCTGCTCCATCTGCTTCACCTCCCTGCACCACCTCGCTGTGTCTCCATCAAAGACTCAGCTCAGTCTGTCAGCAGTCAGACTAGTTAACTTCATTCAGCAGCATGGTTTTCACCGCCCTCCTCCACCTCAGCACCACCTTTACTCGCAACAGAATCTTTTTAAAAAATTTTTCACAACCACTGGGTTTAGAGTCCAGGGAGAAAACTTTGTATCATATCCTGCTCTGCATCATCAGCTCAAACGTTTTCCCTGACGAGTGTAATTGTTATCATTTATCATCCCAAATTAATTATCATCTTCTAGTTTCTCTAGGCTGAAATACAAATACAACAAAACAAAACAGAACAGAACAAAAGCAGCGAGTTAGTACATAAATTAACAGCCATAAGCAAACAGCTAAAACATCTCCATCCTTCTTTTTGATACTGGAGTCAAAGAAGTTAGTTCAGTGTCTTTTGTCCTGGACAGATCACTTGGCCACTTTCCTCCAAAACAAAGAGCAAAAGACAGTCTAACTAAACATACAGAAAATTATCTATGTCATTTTCAGCATTTATAATTTCTGTCCAGACCTACTTAAAGGCGCCCTAATGGCTGTGGTAAAATCTATTGATGATTTTCTCTCGAGTCTGCTTTTGTATTCTTCATTATATATCGTTTCCAGATTTTGTTTATAATTCGTATCACAGTTTTGAAGTAAAGGTGGTAAAAGCAAGAGTGTCTGTATTGCATAGCTTTATTCTCATTCTTCTGTGTTAAAGGAGAAGTTGTTGAAACTCAATCCTGACTCATATTTGTTCACACTTGTCTGATTAATTTCGACTTGTGAAAATGCCAAACAGTTCTTTCTCTGTCCAACTTAACTTGGGTGGAGTTAATTCTGAAACTTGTTCTTTACTCATGGTTCAACATCACTCAAACTACCTTCTCTATAAAACTGAATTATTCCAATCATAACAACAGTCTTTGTACCTTCTACAGGCAAACAAATGTTTTGAATATTATTTTAAATGTTCACCTGTTTTTCTTTCTAATTGTTTTCTTGTAGAAGCTGCACATTTTCCTCTTCCAGGACGTGTTGGTCATCACTCGCTCCGTCTCCACCTCTGACCAGCCAATCAGATACCAGCTCTGCCGTCAGCCAATCCCCATTGAGCACCTTGAGCTGGAGGACCTATCAGACGGAGAGATGAGAGTGGGCGGGTCCATCCGAGGAGCGTTCAGCAACAATGAGAGAAGTCAGTACTAAACTATCACTAATACTTTACAGTTTGTCTATAAAAATGCATCAATTCTCTGACCATAACATCACATGATTTATGTCCCATGTTGCTCTTCATAAACAGATATGTGTTCACTGTAGTCAGGGGCTTAGATCTACAGTATGTGTCTTAGGTACAAAAGTTCTTTGTGAGCCCCAAATACGTAATTATAAAATTATTTTAATACACTGGTGCCAAAACCCATTGAACACACCCTATGACTGAGCTGTTCAGTTATTACAGTCACACTGTGTTCTTAAATATCAATGACATGACAAAAGATTGATTCTATTGATTTTTAAAGCTTTGCAGGCTACTGAGTTGCAGTTAACTAACACAACTATCCAGCCCATGGTGTACTTTACCTTTAAAGTGCATGTTGCAGGTTGGACCTTTTTTTTCCAGCAAAACACAGTGAACATTATTATATTTAAAATTTCACCAAACAGTTTGCTTGTTTTCACTTGGATTGGCTATTTTTATGAAGTCTGTAGTTGTATTTTGTCAAGCAAATAGAGAAGAACTCACAACTGTTACCTAGCAACAACACTGTAAATGTGGGCCAAAACCCACATAAATCCCACAGATGTTATGATGATAATAATGATGATATATTTTTAACACTTGTGTTAAAAGACTGTTTAAACGTCAGTTGGGTGTAAATTGTCTTTGGATTTTGGCCTGCCGTTTTTTGACAACACATGTAGAGGAATTCTGCTTTATAACTCAGATTTATTCCTGTAATTTTCAACTTTTCCTTGTCAATTTCTTCATAATTAGCAACTATACTGATGTAAAACTATAATAGGACTAGCTTGGTGATTATCACACCAAATTAAGTCAAAATTACAAAAATGTGACAATCTGTCCTAAGCTCAACAATCACTGCCCACTTCCTGGTTCAACAATCTCGGGCTCCTATGTTAAATCTCCATAAGAATTGTTTGAAAACGTCCTTGAGGCTAATCAGCTCTGTGTGAGTCAGGACTGGAGCATAAGACCTACAATTCTTGTTTAAAATCTGTTTCTGCAGCTTTATAAACTACAAAGTTATTAAGACATTTTGACGATTTTTAGTTAGGCCTATAGATGTGTGACTGAAAACAACCGTCTGTAGATCTGAGTTAGCATATAGCAGGCTAGCCTGCGAAATGTCTTTAAAATCTTGATATTTTAATAAAAATAAAAAAACATAAGGCACTTTACTAAGGCAACTTACTTATGGAACCAGGGCGATCTTTCACTGTCTGTGAGTTTACATTTGTACATTTACTAAGGCCGGGAATCAATAAAAAAATTAACATATTAATTGTAAACCAGAAAAAAAATGAATCACGATTAATCTCGATTAATACAATTTTTGCATACCCTTGTTAAATGCAACTAATAATTTTTTTTTCTTCGTTTTGATGTTTTAAATTGTTATTTTATACATATTGAATGAGTCCTATTCATATGAGGCCTTTTTTTTAAAACAAGTCTATCTACAATTAGCTTAAACAGGTCTAATATTTTATACTGAAGCCTTTTGGATTGATTTAAGTTATGATTTATTTTTAAAAAGACACCAAAATAATTATTGAAAATAATACACTAGTCTTAATGAAGTCTTGCTCCTTTAAGAGGCTTGTCTGTCTTACAGAACGAGCTCATTTATATGAGAGATGGTTCAGATACAAACAAACTGATACGCGTGACACAAAGAAGTGGTACAGAACAGAAGTTTTGCAGCATGAGACGGGAGACTGACAGAGAAGAACGTGAGAACGCAGCAGGAGAGTATGGGACGGCCCGGGAGATGCGGCGGGTTGCGGCGATGGTGTCTCAAAACAACTACGCATTTCACGCAAGCACACGAACAGAAGGAAAGAAAAGGCAGAAGGCGCTTGTCATACTCGGTCTGGCGCTGAGATGTGCACAGCGGAGCAGGAAGAGCGAGTAAAATTAATTAATTACTTTGACGCAATTAAAAGAACAATTTATTCATACGGCGTTAATGTGTTAATTTTCCCAGCCCTAAAATTTACATTTTGTAATCATGAGGAAAATCTGACCTCGTGTCTCATATCTAGAATTGTCACATCATCACATTTTTTAATATGAAAATAACAATTTCTTTAATTATTCTGACAATATATATTTTTTTTATTTGCAGCCAAAAACTTCTTCAGAGTTTCGAGTAAAGTCGGAGGACAGAGCCACTGTTTTCAAGCCAGCGACGCTTTCAACAAACAACAATGGATCAACAGAATCCGACAGGCCAAAGCCACGCCCACTTCTGCGACCGCCACACGCCCAGGGTCGACCCAGGATGAGCCCGCGGGCCGAGAGTTGGACAATACACCGCCAAACACTACAGAGGTTAATGGACAAGAGCTGGACACAGAGCCAGCTAAAGACATGGAGGTAGAGGAGGATTCACAGGACAAAAAGGACGAAGGGAAACTGACAGTAACTGACGAAAGACTTGAGGAGAGTCGAGTCGAAGAGGAAAACTGTGTCGAAATTTCAGATGAACTTAACAAAAAGACGGAAAACCGGGATGCAAACAGAGCGGAGATGGACTCTATACAAGAAACAGAGGAATCAATGCAAGAGGAATCGTGACAACAACAAAACATAATTAAACATAACTTAATGTACAGTATATTTAAAGAGATATAACAATACTGCTGAATGGTCTGTCTTGTCTTGTCTGCATGGGAATATTATTATGTGCAGTTCAGGTCTAGTGAACACTGTAAAATTAAGAAAAATAAGGGGCAAACTCAGGAAATTTGACCTCAAAAACGGCAATAATGTAATGCAATTAGAGCAAAAAAATATTACAATTCTAGAGCTTGAATAGCTGTCAAAACCCAAATTAAAGTTGATCACCTCCAACATAAATCAGGGTCAATTCTACTTCACAAACCAGATCAACTGTGACACGTTACAACAAAGACATATAAAAGACACAGACATTAAAGTTGGGATAGCTAACTTCTTTAGTTGCAAATATGTAAACTATGTGTTTTCCATCAAAAAGTATATAATAAATGCAGGACTTTGTGGGAAAAAAATACCCCCCAGAGTTCTCTCTAAATCAAATTATAAAGAATTTTAGTTCTAATCAGGAGCAGAATGCAGCGTTTTGATTGGCTGAACTTGGGTGGTCCTCTCCAGTTTCACTTTAAAAGAGAAAAAAAGAGGAATTTATGTTACAATTGCAACCTAAACTTAATACATATTGATATTAACAATGTGTTGAAGGATTTATGAGAGGAATTTGTCAGATTTAAAACCTAAATTGTGTGAAAATCACCTACCCACCTTTAATAGAGAAGCTGACCAGTGCATAAGAAATGTATTTAAATCTAACAATGTTCTTTAACACATTCGCTTCATGTTTACATTTCATTAGCTCCTGGGAGGGGCGTCCAAACTGTGGCCCAGGTGCCAAATGTGGCCCACAGATCAATTATTGTTGGTCCTCAAGCTTTCTGCTAAATAGGTGGGTTTCACATTCTAGAATTCTTGGCAGTTATAAGTCAGGTGGAGGGCAAGAGGCACTTTTTCCTATTAATAGCATTGGACTTTGCCATGGAATAATTAAAAAATTATTTTGCTAATTTAAAAAGTGGCGATTTCTAGGATGACTAGACCCATTACTCAGTTGCTTTCCAAAAATAAACTGCATTTAAACAATATTCATTTTAGCTGCCCTCCACCTCATTGAATTAACATTGACCAGTTGAATGTTGTGATGTCACGTGAAACCCACCTATTGGCTAGCTTAAAGGAGACCTATTATGTAAAATCAATTTTTCCTGAAATTTTAGCCATGTCACAACAGTGTCTCTCATTATTAATTCGCTCAAAGTTGTATTTGGATTGAAAAATGCAGGTTTAAGTGATCTTTAATACAGCTCATGCTTTAGTGCTCAAAAAAAAAATCTTGTTCTTAGTAAAAAATGTAAGGTTAATAAAAGTAGCCACAAAAAAGTAATTTTGTCTACCTGTTGCTTGTTAAAGTCAAACTTTACTATAAAGGGGACCTATAATTCTTTCTAAGCCTTTGTAAATTTATCTTGTGTTTTGCAATGAACTTAAAGCTAATAATGGATGGATCTACATTTACTACGATTTTATTTTTAAATACACAGAAAAAAACACAATGCAGACAATCTATACTGTCAACCTAAATACCAAACTTTTGGATGTGATACAAACATAGATGTTCCCAGTCTGAGAAAAGGTGTGGTGGCTCATTCAAACTACGCAAAAAGAAATCTTTTCACTGATTTATGTAACTGTTTGTGTGGCTCTGCTCTGATGAAAACACAGCCTCAGACACTCCTGGTTCTGGCTTTGCATCAGTTTAAATTCATCTGGTATACTATGATCGAAACTCTTATTAAAATGTGGTGACTTTTCTGTGATTAGATTCATTAATGATTTGAGATTTGGATTCCAACAAAAAAAGACTGAATAATATAGAAGTTACACACAGACATTCTTTTATTTGAAGAAAAAAAAAAAACACCTGATAACACTGATAACTGTACCTGATAAACCATGTTTCACCTTCTTTGGGGCTAAATATTTCCTCCAGAGAGCGTTTGTTTATGATAATAATACAATTGCTTTTCTGTTGTCATGGCAACAGTACAGACTTTGGCTAATTTGTTTGCAGATAGATATTTAGAGCATTTCTACTGATGAGCAACACATTTTTCACTCGTCGAATTAATTAAAAACATCTTGACTTGTGTGTGATCCCAAAGCCTGTGTCAGTGAGAAATGTGAGAGAAACTAACATGTTTTTTTTTAGATATAAAAGAAAAATTCATTATTTGAATTTGATTATTTCTGTATGTTGACTATAGGTAAAATTACTATATATAGTGAGAATCACCAAAAACATTTACACTCAAGTAAGACTATAGCTTCAACACAGATATTTCTCAAGTAAAAGTACAAAGTCATTTAAGGGTTTATTCAAAAATTAAGTGTTGAATGAGAAATTGTCTTAACAAAACATTGGATTAAATATGGGAAGTTTATATAATTTGAAAGATAAAACATGTTTTCTGAAAAGAGCTAGGCTTCACAAATGAGAATACAGTTACATGATCGTCTGTGAAAGCATTTATTTTACAAAACATTACTTACAAAAAGACAATGCTGAGCTCATTTAATTGTATTTTAAGTGCTCATTGTATTATGTAACCCTGATGTAATCTGTTTAAAAATGTGCAATATTTACATGACTACAAATCAAATAGAGGTCATACATGTATATAAAGCGATATAGTTACAATTTAGACTTGACCAAATGTTCCAAATAAAACACTGTGCTGTTATTTCTACAGTTTTGTGTCCAATTTGTCTCATGTTTAGTTAAAGTGTGTACGACAGGTTGGAGTACATTTTTGGTAAAATGTAGCAAACATGATTATGATTAAGATTTGACTAAACATTTAGCTTGTTTTTACCCAATTTGGTTGCTTTTAGGAAGTTTATTATTGTCTTTTGTCCAGTAAATATGACATAAGTGGAGGGGAATCTACAAATGTTACCTAGCAACCACATTGTAAATCTGGGCCAAAATCAACATAACTAACCCAGAAGTGACAACGTGACAAAGTATTATAACTTATAAGACTTTAACTGTGTTACATTATTGCTTAAACTCCCAGTAAAAAGTGTTAATTGTGTGTATAATGTCTTTTTGATGACATATGTGGAGGGATTCTGTGATAGAACTCAGATTACATCCTCTAATTTTTACCTTTGTTTGTCAAGTTCTTCATAAATTGCAACTTAACTGCTGTAAAACTATGATAAATATTTACCACAAAGACTAACACACCAAACTAAATGAAATTAGAAAAATGTGTTAATCTGTCATACGGGCTTTAAATCTGACCCAAGAGCCTGGGTTAGTAGAGTTTGGCTCCCTCTAGTGAGAAAATGTCAGCGGTGGAAAGAGTACTGGACAGTAAAAGTAAAATGTACTTAGTTACAAGTACACTGCGAGAAATAATTTAAAGACAAATCCAAATTGTTTCATTCTATTTTAACCCTGATTTAGTACATTTTGACAAACAAGGTTCTTTTTATTGTAGAGACCAGATTACTTTCTTTGTTTTAAATTGTTTTGGACTGATTTGAAAATATTTTAATTAGCTATTGACACTAGGTTGAGAAAATTGTACTGGCTAGTAAATTTGTTTTTCTTATTTTAAATCAAACTTTTTTTATAGTTAGTTAAAAACGCATTGACTCTATTGAAATATTCTACATTACGCAATAAAATCTTGTCTAATTAAAATGACTGAGTCTTTTAAAGCAAGGCTAAATATGTAGTTTTTGCAATGTACAAATACTTCTGCAGCTGTTTTCACCCACCACCTATCCCCGCCCACTTGTTTTTGTTTACCTGCGATTACTGTAAATAATTAAATCGCATTCAGCTTCCAAGAAAAATGTGCAGTTTAAAAACGATCATGTTGTCAAGTTACAAAAACAAACATAAGTGATTTAAAAATCTGATGCTTGTTACAATTATTTTACAATTAAAGGCAAAGCTTGATATCATGTTTAGAATTTTTCTTTTAAAAGATTGTGTTTTTTATGTGTTAGAACTTAAAAAATATGAAAACACAAATGATAGTTATGTGCTTCGTATCAGGAATTGAGTTTCAGGATCAAAGAAAGTTACACAGCGGAGTAGTTAGGCCAATTATGCATAATTTGGTAATTGTGTAGAAATGATCCAACCAATGGTTTTATGGATGATTTATATTTCATTCGACTAAAAACAAAATAATGCAAAAGATCTCTGAGATCTGCTTATGAAATCACAGATCAGGCAATGTTTTCTGAGGCTCAGAGAAGAAAGAATAAAATCTCACAGACAGAACTGTGTTTGATGAGGAAACAATGTTAGAACAGAAGTACAAACTCAAAAAAGATTCATAGTGTATATGTTACAGGCAAAGTTGATAATCCAGGCATTCTATTGACCCTATTTTGTCCCGCCCACTTGGCTTGGAAATGCACTTCCTGTTTAGCTCTGTTAAGCTATAGCTGACAAGTTTGTTTGTCTGTTTTGTGGGGCAATTTTAATTAATTATAATAACAGTTAAAGTTAACCCATCGACTGAAATCTACAGGCTAAATGCAGCTAAACAGGAAGTGCATGTCCTAGAAAAGTAGGCGGGACAAAATAGGGTCAATAGAATGCCTGGATTATCAACTTTGCCTGTAACATATACATTACTTTTTTAGTGTATAGATTGCTTATTTTATAGTTATTGTTTAAAATGTGTTCTCTTTTGTGTAAACGTGCCAAACGTTTTGATAGAATGACTGTAACAGTGTGATTTAAAAGTTTCTTTATATAACATATTTAAAATACAGTTTCCACTGCTCAAAGTGCTGTACACAATCATCAAATGTATCAGATTCAGATGCTGGTATAAAACTATAATCTATATTGCACGTAATAATTCAATTAAATAAATAAAAAACAAAACATAAAACATTTGTCACATGCACAACTAATTTTGTGTTTAGTTTAAGCCCAAGGGACCGATCATTGTTTCCTTTTGTGATGAGAAACACTGGTTAATTTTGCAAGGTTTTCATAAGACGCTTCATTTATTAAAATAAATATATAAATGAAAGAAAATGAATCAGAGATTGTGACTTCTGTATATTACACAATTTATTTATACAAATGTCAAACTTACCTCGTCTCAACCAACATGCAAATCAGTTTCAACTACGACTAAGCTTAATACAGAGAAGACGGTTTTATTTAACATGTCCATGCTACAACTCTAATGACACTGGGCCTCATTCATGATTTACTTAAAAAGAAAACCTGCTGAATGAAGTAGAAGACGATTCTGAGAAAACATTGTGTCAGTCAGATTCATAAAGTGTTTAGAAGAAGACAAATTCACCATCATCCAGCTACAAACAGCTTGTCACTCATTTACACGTTTATTTGTTTTTTTACATTAAAACAAACATGTATTTGTGTGTGTGGGGGGGTGCTCAACAGTGTATTAAAGACTTGTGCTTTTTATCACAGCTGATCTCTTATAACCTAATCTATACATTATAGTGCTTGTATAAAATAATTTACAAAAATATATTTCTTACAACCATGTAGGAAGCAGATTTTTCGATTGCATTAAAATATTCTAGCACGGCAGCTTTTGTTTGTTCTCACAAGTGCTCCTGTCTGTTCTAGGAAATTGCTTTTTCAAAAAGACATTTTCATTCTTTCACTGACAATCTACCACTTGTTCCTGTCAAGAGTGATGGGTAACTGGCCTCTCCCAGTGACTTTGAGCTTTAGGCGGGGAACGCCCTGCACAGTGATTTGTCACAGGCTTAACACAGAGAGACAGACACAGACTTACAATCATTCAATCTCTCTCATACCATTCACAAGAGAATGTACTTGTACAGTGTTGCCACTTGTCCTATAAGTACATGTTTTAGGAGGTTTGAGGAAGCTGCCCCGAGAGAACCCACAGCAACACAGAGAGAACATGCAAACTACACCCAGAGACTATCAAATGTTGATTTGGTCCAAGCCAGGATTTGAACCCACAAACACTTTATTGGGAAGCCTGAGCTCAAAGCACTCTACTAGTGCACCCCATTTTCAATTAAGAACAAGTTTTATAAGTGCCAAACATGTTAATAAGGTGCCAAGTCAAAATAGTTTGTAATACAGTTTCATGAATGAGGCCCAATGTTCTTCTACTCAACAAAATCGACACAGTTTATCGTCTCATTTTCATCCAAGTCCTCGTTTAATCTCAACAGTTTAACCACACAAGAGTGCATTCTCATGTGCAACGTAAACTCCTTCCTTGTGTCCGTTTTCGTTTTACAAATGCGACAGTGAAACGATCTTTTAATGTTGTGACTTCTCTTGTGATAATCCAAACTCCTCTTCTTAGTAAACCCCACCCCGCAACGTCTGCATATAAAAGGCTTCGACCCTTCTTTCGGCACGTTTACGTCTGTGTCGCTGTGCAAAGCCATGTGTATTCTCACATTAGCGTTTCTCGTGAACTTTTTGTAACATATCGGACAGCTGAAGGGTTTTTCCCCGTTGTGCGTTCTGATGTGGAAGCCCAGATTGCTGCGATGTTTGAAGGTTTTGTAGCAGATGTTGCAGCTGAAGGGTCGCTCTCCGGTGTGGGTTCTCATATGGGCTTCGTAGATGGATTGCGTCGTGAACCTCTTGTTGCAAATCTCGCAGCAAAACGGTCTTTCTACGTTGTGGATTTCCATGTGGCGCTCCAACCACTCCTGCTCTCTGAACTGGACTCCACAATGGTCACAAACAAACTTCCTATCGTTGCCCCTCTTGTGGTACAGAACATGAGCTTTTAAGCGCTTGTCGGTTGGAAATACTTTCTCACATAATGAACAATTGTAGGTTTTTAAGTCTTGCACGTCACTTTCTAAGTCTGGCAATTCGCTTTTGAAGTCTTGCACATTGCTTTTTAAGTCTTGCACATTGCTTTTTAGGTCTTGCACATTGCTTTTTAGGTCTTGCACATTGCTTTTTAGGTCTTGTACATTGCTTTTTAAGTCTTGCTCATTGCTTTTTAAGTCTTGCACATTTCTTTTTAAGTCTTGCACATTGCTTTTTAGGTCTTGCACATTGCTTTTTAAGTTTTGTACATTGTTTTTTAAGTTAAACCTTTCACTAGCTTGTTGTTTTTCTGCGTGCATCTGCATGTGTTTTACATAATTATTTCTACCAATGAAAGACAACTTACAGAACAAACACCTGAATGGCTTTGGTCTCTTTGGAAGCAACGTTTTAACTGTCAACTGCGTATCTATGACGTCGCTTTTGGCTCTATTCGATAACACGTTTTTAACCAGTTTCTTGCAGTAATGCGTATCGTATGTTTGCTTGTTGTTGAACCCTTTTGCACAGAAGGAACAGCGAAATGCGCGTTTAATCCTGTGCGTTCTCTCATGATACGACCAGCTTCTCCACTGACTAAATGTCGCGCCACATTCTTTGCAAACAAATGGTTTGAATGAATCGTCGTCTATCACAACTCCCTCCTCTTCTTTGTGTGTTTTTAGATGTCGACGTATATTATTTGGCGTAACCTGCTTGCAACAGACATGGCAAGCGATTAGTTTCGTCACAATCCTGGACGGAGCTTTTGGGATATGCAGTTTTCCGTCTTTGTGAACGGCCATGTGACGACGTATATTATTTGGCGTACACTGTTTCTGACAGATAGGACAAGGGAATAGTTTTGGAGCCATCCTGGAACGGACATTTGCGCGTTTCTTTTCTCCCTTTTTATGTGTGGCCATGTGCCGACGTACGTTATTTTGCGTCAGTTGTCTACTACAGATTGGACAAGTGAATAGGTTTTTCTGATTTACTGACACAGGTGCATGCGTGGCCAAATGTATTCTCAGAGAGGGAGCTTGTAAAAACGTTTTGTCGCAAATCGAGCAGCTGAAAGGTCTGTCCGATGTGTGCAGTTTCTTATGCCAGTATAAATTGGCTCTGTGTTTGAATCCTTTCTGGCAGATGGTGCAGTTGTAGGGCCGTTCTTCGGTGTGACACCTCATGTGCGACCTCAGCGTGTCTTTGGAAGCAAACCTTTTATTACAATAAATGCAGCAGTGAGGCCGGTCTGCGCTGTGCATCTCCATGTGCTGCTCGAGCCATGTTTTTTCCTTAAATCTGGCGCCGCAGACGTCACATGTGAAAGGCCTTGTGTGCACGTTCTTTGCGTGACGAGACATATGCGCTCTCAGCTGTTGTTGAGACAGACATTCTTTGCCGCATAGTGAACACTGCAGCTTTTTTGTGCAGTTTTCACTGGGAAAATGCACATTATCTTTTACGGTAAACACCTGCCTCTTTACAAATGATGGATGGCTTTTGAGGTGCTTATTTAGAGTCGTTTTAGAGGTAAACGTGTTTTCGCAGAATGGGCAACTGAATGGTTTCTCTCCAGTATGTGTTCGTACGTGATTTTCCAAGTTGTATTTCCGCTCAAACGTCTTGTCACAATAAGGACATGAGTTTATCGAGTCAGACGCTTGTTTGACGTCAGTTGTAATGTCCTTAAAAGACTCGGATTCGGAGTCGTCATTCCAATCTTCCGAATTATCCGTTTCCGAAGAGTCGTCCACCTGTTCGTAATTCTTTTCGTGGTTTGTGGTTTGTGTCTGGGGATTTACGTTCAAAACCGGCCCCTCTGTTTGCTCAACATTTCCATTGTCTCCAATTGTCACAGCGATGATTGTAAATGGATATTCCTCTTCATCCGGTTTGGCGATTTCTGGTTCATCTCTAATGATAACGTCATCATCGTCGTCTGGGTTTTCGTCTATGATGACAAAATCTGAAAAAAAGAGGGATGTCTGATTACAAAATCGATAAGCTAATTAACTTTCCACTCTGAGCTTGAATGAAAGACTTGTTCTTTGTTGAATTTAGGAGATGTAATAAGCATTGTCAGCATGTTACCATTTAAACTGATTGAAAGATTTGTTTTTCTTTTCTTAAATTTAACTTTGTGTAACAGATCAGGGATAAACATGTTTTAAAACCATAACTTTTACTGACAAGTATAATGCATAAACCAAACAAGCAATAATTGTGTCCAATAGAACAATTTATTGTACAACAGTATGTGGTTGTAGTATATGGGCTGCATCTGAGCTGTGCAGTTAATGAAATTTCTATTATAATTGCCCTGATTTAAAACAAAAATCTGGATTAACCACTTTAACTTATGTCTGTGTTTGTAAGCACATGTGAATGTCTGAGTGGAAAGGGTCTTCAAATGAAAATGTGAAAGTGCCCCTGAGAAAAACTTCTTTTGGACAGTCTGCATTCTCTGTCCAGGGCGCTAAACTGTGGAACTCTCTGGGCCCTGAGCTAAAACTGAACCTGGACTGGGGTAGTTTTAAAAATGAACTTAAGCGGGTTTTAAAGAGAACACAAATTTGTGTACATTAATATTGCATTGTATGCTTAGCACTGTTTAAATTATTCTTTATGTTGATGTATATTTTTTTGTGTGTAAAAGCCCTTCTAGGGACAGACATTGCAAATTAGCCAAGGCTATAAATGTTTTGTATGTTACATGTTTATTGTGCGTACTTGTCCCTATCAAATAAATAAATAAATAAATAAAAGTAGTTACCAGATGGTATATTTACATTTGTAGACAACGTCTACAACAATCAAATTCTGCAATGAGTGTCACCTATTTTATTTTATTTGTTCACTCTGCATATGGCTTGCTCTGCTTTTCTTCTTAGCAAATATCTGGTGAATAATTGGCATTTTAAATATGTTTTAGTCAATTTTCAATAAAGAAATTGTAGGTTCGGAACCCCTGTCAGACCAAATCAACATCTCATGATCATCATACGTTCTCTCTGCTTCCTTCCATCTCTAAAAACATACATAGGGTTGGCAACACAGTAAAATGTTCCTAGATTGTCGCCTATGCCTGTCTTTGTGTGTTTACCCGGTTGGCCACTGTCCAGGGTGGGGTAAAAAAAATGAAAGAGTGGCCTTACTCTAGTCATTTTTTTGTTTTTTTTTGTCTATTAAGGTCTTTGTCTTATTTTGTAGTAATTATTATTTTAGTTTCACTTTAGGGTTAGGGTCTAATTTTCAGCATATTTTGGCTAATTTTAAATCTGACGGAATTTGGTAAGTCGAATACTAAATAAGGTGGCACTTGATGTGAAAGTAGAATCATTGATCAATGCATTTGTTCTGCTGTGATTGTAGTACCTTTCCTAAACCAGTAGGAGCACAGGCTGCACACTGCTTCTGCAAACGCTGTGTTGTGTTGACAGCTGGACAGTTTTTTTTTTCTTTTTAGTCTGAATATGCATATATGTGTTCTGTAATAAATCATTATTTTTTAACACCTGTCAGCTCTGAAATCACTCTGGTATACTGAACCCGTTAACATAATGCAGACACGTTGCACATAACAGGTTTATATGAGATTACTACAGCCTGTGCATGTAGCAGGCCTTTATATTCATCACTATTTACCTTTCTGTTTGTTTGCGCAATCATTGAACAGCAAAACAAAAGAATGTAGACTATTTCAGATAAGCAGAATAGATTAAAAACATGACATGCCTTTAAAACACAGTGTATTCTGCATACAATCTAGCGGTGCAGTTTTCATTGTTTATTTGATGTTTGACAGAAACGTGACTCTTTTGTTTTCTCTTACCCATGTTTGGAGTAGTTTTTCGTCAAATCAGTGCATTCACGAAAAGTCGCACGTAACAGTCAGACGTTGTTACTAAAATCAAGGCTTAGCTGCACATTTGACACAAGAAGAAATGGAAATAAAAGAGAAAAAAATCCCGTCGCATCCCTGCTGCTCCTGCTGGAGAGGGTCCTTCGGCGTGACAGAGGGGCGTCCCGAAAGCTGCCTGAGCACAAGTGTAAAATAATAATAATAATAATAATAATAAAACACAGAGCTATATTTTCTTCACATTCTTATTTTTAGCTTTAGGACTTAAGACGATGTTGAGAGAGTAATAATGACACGTTTTCTATACCTTATAAAATAAATAAATAAATAAATAAATAAATAAATAAATAAATAAATAAATAAATAAATACTACCAGCAATAATATACAAAAGAAAAAAAAAAAAGTTTTTTATTTGTCAAAAGATTTCGGTTCTTGTTTAAGGTTGCTAGGTAACAGATTCACAAATTCATAAATGTCGTAAAAGCTGGGAAAAAACTAAAAGACTTGGGTAGGCGAAGATAATAATTTTTTTTAAGCAATGGCTTAATGAAGCAAGACAATAATGAATTTCTCATATTTTAATTTGACCATTGCTATTTACCAATGACTTTAGTTTTTTATCTTTTAATTTAAAAGATTAAAGAGGGTACTGTTGAATTAAATTGAAACATGCCTGCATAAGTAATCTGTGGTTAGGATAATGGTGACAAGGTAGGGAATGAAGGACTTGATACATGGGCACAAGTTTGTCAAAAACCTAGAATTTGGAAAATGTTGCTACACTTACCCATTTTCTTCACAACTTACTGTATGTTTCAGTATTTTTTTTATTTTTTGTAATTATTATTCTAAATTTACAAAACATATCTACATTTATTATATATATATATATATATATATATATATATATATATATATATATATATTATATATATATATATATATATATATATATATATATATATATATATATATATATATATATATATATATATATATGTATATGTATATATATATATATATTTTTTTTTACATTTTTAGATAGACTGATAGACAAATCTGTCTGTTTAACCACCTTATTACTTTTGAATAACTGAACTTCCAGCACAACTGCTTGTCACATTTGGCTATTAAAAAAACACATACCAAACAATGCTCAACAAACAACGCTGTTTTAATCATGTCACATTTCTACAATATAATATAATACAGTACAATGCAAGTACCCTGATTTGTAACATGGTCCAAATGCATCGCCAAGCAGCTTTTCTGTAACTAAACACATTTTCAAGTTTTCTTCCAGCACTGGTTGTAAATCTTGTGAATCGGCTGAATTTCTGTTTTCATTCAATGCAAATCCATTTTCTGCAGTAACAACAGTTTATAAAACAAAACATACAAATGTACAACAGTTGAGGTATTTCATCTCGGAGTCATTTCAGTCAAAGTTATTACAATGAGTCTATGTTGAGCTTCAAAGTAAAAATCCCACAAAAAGATTTTTGTTTTTTTTTAGAACTTCTTCAGATAAGACATTTTAGTACAATTAAACTTATTGTGGTAACTGTCTAAATGTCTATGATTTAAATATACTTCATCAAAAAACAAAATAAAAGCAAAACAAAGCAAACAAAAAACATGTAAACCTAGATTTTAACAACTTCAAATATGGTTAATCTTCTAACTTAATAAACAAATCAAATCAGGACTTGCTCATTGGTTTCATCTCTCAAATTTGAGCTGAGTGTGATTGACAGCAGGATTAGCCAATGAGAGACATGCACGATGTAGTTATATTCACCTTATTCTCCCACGCCCGCTTTTCTTGGCTGATTAGTTGGCTCGTCTGTATTGCGGGATGATCATAAATAGATATAATGATCCACCCAGCGAATTGTGCAGGACCTAAGCTTCTGTATGTGATCATTTCAACATTTAGATATTTGATTTTGGCTAATGTAACTAGCTAACCACAGCCACAGGCGTATCGGGCTCAGAAAGCAACAACGATTACCATGGAAATAATGGCAAACCCGCCATGTTTCTTGTCAGGTTAGCAAAACTTCCATTGGAATACATTAGCATAATCAATAAAAAAAGAAGTACACAAAACAGCCGTGGAACCAAAAAAAATGGCTGAACGGTACTGGTAAGTTTATCCATCACTGTGTAGTGTCAGAATAGGTTTTAATTAATGCTATTTTTAGTATTTACTACTTAAAATCTCAATTAGTTTAACATTAGACCAACTAAACATTCTTCTGTTGCATGATGTCACAATCCCGAGCTGTATATTGACCCTATTTTGTCCCGCCCACTTGGCTTGGAAATGCACTTCCTGTTTAGCTCTGTTAAGGTAGCTAACATGTTTGTTTGTCGGTCTTGTGGGGCAATTTTAATTAAACATAATGACAGTTAAAATAAACCCATCGACTGAAATCTACAGGCTAAATGCAGCTAAACAAGAAGTGCATGTCCTAGAAAAGTAGGCGGGACAAAATAGGGTCAATACAGCAAGTCAATAAGAACCTGTAACATGTTTCTATTGGAATTACATAGTATCATTTGCATACCATTATAGAGATTCTCCCCAAATATTAGTTTTTGTTACCAAACCCTGGTGCAAACTAGTCAAATTTAAAGCTTTACAGTCAAAATAGTCACTGCAGTGGTCAAAGACACTCCTAGTTTATATGTGACAACTAACCTGCGGTAAATATCTGTGGAACAATCAGAAAGAAAGATCTTAAAGGGGACATACACTATTATGCTAAATCAACATTTGTTACAAAGGTGTTTCCTCCTTATTAGTTTGTTCCAAGTTACTTTTTGATTGATTCATGCACGTTAACGTAATCTTGTATTGTTCTGTAGCTGGGGTTTATGAGCTCATAAAAGTCACGTTTTCACCTATCACCCATCCCTGCCCTCATTCCTGTACTTAGAAATAAATATATATATAAAAAAACTACACATACAGTTGTAAAGTGTCACGTAGCCACTTTAAAAAATGAAGACCTATAAATGACAAATCATTGCTTGCTATGATGAAACGTCATTATGAAGAGGCAGAGCTTATCAATTGACCGGTTTTGAACAGGAAGTCAGTGAATCTATTCCTATTACTAAGCTGCGTTGGTTAAATTGTGTGATTTACAGTAAACAAAACGATGAGCTGCACTGGTCATAGTTCAACACAAAGTGACTGGGGAAAGCACAATACGTCTTCTTTAAAGTGCATATGACAGGTTTTACAATTTTAAGTTAATTTAGTAGATTATTACCCATTGAGAAACTATAATTTATAATTACATGAATTACGAACAAGTTTGTGAATTAGAGCTTGAAAATATGTTGGGGGGGGGGGAATGGAAGAAGAGGAGCGTTCTAAACTGATGACATCACACTTAAGCAATGTTCAGTTTTGTCAAGAGAAACACATGTCTATGAGCCTGTAAACATACATTTTGTGTTTTTATTTCTCATGTCAGAAGCTCTGTTACATTGGAAGAGTTTTGGTCTAATTTCTACCTAGTGCAGAGGTTCCCAAATTTTTTCCCCTGAAATTAAGTTTTTTTTTTTTCTTCATCAAAGGGCCGGTATAAATAATTTTGCAACGCATTGAGAGCCAAACATGTTTTTATGTTGCATCTGAAATGTTTAATTGTAACAGAATTTACGTTGTACGTTGGAACTTGGCAGTCTTTTCAACTGACCGTGTTGTGATCATTTATGAACAGGAAGTAAATTTCAATCCTAAATTAAAGGCTAAATTGGGATGAAATTTGTAAAATGTTTAGTAATTTTTAAATACATCAATCTTAAATGAGTAGTTCAACCCGTCATAGACACTTTAAAGTGCCTATGACACGTTGAACTACTAATTTCACTAAAACAAAGTCAAGACCATTACTATCAAGATTTCACAAATCATTTTGCAAAGTTCATCCCAGTTTAGCCTTTTTTTTAGGATTAAAAATTGATTTCCTGTTCATAGATGATGACATCACGCTAAGGAGTTGCTTAGCAACCATGTCATAACTCCTCTAATGTAACAGGTTTTAACTTCTTGAGACATTAAAATACATAACATGTTAAATGTATGCTTATAGAGTCATTAAAATATATTCATTCTGAGAAAATGGAAAATGTCTTTGTCTCCCTAGTGTGATGTCATCAGTTTAGAACTTTCCTCTACTTCCTGGTATTTTCAACATATTTTCAAACTTTTCTTCACAAACTTGTTCTTGTGAAACTGTCATTTATTTTTACAACTAGTGTTAATCTACTAAATTAAAATAAAATTGGAAATTTGTAGAAACCTGTCATAGACACTTTAAACATAAACATTGACTAGACCAGAAAAATAATAATAAAAGGAAAATGTAAACAAAATCTAAAATATAATGTTCACGACTTCATACTGAAAAGTGCTGCCTGACCTGTGCTAAACACTGTAACACCGTTATCGTCCCATCGCTGGGTGAGAGAAGTTTAGTCGTCTTCCGAGGTTAAATAAAAGTCAATAAATAGATAACTGATGAACACAAAGCTCATTCACTGTGTTACTGAGATCAAATAAAATTGCTTGGTTCTGTCTGAGTTTGAAGACCAGACTCACGTTGTTGTAAAGTTTTGTAAAAGTGTGTAAACTGGATCTTCTCATCAGGACGACATCAGACCCGAGCCTTCACCCGTTGTCTCTTCATCTCGAGGCTTGAGCAGCAGTTTCCCCATTAGCTTCCGTTTGTGATCGTCAGATGTAAACTTGTGTGGTCCTTGAACTAGCTTCCTTTGGTGTTTGGCTTTGGCAGGAAAATGGCTCACTGGTGTTTTAGAGTTATTGCTATAATCGTCTTTTTGTCCACAATTCTTCGACTGAATTTGAGGATCTAAGCTGAAAACCGACTCGCCAGTTTCTTCAACGGTGCCATTCTCTCCAATTCTCACAGTGACGATGGTGCACGGGTAATCCTCTTCCTCGGGTTTGATGAATACTTTCTCCACATCGATGGGAATGTCAGCAGGTTCATTTTTAATGCCAAAATCTGTAGGGAATAAACATGTTTGTGATAATGTTGTTGTGTTTTTGTAAAACCTAAAATTAATCTTCTTTTTTCAACACATCTACAGTTACAGTTACTCTTCACACTTGAGTTTTTTTTTTTTTTTTAAGCTTGAAGTTCAATCATTTATTTATGATTTATTCTGGCAAAGAAAGCAAAGCAGGGTTAAGCTGGTTAATACTTGAACCTGAAACTCCAGGACAGGCATTGGAAACTGTAGTGGTGCCCTTAGGCAAAGCGCTTCACCCAAAGTGATGTCGTCACCTTGTTCTGATTTCAACTTGCTCCTGAGCTTTGTACAAAGCCATTTTCACATTTAAAATGGCACAAAGAGTAGCTTGTTTTTACTTTAGAAATGGTTTATTATCAGTACATTATAAATTCAGCTTATTACCGTAATTATAAATAAGATATGTATATACTGTGTATATACCTTCACTGGCACCGTTTAGTGTAATAAGAGTATTCATTTAATGTTTTTAGTCAAACGTCTTACCCTAAAACAAAAGAAATGTACCATTGGTTGAATGATGTGTTTTAAAGTACTGGGCTACTCCTACGTATTCTACGCACCTGTCTCTCATTGATTTGTCTCCTGCTCTTTTTCCTGTAAGTTTCCTAACTTGTTTCGTAGTTCCAGATAAAGTCCATGTTTGTGGCAGTAGAACTCAGAGCGTTTGAACCCAAACAATCCAGAAAAAAATATTTCTAATCATAAACACAAATCTACAGTTCATACAGAGTCGCTCATGTCCGGGTCACTCACCTTTAGCACCGGCCGTCTCTTCTACAGACTGCTGTTTGACTCGGGACAAGCCTGGTTTGGTACATTCTGTAGGACCATCATTAGGAACTAACTGCTCTGAACTCAAAACCTGAAAATCAAGAAAAATATAATTTAACACCTGCGAATTAGACACATTTTGCTTGACAAAAATGTAACATGTCGTAGTGTTAATTTATGCTGATAAATGTAGACAAGCTTACATTGAGCACCTTCTTGTTGCCTCTCTTCCTCACTGAAACAGAACAGACAAACACATGAGTTACTCTCACACACTCCTCTTTACTTCAGCACACTTTTTCATTCTCTCCATTCACAGCCACACTGTCACGTTCCAGAAACTGTTTACAAATGAGCACAATAGGTCTTTTTAAATTCAGTGTTTCTCACTCACAGTGCAATCAAAGACAGTATAAAAAGAACTGACATTGTCACACAACTTTTAGCTACACTATATTACCAAAAGTATTCGCTCACCTGCCTTTGCTCATACTATGAACTGAAGTGCCATCCCATTCCTAACCCATAGAGTTCAATATGATGTCCACCTTTTATTACTATTACAGCTTCAACTCTTCTGGGAAGACTGTCCACATGGTTGAGGAGAGTGTTTATAGGAATTTTTGACCATTCTTCCAAAAGTGCATTGGTGAGGTCACACACTGATGTTGGTCGAGAAGGCCTGGCTCTCAGTCTCCGCTCTAATTCATCCCAAAGGTGTTCTATCGGGTTCAGGTCAGGACTCTGTGCAGGCCAGTCAAGTTCATCCACACCAGAATCTGTCATCCGTGTCTTTATGGACCTTGCTTTGTGCGCTGGTGCAGTCATGTTGGAAGAGAAGGGGCCCATTCTTTCACAAATGTCTTGTTTAACAGTCTGCATGTCTGAGTGCTTGACTTTATCGACCTGAGGCCAGGCCAAGTGATTAGGACACCTGATTCTGATCATTTGAATAGGTGAGCGAATACTTTTGGTAATATAGTGTATGTTCCAAAAAGGAATTAGCCAAGAGCGCTCATTACCTTTCTCATCCTTTCACTTAGTACTGAGACAAAATGTTGATTTTAAAAAGCTATAAATGATCCGTGTGTTTTTGTTTCACTGTAGACTTTGCTAATGTTTTTATTTCCCTATTGACTTCGCCCAACCTAAAGGACAGCTAACATGGCTCCTTACTAAAGGCTTACTGTGTGGAAACAAGTCGCATGATGGAAAGAGGCGTGTACTTTCCACAACCTTTCTACAAGCGTATTTGGCTGTGTTTGCCATGACACACACTCACACATTATGGAACAGTTAGTGCTAGATAGTCGAGTTCGGAGGGACAGAAGAAAGCTGGTTGCCACGTTAATGAATTTATTTTTGTTACTAAACTGGCCTAAACTGTTATATTTTCGACCTTATATTTATCCAAATCCTTTCCCAAAATTCAACTGTTCCGTCCTTTTAATCACTGTCCCCCCGGACCCGACTATCTAGCAATAATCACAGGCTACTCATCATCCGCCACATCTGCTAGCTGCTAAAGGCTTCATTAACAGCACAGCATCGCATTTACACAGAAAACATGGGATTGTGTTAAACAGTCTTTCCTTACCTTTTGTTGTGCTGTCTAAAGACAACATTTTATAAACTCTAAAGGCGTTTGATCCCTCCTGATGCACTTGTCCTTAACTTCTACGATATCCGATAAACTGTTGAGAGCACAGCGGAAATTAGTCTTCCACATCCTGGGGTTTGGACGCTCCTCTCCGGGATGATATTTCCCTGAAAGTGAGACACAGATACTTAGACATGAGAAGGTCAATGAGACTCAGAAATACGCTGCTCTTGTTTAGGTTTATCAATTTAACTGATGTAAGCTCACAGTCCTGATTGGGAAATACTCTCATCAAACCACTGATGACATCTCTTCTTCGCAATCACTTTCCACAGACTGTCTACATGTTCAGAAAGCCAAGTTTTGTTTGAGTTTAATAATTTACTTGATTTCTACAAATTTTGTTTGTTTGTTTGTTTGTTTGATTTATGTGCATTGTGATGTCACCTGTATTCTTAAGGTCTGAAATGCTTTGTGTAGATTTGTACCGGTGTGAATGGCCCATCTCATGAACAGAGGAGCGTCTTTCTCCATATCCCAGTTCTGATGAGCTCCATGAAGCCACGGCACCTGGAATATTCGCTCCTCCTAAAACACAGACACAGATAAATGTTACCTAATTTATTTAGTAGTTCACTAGTTATTATGGTTTACTAGTTAGTTCACCTCAACCAATCAAATTGTTACTTATTTTCAAGACATTTTGACCTGTTAATGCTGACATTTTTGTGATTTAAAAAACAGATATATATCGTCATATTTATCTAGGTCCTGTGATTCAAACATGTAATAAAGCAGACATGACAGTGCTTTCCACGTGAAGAATTGGGCAAGAGATCTATCTACGGCCTGCAGAGGAAATTATACAGGGCAAATAGTCAAATCTATAAGTCTGATATGCTAATGCTGCAGAAATGTTCAAAACAAGTAAAATATTTTTAATAATTTATAGACTTAAAAACAGTGCAGAAGATCTCAGAGTTTGATCTACTGTATAGGTTTTATGAAGAGAAGAAAGACAAAACTTCAGCTGTGTTTTTGATGAAGAAGCAATCTTAGAACAGTATTAAAACTTGAAGAAGTAATTTTTGTATTATATGTGTACTATAAACTTCTTCAGAGATTTGTTTAAAGTCTACAGAGTTATTTGTAATTACTCTTAGCTTTTACATTGTTTATTAATTAATCAACACAGGCCTAAAAAGCATTGTGAAAAAGGCATGTATAATGTTAGTTTGTTAATACTGACTTTATCGACCCATTTGAGTCCAGGAATCTGACTTGAATCTATCTGCGCTTCGAGCCACGGCCTCATCCGCATCCGGTCGAACGGCATCGTGTCCTGCACACAGAGAAAACACAAAACAAACTAAACAAAAAGTAAAAGCTGTGCATTTAATCTAAACTAAGGTCTGAATGAAAGCATTGCAAATCTTTGGAGACTAGGTAAATGTTGTTAAATTGAGTACTGTAATTTACTGTAAAAAATGATAAAGTACATGTATAGGCCGCACTTTTTAATAGTAAGTCTATGAGAATCTATCATTTGCTACGTTGCCTTATAAACCGCATAGTTCAAAGCTCATGAAAAAAGTAGCTGCTTATAATCCAGAAAGTACGGTAATTTTTCTGTCAGTAAATTCTTTATTATAACTTACTCAATAATTGATGTAGGAAAATGTTGTGACAAACCCGTGAGTAACATCTTTATTGGTGTAATTTACAGTAGCCTACTGCAATATTTTAGGCAACAGAATATCATTACAAATTAGTTATGGCTGGGAAAGTATTATGTAAAAGCCACTTGTTTTCTACATCATTACTTTACTCAAATTTGTTTTAGATGTTTGAGTAATCTTGTTTTGTCCTTCAGCTGATGGTCGCGTGCTCAGAAAATTCCTGTTTTCACCTACCACCAATCCCCGCCCACTTGTCGGTATTTGCTAGCTAAAACTTCCAAAATTCAGAGTAAAAGTCGCGAGCACATGCGCGGGTTTTGAGGTACCTGTGATTTCTACCAACACTTTCCTACACTTCTCTCAGTTTTTTATTATCATAGGTTCAAAATGAAGAAAGGAATAAGTATCTCGCTCCCTTTGCTTCCTTTTGATTGGAGAGTACAGCCAATGCCAACACAGTGAAGGACTTTAACTTACTTAGTACCACAAACTGAACTACAAGAGCTTGACTTTATCATCCCAGAATGCATCGCGCTTAAACATGGCGGCTCCCATAGATAGAAAATAAATAAACATTCATCACGACCAGAAACTAGTCATAGCAAAGCTTTGGGTCACTCTAAACTGCAAACATAGGCGTGTTATTAAACTAGGTCACTCAGGCTCAAACTCTGGATTTTTTGCATTACGAGATTCACTTTTCAGCATCACTATAGTAACAAAGCCTGAACAGCTAACCCGAAACCGCTATGAGTCGAGTTGTAGCTTAAATCTGAGCTGTCAGCGCATTTTTAGGCACAACATAATCATCTGTGACATGAATTAAACATTTAGACAAAGATAAACACTCTGAAACACATAAAACCCCTCTAAAACCAGGAGCGAGGCGGGGGTTTGGACTCACCGAGGCTCTGAGCTGCAGCGTGCTTCAATCACCACACAGCGGCGCTCGCTCAGCTCACTTCAGTTCAATCTCCATGTGGTTTAATACAACTAGAGGAATATGGTCGCTCTACTACAGTGGCGGCCATGTTAGAACTGTAACAGGAGCAACATTTTATTAGAAACGGAATCATTTGTAAGTCTCATAATGGTGGTCCAAAGTATGCATGGATTCAGGAATATGCCTGGGTTCAGGCCAAAGTGGGACCAAGTTTTACAAAGGTAAATACAAGATAGTCAGGTCCGGAGGGACAGTGATAAAGTTTAGGAGAAGGGGTACGTTTAGGAAAAGGGTTAGGGCACAGGTGTCAAACTCAAATGGTGGTAGGACTAAATCGATCAGAGTCAGAGTTGGTCGAGGGCCACATTTTAAAATATAGGCCCCTCTGTGTTAAATTAAAATATGGCAATAGGCAATAGCTAATATAACACATTTACTGTATATTTAGAATATTAGGGTTAGGGTAATGGGTAAGGTTAGGGAAAAGGTTTGGGTAAAGGTTATGATGAAAAATATAACAGTTTAGGCCTGTTTAGCAACAGTTATATACTTATTACCATGGCAACCAGCTCACTTCTGTCCTTCCGGACCTGACTATCTAGCACTAACCTTTCACAAATATTTGGAGTCAAGTCCAAGTTAGTGCCCCACACAGGCCCGTCAATAGAAATTTGGGGGTCTGGGGCAAGAGTATCTCATATTGGCCCCCACAATAAAAAAAATATTAATAAAAAAACATTTGGGGCATTAAAACCCTGGGGCTCAGGACAAATGACCCCTGGCACCTCAAGTCCAAACCTTCTGATTTCAGATTCAAGTCTTTTCAAGTCTTTATATGAAATGACCAAATACATCTTGTCTTATAATTGCATTATATTTATAAATATTCATTATTAAAATACATTTCTCAAAATGTATTTATATATTTATATTTATCAAATAATCTCAAGTCCCAAGGCACTGACCCTGAGTCTAGTCGAGTCCTTTTTATCATGTCAAGTTTTAGGTCATCAAAATAATGATTTAAATCCAAGTCACGACCTACAAGTCCACACCTCTGAGCTTCTTGCTTTATAAAACATCAGACTCTTGATGTCCTTTTTATGATTTTTTATGACTATGAAATAGGCTACTGCAATATTCACACTTGTGCTTGTGCTACATGTACAAATTCCACATCTAAACACAGCTTTTTTTTTTTGTCAGATAAATTTGATACCAAAGCAAAGGGCATAATATATTAATATTTGTTATTTAAATATAAAATCGTAGTAAAAAAATGCCCAGCTCTTGTTCATTCATGAGGGTAGCTGCTGCCGGACAGGTTACCATAGCGACAACCCTTCTAGTTTTGCTAACGCCTGACTGTTTTGAGCTGCATTTTCCGCTCCGCGGGGTGGCAGTACCGTTACAGTTGTGGTTAAGTTTGTCCCCGCCACAGCTCAACCCACCGAAGAAGAAGAAGCCGTCCGCTCGCTAAACGGAAGAGACCCTGCACAGGCGTGATGTTTTCGCTCAGATGATGCGTTTGTCCTTTCATCCAAACTACACTTCACCGGGAACTTGAACCGGGTGGCGAGCGTGCGGGTCTACGTGATCGTATCCCGGGGAAACTGCGCGGCGCGGGTCAGTTAGCGCGGCGGAACCAACGATGGGAGACAGTCAACAACAACAAGCCCGTGCCCCGCCGCGGAGACAGTCCTACGGCGGGGCTCACGGACAGGAGGAGGACGTGCAGTGGGTTCGGACGTACCGGGATCAGCAGCACGCGGACACGGACAGAGGAGTAGTAGTAGTGAGCCCCGGGGAGAGCGTGAGGCCAGCGGACAGGAGGCTCTCCGCACCGCTGCCGCAGGTCGTGCACCAGCGTCACATGCCCGTAGGAACACAGAAATTCCACATCCCGAGGAAAACCAAAGAGAAACTTGGTGAGTGGAAAACGACAGCGAGACAATCACATTAAAACACACTTTAAATGTAAGCTAGTGCTGTGTTTTTGTAGGGTGACCAGATGTCCCTATTTACCCGGGACAGTTCTAGTTTTGAGCAGTGTGTCCCATGTCCCAGTAAACCCATCCAAACCCCTTAATTTGTTCCTGTTTTAAAACACGACATGTCCCAATTTTCCCTCTTTTTCACTTTTTTTGATTCACAATCAACAAAGAAGGAGAAAAATTTTAATTTGTTTTTGCCAAAAATTCGAGAAACATGTTTGAAAAGGACTCTAATACAGAAAGTTCACTCAATTTTACTGACAGAAGATTTTTAGAATATAAACTTACCCCGAAAGTGAACTGTTGAAAGACATGTGAATGAGTCATGAATTAAGTGGGTTGATAATATGGCACTTTTTCACCATATTTTGTCAAATTTTGCTTCCCCAAACCTCTTCCCATGTGTGTCCCAGTTTTTATTTTCTGGTCAACCTAGTCTATCTTGAATCACAGTACACTATTTTGGTTGAAAATATTCGGCACAGAGATGGGTTCAAGTCACTATTTTTCAAGTCTTAAAGCAGGGGTAGGGTACCTGATTTTCAGAACAGAGAATCTGAATTGAAATTTCCCAACTATTTTCTTGCTTTAAAAACAAAAATTCCAAAAATACTCATGGAAATCTTACATTTAATGATATTTGAAGGTGCTCATTGTTGACTGGGAACGCAAAGTTATAAAAAAGAAAGTGGACTCTTCATACAAAAGTTAAAAAAGCGATTTTATTCTGGGCTATTTCATTGTTAAAATATTATTGATTAAAAACGTGCCGATTAGCTTCCCACGCTTGGCAGCTCACAAACAGCCTTCTTCAAGGTCCTTTCACAAACCCTTCAACACATTTTTTGTCTGCAATCATGGCATAAGCCCAGACTGTGGACCAAAGCACAGCCAATCAGAACGCTGCTTTCAGTCCTTGATGAGAACTTAGAACTGAAATGTTTATTATTAGGTTCAGATTGGGTAACAAACTGGTAATTTTGCTGTATACAAAGTAATATACCATACTTTTTTTTGGTTTTTTTGCGGCAGTTGTTAGCCTTTCAGATGAACTTTTTATGGTAATTGTCCTTTGATCTGGTATGTGATGTGGGAATAACGGTGCATTTTTAAGTGGGAGATGCGAAATATCCAAGTTGCCAGTTCTTTTGGGAGGTGAACTCAGTCAGTTTAAATGTGTCCCGGGAGGATGAATGCCTCCTGCCGCAGCTGATCCAGACCCCAGAGGTTCAAGCCACCAACTCCCCCAAAAAACAAACATGAAGACAATTATCATAAGATAATGTATCTTATCACTGATGAAGAGGCATCCTGACATGGAAGAACCTGAATCCCTGAGTCTTAAAAAAATCTAAGCAGAAAACTTTGAATGTGAGGCTTTAAAAAATCTTGTGATTTTTCTGTATATTTAGGAAGAAACTATGGCATAAGTAGATCAATAATTCACATTTTGTTTATTGTAAGACACTAAGTTGATCTAAAATAGCTTAGAAATAGAAACGGGTCCTCTAGATACAATAACAAGAGACCTGTGCTGAGAGAATTGTATTGTAAAAAATCAAGTATAGTCCCCCTTAATGTGAGTAATGTGTTGTTTTTAACTTCACTTTGATTCAGCTGATAGTGTGCCAGGGTAAACTCCCTATCATTGCTTCTTTCTGCAATCTGAAAGTGGAAACACATTTGACTGTTCCTGTTATATGGTTGCAGCCCTGTTCCAGCCGCTGTCGAGTGAGTCGCGAGAGTACGAGGACATGCTCACGGTTCTGACCTCTGGATACCTGGACTCTGCGTCGTCTGGATCCTTCAGCTACAGCAAACCTCGCCTGGTCCACAGCGAGACTCTGGAGAAGGAGGTACAACAGGTTTTAGCCGCCTCAGTCAGTAGTGGAAAATATTAGTATACTTTTCAATTTCGTTCTTTTTACTCATAAGTATCACAAGAAACCTCTGTTTCAAGTTCAGCAAATTAAGTCGAGATCTAAGAGTATTTAACTATGTCTATGTGCTAGCTAGCTTTTGTTTATTTTACTGTGGTATTTCTCTCTGCTGCCAGTAAATTTATTACCAGTGTTTCCTCTAGTAAGGCTGCATGGTGTCGAGTATTGCACGCTAAAGGAAAAAATGTAGGGCTACAATTTACAATTATGATTAGTACTTAGTGACTTTTAATGACTATTAAAGCGGCTAAACTGCAATCAATTATCTTTTATTTTAGGACATTTATAGCAGAAAATTTAAGTGCACAGATTTAAAAAAAATATCTTGTGATATGCTGTTGCCAATATAATGATGGGGAAACAGTGTAGTGCTAACATGAAATCCTGATATGGGAACCCCATTTCAACAAAGTTTATTCAGCTGTGAAAAACCTGGAGAAGTTATAGAAAATCTAATTTAATTTCCAGGCAGTGGAAAAATTTTCGAATTCTACTGGAAAATTACAAAAATAATTTGGGTTGGATAGTTTTGTTTTTACTGAGTCCCGCTTGTGTTGAGTTAAAATGTTAAAATGGAGAAAAACACATACAAATCTAATGCATTGCAGTTGCTTTATTCCACTGAAAAACTTTGCTGTTATTTGCTTTTTTTGTTTGAAACTGAAAAAAAAATACACAACATTTGAAATTACATGAGAATTGAAAATGTTGTTCAAGGCATTGAGTGCCTTAAAAGGTGGAAAAGCACTATATAAATAAAGACCATTTACTATTACTAATTACTACCCCTTAATTTTTGTATTTCAGTTTTAATTATGCAGATAAAAAATGTTAAATAAGGTCATGTGTTGGGAATTGTTGTGGAGAAGACGGAAAAGTCTTTGAAAACCTGTTTAATCTGTGCATCCTGTTTGAAGTTATAACATGAAAGTCTAAAATACAAGGTCATGTTTAAAAGTAAAATACAGACTATGTGCTCTAATATTATGAAAACATACTGTGATAAAGTTAAAACTCATTATCACATTATTTGTAGAGTAAAGGAATTAGTTTGCTGACATATTTGTTTGTAATAGTAGCTCCCTAGAAGGAAATGGTTGAAGAAAAGCTCAGACTAAGGTCCCTGTGTTTTTTGAGTCTGAATATTTTCTGTTTCAGTTTGTGGAGAAACGAAAGGAGCTGAAGGCCGACGGCAGAACGGAAAAGGAGCTGGAGGAGAGCTACTGTTTCCTTCTGTGCGATTACTCAAAGGTGAAAACACATGACATGCCACTGATTTCTGCCAAATGTCACAGTTAGAATGCATTTTGTATTTGCAGTCATTTCTTCTGTACATTCTTGTCAAAGTGTGGAGAGACACAATCAAGTGACAAGCTTTTGGCTTTCTTCTTTTTTCTTTCTTTTTTTTTGCCCAACTTGATTCAGAATTGAATTAAATGTAGTTGCTTCAAGCTATTGCACACTTTCCAAGTATAATTTTTGTTAAAAGCAAGTTTCTATGTAAAATTCCTAAGAAGCTTTCCTGATTGCGCAGGGCAAAGATATCAAGAAAAAACTTCATTATAAAGTTTGATTGAAGATTAAAGTAAAATTTATGTACTTAAGTTAAACTTGTATTCTTCAGCTTTTCTGGTGAGCTAAAGGTCAGTCAAAATGTCAGAATCTGTAGTGTACTGGGCATAAATGTGTCATATACTCAACAAAAATATAAACATAACATTTAAGTACTGAATGATGCACATTTAACATCTAAGCGGTATGCGCAACATAAAATATTTACATTTTTTGTGTCTGTGTCAGAGTATCTTTTTATTGTGGCGAGTCTAAGACACATCTGCAGTATTTATGCTGTTTAATCAGTATCTTTATTCTGTATGTAAGCCATATTTGGAGAAAAATGGCCTCTTTTGTTTATGAAAATGTAATCTAATCATGAAAAATCGGAACAAAAACAAGTATTGTGTTGTGTCTATATGTTTCCTCCGTGTCTAATCTCATAACTTGTCCTTGTAGCTGCAGATGCTGTGTGAAAAAGGCCTTTATGTTGGTCAGAGCAGGATCACGGTGCTCGGAAATCCACAAAAAGGTAAAAAGTGTTTTTGAAGCAACTATTTCAGTTTTTAAGATCCATCAAACAAACAAACAAAAAAACATCTTCACACTTACTTATAACAGAGTATTCCGGCCGTGTCTCACCAAAGTTTTGTTATGTTTTTCTTCTCAGGCGTTTACTTGTCGCGATGTTCAGACTTGTTGCAGCTCAGCCCCTTCGCTCCTGGAGCCAGCGGAGAAATCATCATCTTCAAAGTCATTAAGGTAAATCACAGTTCAAACACAATTTGTCCCACTAAGCTGTATAAGAAAAAAAATGCTTGATAGTCAGTGTGGTACTTACTGCACTATGTTAACCTAACTTATTGTACTAGGCATCATTTGAACTAGATTTTGTTATTCATTTTAAGTAGGTAGACCTTATAGTCCTGTTTTAGTCCCGGTTCAGATTCTGTGGTCTACTCCTGTTCAAGATATGGTTTAAATCCAACTTAATCCAAATGTAGACTCAGTTCAGTCCTGTTAGTCTCACTGCTGCTGTGCTTCTGGTCTTTGATTACATTGGGTTTGTTTTGGCTTAGTCCTGTTTTTGTATTTGTTTCAAGAAAAATAGCTGATTTTTAGTGGATAGAAGGTAGCATTGCTATTTTTTTGTGGATAGTGGATAGTCCCTGTCATTGCCCACTTCGTACCTCTGCCCACTTTGTACCTTTTAGAGCAACTGCGCATGCGCCTACCAAAATTACGTCTTTTAAACACATTGTTTGTAAGTGTACAATTGATATGGGGGGTATTCCATGAAAGTGGCTTAACAAGTCTAGGCTTATCCTAAAATCCTGAGCTGAAACTAGCTTCATCTCCAACTTAAGCCTCAAGTCGTTCCATGAAAGAAATAAGTCTGGGTCTAAGCAACGCTAATTCAAGCTTGAAGATTAATCTGAGCTGTGAGCTTTGCTCCCGCTGAATGTGACGAGGCCAGATCAATGGAGCGAAGACATCACTGAGAATGAGAGAGAAAAAGTGTTTTTCCTCACAGTCTAACGAAAGCCAAAGTGCACACGGACTCTAGTTTGATTTGCAACGCAAACGTTTTCAGTTTATAGTGGTTTATTCTGATGCGGGGAGCGAGAGGCAGCCCCTCCCCTCCTGTGCGCTGCCCGGAGAAAGACGAGGCAGTTTACTGCAGAGATCCAGAGGATTTATCATCGTATTTGTGAGTAGACTCATTGTTTTCTAATGCAATGTACGTTTTTCCACTCCGCATGTTGGACTAGTCCCGCTGCGTAAAGTTGTCACAAAGTTGTAGCGTAACCTGAGCGTAAGTCTTCACAACCAGAACTGACCAATCAGAGCAGAGCATGTGTGTCCGTGGTGTGAGGAGAGACGAGGGAAGGAGATGCGATGAAGCGCTTTTGAGCGTAAAAGCAGCAGCACGACTCCACGGCTGCTCTCACACTTTAGTCCTGCTTTCATTGCTTCATCCTTTAGAGAAATAGCTGCATGTCTGTGATAAATCTTTTGTAGTTTAGATGCACATTAATTTTTCAGTTAAATATGTGGCTCTTTGTGCTGCCAATGTGACGTTTGCTCTTACAAACGCGTCTCTCCACAGCAAGAGCGGCTCAAAAAAAGAAAAAAAAAGAAAAGAAACAGCGAAAGCGGCTCTTTAGTGCAATGCCAAGTAAATAAAAGTGAATAAAAAGTGACTTTATAAGTTGTGTTGTGACAGACAGAGAGATTTCACACAGTTGTGGAAGTGTGTGAGGATAAACATGTGACTTAAGTGTTTTTTAGACGTTTTTTGAGACAAAGCTAAAATAATCTTGACTGTTAGCCTGGTCCCGACCAGGTTTATGTCTGTGCACTTGTTACTGCGGCAACTCAGCGTCACCTCTGGTTAGCCGCGTTAAAGGAACGGAAATGGAGATTTCATAAGCCTAGATTGGCCAAATAAGCCAGGCTTTGGCTTTAGCTCGCTTCATGGAATACCCCCATTATTCATTTATACTTATATTTATTTATGTATCTCACAAAGGTTTGCCAAAGAAAGCCCAAAACTCCGCACTTAATTATCGCCGTTTTAAGCTAGCAGTTAGCAGCTGGAACTAGCTTAATCGGGCATTTACGGCTTTAAAATAGTAATAATCTCACTTTACAAACAACTGCTTTGTTTTAATCTGTAAGGGGGCTTTACGTTTAACAGTTTAGTTTCGTCTGTGTTTAATTTAAAATTTAAAACGAATAAAACAATGTAAAAGAAGTAAAGCTAAAGGTACGAAGTGTGCTTCCGGTACGAAGTGGGCAATGACAGTCCCTCAGACCACAGCTCTCTGACAAATATGGCTCACCACCAGTAAAGAGAATTAAAAAGCTCTGCTGTTAATTACACTCAAAATAAATGTTTGATTAGTTGTGATTTCAGTTATGATTAAAATTATTGTTTTCATCATCAAGCAGCCCTTTATAATAATGTTTAATATGACACAAACTAGACAGTATTTATGCCTTACACTTTTAATACTTTATATAAGATTGTCAAAGTTTCTTAAAGTACTACACTCTACTCACTATTCTTTCATTCCACACATTCCAAAGAAGTTCAGTGATACTTTTAATTACATACTGACATTTACAATTCGTGTAAATCATCCTGCAGTGTCTGACTTAATGAAATGTTTTGTTTTTTCTAATTCAAACAATTAGAAATAGTTGAAATTATAGTTAGATGCTGTATGTTGAGTTTATAGCATTGTGTTGTTTCTGTTGTGGCTTTAATTTAAATGCTTTTGTTGTCGTCTCAGGGGAAAGTCAAAAGCATCTACGAGAACATGAAGAACCTCCTGGACCCGACTCCACGTTTCGACTCACATTTGTCCAAAAATATCAGTAAAGTCACGTCCGTCATGTCGTATCGAGCCTTCGAGCTGACGCAGGTGAGCTAAACTGACAGTTAAATTTAAGAGCTGTACCTGATTTTTACTGTCGAAAAACTTAAACAAAAATAAAGAATGAGTAATTAAAACGTTTTACACCAGTCACACTTTTTGTTCACATGCCTAATGCATTGTGAGCTTCGTCATTCTTTACCACAACATGTTTTGAAGCATTTTCCAAACTTTCATAGGGCAGGGTGGACAAAGTCTACAAAGCTTAATAAAATAATAGCTTTTAAAGGAAATGTATGATTTTGCATTGCTCTCATCCTTCAAACATGTCCAGAGAACCTCCACTTTGAAATCACACGCACCAATTAAACCAATTAAAAGAACCAACATGACAGTCACGTGTTTCCCACATCAGAGATTGAGTTACAGCTCCATCTACTGCCTGCAAAAGAAAGGACACTGGGGAAACAATCACATTGTTTTGGCCTGATATGCTAAAGCTGCAGAAATGCTCCAAACAAATCTGAATGTATAATGAGTTTTATAAATAGAGCAAAAGATCTTAGAGATCTACCAATGACATCACAAATTAGAATCATTGTAAACTGTGTTTTCTGAGGCTTAAAGAAGAACGACAAAGATCTCACAAACAAAACTTCAAATGTGTTTTGAGGAGGAAGCAAAAAATGTTTGCTTTTTATGTGCCCTTAAAAGCAAATACAATTTTTTTTGTGTCAACACATCAAGCATTAGGCTGAAACAATTTGATCACAACTAATCATCAGTAGATTTTTTTCAGAGATCTCTTGTGCTGTTTCTTTTTAGTTCATGAACGATCACTTGACTCATGAGCATTTTTATCTCAAAACATGCCAAGTTTGTTTATCTCACCTTACCTTTGCATTTTTGTCTGCAGCCAATAGATGGAACTCTCTTAATTTCAGAGAAACTTCTCACTGACGTTTTTGGTTTTATAACAAATACCAAAGTAAATAAATAAAAATTAAGCCTAATAGTATTATACCTAAAATTACCTAAAACTACCTACCTACCTAAAATTATTATTTTTTAATAGTTTGGACGTTGTATAAAATTGTAAGTAAAATATTATTTGTCCGTTTCAGCATTATTTCTACGAGTATTCGTTTGACGAGTTGCGGCAGCGTCCTCGGCAGGTCTGTCCCTACGCTGTGGTGTCTTTTCAGTTCAAAGGCAAAGAAACAGCCCTCACCAGCAAACCCATGACTCCTCTCAGGTACAGCCATCCACCCAGACGTATTAAAACATTAATTTATACATGTAAAACTACGAGATAGCATATGATACTGATAATAATTATGTTAATCACAGGATGAACAGCCAGTCATCAGACAAAAGCCAAGGTAAGCCTCAGAAATGGTACCAGTATTCACTATTGATAAATTTAAGTCATGTTAATTTTTATACAGAGTGCTTGGTTTTGGGCACCTCTGCTCACTTCTACATTAAGAGTCAATCTGTTGAGCTGAAAGTAAATCAAGCCAATCCCTCAAAATATGTCTACGAAAATCATATATAGACATTACATGAAATTCCCATCAGTTTATAATTATGAAAACAATTCCTTCTAAACTCTATTTTTATTTGAGTAGCTTTTAATGTTGATCATCATTGAGACCAAGAAACAATTCAAAGCTTATTGTCCATTATTAATTTAAATATAAGTGTATAAACCTTTAAGATCAGCTGTATTGTTAGCCACTGTCGAGAGTGTTCCCCTGCCTCAGGCCCAAAGTCACTGCGACAGTTACCCGTGACCCCAATTGATAGATGTATTGTTCTTTGTAAAGCCCAGTCCTACTGTTTAAATTTCATTATAGTTCTTACTAACACAATAAAACAGCCTCCACAAACAGGCCGATTGTCAGAAGGTCAGATAAAGTCACAGCGTTACAGAGACACATGACAGAGATATTAACATATTTATCATCCTGCTTTGTTTCCCTCACAGAACAGAGTCACTTCACCGTCTGGAGCGGAGATCTGGTCAAAGACGACAGAGTGCTTTTCCAGATTTCACTGAAGTCTTCGTCTCCTCCTTTTCTGCCCCACAAACTGTGAGTCAAGAAACGCCACAATCAAATATTACTGTTTTTGTTTATACAGTATGTGCTTCCTTCTAATCAGTTTTACATATTGAAGTGAACGGATAAACAGAGACACATATATTTCAAAACTTTGTTTGGATTGAGTTATTTAAAAAAACATTAGTCGTGAGACAATTTTCACAGGATGAGAAGAAACCAGACTCTGAAACAGAGTAATAAACAGTTTATTACATTATTATATTATAGCCATTATTAAATAAGTTTGTGTTCAATTCATTCTTATAATTTAAACAACTGATTTGCTTTATAAATGGAGTCCTAAATATTTATTTATGTATTTATTTATTTAAAGCGAACCCTGGATATAATCACATGTTTGTCCTAAAACACTTATAATATCATCACTTATATAAATACAGGACAAATACCTTTTAAGTATTTGTAGTTTTATTAAAATAGTATTTTAAAGAAATGACATGGAAGATGCCATTTTGCTGCGGTTATGACAAAATAACCGCAGATAAAATAGTTTTGTCATGGTAACAGGCAGTAGCAGGTAACTAAGCAACATGAATTCCTGGGTTAAACCTTTTCAGTTTGAGCCGGAGCAAAGCCAAATACAGAATGATTATGTTGGAATCTAGTAAAACTGAAGATAATCAAGAGGAAGAGGTATGAACTGGACACTGTCAGTGGTGTTTTTGTGGCAACTGTTCACAGATGAAATTGTGGGAGTAACCATGGAAACACTATTTTATGTCATCAACCAAAATGGCGGCTCCCAGTGGCTTGAAAACAACATAAACAATGACAATTTTATAAAACATAGTAAGTAGTTATACATTTGTTTGCACTTTATTTTAAGAAGCATGACCAACACTAGTGTTTTAGCCATATGTGTCTTCATATCCAGGGTTCCCTTTAAAAATAATTACCTCATTCAGTGTTGACCCTACTACTACTAAAACATAAATAAATAGGACAGAGTTTAGACGATTCTCTGTCAGGATATGTCCACTAAAAGTCTCTATGGAGAGAAGTCTTTTCTACTACACCTGTTCAATGTTATACGTTGCAAGTTTAACGCTTTTTGTTGACTCAGTAAACACACTTGTTTTCATTGGTAGCTTTTTACTGCCATCGCTTTGGCACACAGTTGTAAGAGTAAACAACAGTTATCACGCTTAGAATCTCTCCAAACATGACGATACTCAGAACTCGCTCATTAAGTACAGGGAAAAACAACTTAAAGTGAAGATAGCAGCACCCTGAACACCTCCCAGAAACATACAGTATTTCAAACAAAGCCTTTCGCTGGAAAAGGATGAAGAGAAGATGAAAGGAGGGGCTGAGAGTAGACAGCAACAGTGTGATTGGTTTGACAGCAGGTGTTTGTGATGAGCACACAGATCAATGCTGATGTCCAGTTTGCACTAAAATTCTCAAAAAATAAATTAATTAACTTAAAAATTATTCCGAAAATTTGACATGATTAACAGCCAAATAACATTCCAAATATATTTAAACAAAGTAAAAGTATTTGTTCTTTTTGCGTGCTCACAGTCTTAGTGCTGCTGTGGGTCTGAGTCTGAAAAAGGTTGAGAACCACAGCTATAATGTAGATGTTCTTCTTGGTTCCAGGCCTGAGAAGCTGGAGGTGACTTGTGTGATGCGATGGGACCAGGCCACACGACGTCTTCCACAAAGTTTATTTTCCTACAATCTTTACAACAACAGCAGTCAGGAAGGTGAGAGAAGTTTGAACCATTAATCTACTTTGCACATTTTTGGATCTGTTTATTAAAAAGCCAAGCAGATTATTGACCAATTGAATTGCCCAACCCTTTTACTGTATATCCATTTACATCTATAGGACGGATTATATGACCGATTATCGCATTTTTCAAGTTTGGTGTGATAGTCCTTGTGGTTAATATTTGTCATAGTTTTACAGCAGTTGAGAGGCAAAGTACAAAGACAAATGTCTAATTGTTGTAAGGAGGTTATTTAGTTCGTTCTATAGGCTAAAAGTTCATACAATACTGTTTAAGAGCTAATCAGAAACTAATCAGAAATACACTCTATGCATTGTTAACGTGGCAAATATCTAAAAACCCAGTTCCAGTAACTATCACTCCAGTGTTGCAATGATACACTGTGCTTGCTCATTGTGTTAGAAGAATAACGGATGATTAGAAAACCCTTGTACAATCATGTTAGCACCGCTGAAAACAGTTTAGCTGGTTAGAAAAGCTGTAAAACTGGCTTCCCTTTGAGCAGGTTGAGTACTTTTACGATAATCTTGGCAATCTGTTCTTGTTCTTAGAAATGAAAACTTTTTCATTCATGGAAAACACAAAATTGTCTGGGCGACCCCAAACTTTTGAATGCTAGAGTAAGGGCAGGGTGATCTGGGATAAAATATAATCACCTTTTTTTCCTCACATTGATCAATCTCAATTTTTTATTTGATTTTGTTTAATCTTTTCAAAAACAAATGATATGCTATTCATGAACATTATGCAGAAGCATTGTATTTTCACACTGCTCTTAATGTTACATACAAGTGTCCTATTAATAACCTGATACACCTCTCTGTACCTATACGTATTGTCAACAAGTTTGTCGCAATATGTCCCGATACATTACCGATACATTGAGTACAGCCCTAATTAAAATGTCTTTTTTTATCTTGTGCTTGTCTGTGCAGTGTTGAAGGATGGGTTTTACTGCAGTCTCCTGGAGGTGGTGGACAGAAATCGCTCTGTCAACGGTGTCTCCAAACTGCTGCAGGAGCTCGAGTCCAAAGCTGTGGTCAGTGATGCTTCTGTAAAACCTAATGATAAAAATAACAATCCTAAATTAATGAATGTGTATTTTCTATTAGGTTTTAGTGATGCCTTTGACTGAGAGAGGCTTTCTGTTCCTGCTCTCCAGTGTCCAGATGGCTTTAGCTCACGGTACGACTCCCATTGTGTCTGTAACTTTTGACGTTTGCACAAAATGCCAAGTGGCTGTGTTTTGTTTCAGAGAGAGGAGAGAACTGGAAGAGGAGTCTGCAAGCTCTCTTTGTGTTCCCCGAGACCAGATGCCCCAAATCAAGTAAGAAAAATGCAGCCTCTTATATTACTGATTTAGTTCCAATCTAAATCTTTTTTTTTTTTTTGTACCATAATATTCATTTAAATTTGCTTACTATTAGAATAAAGCATGTCCATTGACGACTTATTTAAACCAGAAAAACTGATAGGCGCCGCCACATGAAGGAAGGTTGATGTGTTTCCCGCCGCTGGTTAAGATATTCGAATTCTCCAAACAGAGCTAAGGCTTCGTCTCTTAGCTGTGTAGTGCTCTTACTGTTGACCCCGTGATGAGCTCCAAAGATAAAGAGTTAGAAGTTAGGAACCTGGAGGTTGAAGCTACATGTTAGTTCTGTTCAGATCCAGGGTTAAGATAAGATATCCTATATTTGTCCAACAACTTCGACATTCCAGTGTTGCAAGTTTAAGAACAGCAGAGAAAATAGAAACATGGAATCAAACAAGATTATTTTTAAAGTAGACTTTGCAAAAAATGTATGTAAAGTTATAATAGTGTTTGTTATGGCACAGTGCAGAATGTGACAGCATATAGTATTATAGTATTATGAACAATATATGACTATGATTATGAGCTACTGCAGCATATGAACAGAATAAATAACCAGTGAATACTATTAGAGTAAGTATGATTATGTTCAGTTAAACGCAGTTTTTGTGTTGAAACACAAATAGTGAATAAGCTAAGTTAATAATAGAAATCATCAAATGGGAAATTTGTGAATTACCTTTAAGTTATTTCATGGCAAATTACAATATTATTACTGCTAGTAACTGGCTCTTGTCCATTATCTAGCCTCACTTTCTTGTAAATTGTGCCTATTCGACATTAACAAATAATTGTAATTCTTTGACTACTGTCTTTAAAAAGCAAGAAAACTATTCTCAAAAATACAAATTATAATTACTACATTTATATTTATTATCTAAAAGCCTTGGTTGTTTGGTTGATAATGCATTTTAAAAGTCTCATTATGCAGTAGAAAGATACATTTTCCTAGTTGACATAATCATTATTTCCAGCACTACAACACTAACACTACAATCCTTCTGTCTCGCCTCTCTCCCTTCAGAGTGCGTCTCTTCTGAGTCTGCTGCTGACCTGGTCACTGCTGAATCGCTGCTGCCCGGGTTTAACCACTTTGTGCCCGCTCTTCATTTTGCTCTGGGAAAAGCCCGGACAAACCCTCCTCCAGAGCTGTCCGCAGGAGTGGAGCAGCAGGCCCGAGAGTACCTCCACGGCATTAAGGAAGGAGTGGTAGGTTCAAAATCTGAGTGTCATGGCTTTTATGACACAAATATTTTCAACAGGTTTGGTCTTATCATTTGTCTGTAACTCATTTTGTCAACATTACCACAAGCAATTATTGTACAATTTTACAAATGTTGTGCATGAAGATCAATGTATGTTAGTGTTTGATCTTCTGACGTTTTGCACCTGATTTTCACACAACAAAACATTCTTCAATACAAAAAAAGCCAGGTACCCTTCTTTAATCAAAAGAATATTAGAAATAATGGCAAATGTTACAAAAATTACTTTGGCAAAAAGATTAACTATGTGTGGTTTTATACGGGCTGAGGCTATATGCTATCCCAATTTTCTACTAGTAATGTTGATTTGTATTTTTTTTTTATCACAATTTATGTATCTTCTTTGTACTGCCTTGGAGTGGATTCTCTTGTAACTTGACTTATGTAAATTGACTAATTTCAATAGTTATTGCAATATTATCCAAAAATTTAACAGGAATGACAATACAATTTAATTTTATTACTGTCACCAGCCCTAACTTGATCGTCAAAAATCATCAAAGAAATAATTACTGGCTATTGACCAGCTAAAACATGGTAACACTATAATAAATATTTAGCTTTTAAATAGGTTCAACTTTTTACCCTCGGGGTCATTAGCGTCTTGTTTCTTTCTGTTGTGGTTATAAGCGTCTTGTCTCTCTCTGATGTGGTCCCTCAGCTGCGGACGTACCCGATGGCGCAGTACGAGGCGGAGCTGGAGCAGGCCGGGCGGCAGTACCCGGTGCCCGTCCTGCACAGACTGGGACTAGAGTCGTGTCTACAGCCGTATCTACGTGGACCTGCTCTGTATCTGCTGCTGCTGTCCAGAGTCAGAGCCATGGTTCAGCAGCTGTGTGCCCGACCTCAGAGCGCAAAGGAGCAGAGGGCACAGGGCGACCAGAAGGTAAAAGCCTGTATGAGCCACTGTCAGGCAAGAAGATCTAAAAAAGGGTTATGCAGTTTAAGTGCTGAGGTTCTTAACTTTTAAATGTATTTTGTGTGAGGTTCCAGAACAAACCAGATCTCACTGGAAAAAGTAAAAAGTAGTTTTATTTTTAAAAACATAAGTCTTAAGAAGTTTCTCGTAATGTAAGGGCCAAACACACTGCAGGCTACGCTTTTGAAATGACAGATTTTCTAAAGCTTGTCTTTTTCACACACTGCATTACTGTCCCAGGAATCTATTGTGCTGGTGGTAATTGCACAAATACAACAGCAGTAACATGCTTTCTATATACAATATTATGCTGATACATGACTATGCTCTCATCAGACGTAAAAAAGCGGGTTGGATTCTATTTTCTGAAATGTATGTGACATGTGCAAGTACTTCCTCATCCGCCCACCATGCATTGACCATGTGACTCTTAAAAAAGTACGTTCAATTAGTTGATTTTACATGTTTTACGCTTGCAGTGTGTCTTCGGCCCAAGAATTGCACTTTTCCCACAAACATGTATGTTACTCTGGCCACTCCTCCCACTCCCCTACTCATCACATTCTTATAAAATTAATCCTAATGACATATAATTTATACAATAGATGATTCAGCTTTTTCAGTTTAAACACCAACCAAGAGTTTTTCCAAAGTCTTTGTCTGTCACTAACCATGTCTCTGTCAGAAAAAAGCAGCTTCTCCTAAACGCTCAGAATCCACCAAAGACAGAGGTAAAAGGGAAAGTTCAGGGCTGAACAGGACTCAAACATTTTCCACAAACTGTTTTTTCTGGATGTTTCCCTGAACGTGTCATGGTGCTGTTGCTCAGATGCAGCAGCTGATCGATCTGGTTCTGTCGTGTAAGAGAAACGCAGAGAAGGAGGTGCAGAGCGAGATGAGGAGCGGCGCGAGGAAGAGGAAGATGGAGCAGGAGACGGCTCAGAGGGCCATCAAGCACCTGAAGGCATCGCAGGAGCTCCGACACCTGAACGCACCGTCCACACAGGACAACCCAGGTCTGACTACATCTGATTGCACCACACATTTTAAACAATAGATTTTCAAACATGTAAATCACTCGAAAAATCACATTTATTCCGGCAAAGTCTGAGCTCTGCTTCAAACCTTTTCCTTGAAGTTTTTTTGTTGTTGGTGGTGATTTGACCTTCAAGCACTAACACATCTGAAAACCTTTGGCTTTCCAAAGATTATCTGAAACTATTTGGAATGAATCCAAAAGGGAGAAAAGATTGATTTATTTCTAAATAGTAAAAGACCAATGAGCGTGTTCTTATTTTGTGAACATTCTCAGCGTCTAAATACCACTTGAGCACTACAACTTATTCATTTATCTAAATAATTTAGATCGTTAAATAATGTTTCTCAGGCTTTTCACTCCTCTCTATATGCAGACCCGGTCTCCTCCTCCCCCAGCTCTCTCACCTCTCTGATTGGTTCAGTCGGTCTGAAGGACACAGATTTAAGGAAAGAGGGATCTGAACTGGCCTCACAGCTCCTCTCTCTCCTTACAAGTACTATCTGTTTCTCCAACCCTCTTTTTTTCTTCGTTTTTCTCATAAATATTTAACTTTCTTCTGTTGATAATCTTTTTTTCAAGGTCTCAACCAAAAAGCAACCAATCAAAGTACTCCTGACCCGTGGGAGGCGGGACAGAAAGAATCTTCGCCCTTTGATAGGCTCGCTCTCAAACTGGGGCTTCCCACTAACTGTGACATTGACCTGCGCAAACACGAAGACATTGAGGTAAGCTGAAAAGTGCTTTGTGATTGTTGATGGTGAAATGTTTGGGGAAAAAAGGTAACATTTAATTCAGTTTATTTGTCTAGCCCAAAATCACAACAGTTATTTCAGAGGACAACATGATTGAGTTGGCAAACAAAATTGTCAGAAAATCAAAGTATGAAACATTTGCTCAGTACCAACAGACGTGTTGTTCATCTTGTTTATTCTTCAGGGATATAAAAGTAAAAGTCCCTGAAGAATAATATTATTTTATATAACGAAAATTAGGAGTCTAGTATTTTAGTTGCTTAGTCGATTAATCAATTGATGGTGTCTTAGTCGACCAAAATATATGTTATAGTTCTAGAGTTAAATTATTTAGATTTTGTTTGCACAGAGGTGAAAATCAGAAGGTGGGGAGTAAGCTACTACTTTCTCTGATAAGTTTTGTAGGGTTAAGGTTACGGTAATACATTTTTTTCATGAATTTTTTTTAAGTGCTGTTTAGCTCGAAACCTACAAATATTGAACAGTCAGCTCACTTCACGCCCACCTTAATTTAAAGATAAGCTTGATTTAGTCGACCAAATATTTCTTTTGTCAGCTACAGCCCTACTTTAGGTGTTTATTGTATTACTACAATTATAAGCATATTTTATAAGTTTACAAATCTGGTTGTTTTTATACTTTGGGGGCAAAAATTATACTCTGTGGGGCCATCATAGTCGGCTTTATTAATAGGAAACATAGTTGTATCAACATGACAGTGTATGTTATTTAGAGAAATCGTCCTTCTAAAACAGGCAGTATTTATGACAAGCACATGATGTTTTTTCTTTCACAGTTGAGTGTAACACTTATGTGATATGAATGTTGTAGAGGCTAGAGGCTAGAAAGTTAAAGTCTGGAAGTCTAAAGCAGAAGATGCAGAAGAGGAGAAAGTGGAGACGTTTATTTACCACCAGGGCCAGACGCGGCGAACACCTGGACCATCGACACCGCCTGGTAGAACTGAACCAGGTCTGACACAGGGAGGTGGAAATAGTCTGGTAACACAGAAGGCCAGTGTAGAGCTAAGGCTACTGTGAGACGAGTTCACCAAGAAAAACTGATAAAAGAGAAGGACAAAGGCTTTTGCAATTTATAGCTACAACTAATCACACAGACATGTATCTGTCTTCTGTTACTGAGAACTGAAAGTGTTATAATCTTGTTAGAGCCAATACATACTTGTACATACTTTAGGAATCTTTATTATTGAAAAAATAGTTAATTTTAATTTGATATTTTTTCAACAGTCCAAATGTACAGATTTTTTTATTGTCACACCAAAATACCAGTTGCATACTTCCTACTTTGCAGAAAATTTAACTATTTTTATTTTTTATATGCAGACAACGAACATATTCATAATTTTTGTGACCAAAAAGTTGCTTTAAATCTGTTATGTGATTACCCCCTTTTTCTTGAAAACATTGTCAAGCCCCCCTTTATTCCGGCTGATGTTCTGAGTGATTTTCTGGTACATTTAACCCATCTCAGTCAAGCGTGAACTTTGAGAAGAGAGATTAGTTTATTAATTATATCTGAAAGGTTAAAAATACATCTGTGTAAAATCTAAATTGTGACCTAGATGGTAAAATAAATACTGGTGTTCTTTTTGTTGGCCACATTGAGTCATTTCAATCAGCTGAAATCAAATCCATATTTGTGTCTAATGCTGTGCTTTGGTGTTGAAGGTGGACAGTGTGAGCAGTCAGGAGGGCTTCAGTCCAGTGACCGCTCCCAGTGGAGACCCCAGAACCGTCCACAGAGAACGAGAGCGTAGCCTGGACCAGGACCCAAGGAGAGCCAGCAGAGCGCCCTCTGCTGTCAATGAAGAGGAGCCCTTGCAGCCAGACATACCCTGGGTCCTCATTCCCATCACAGGTTTGGACTGGACTCAGTTCTTTTTTGGACAGGGCAGTTCTAGTGTGAAATGATGAGGTAGATATGACAATTAGTGGTGGTGAGGAGGTCAAATTGACAAGAACAACCACAAAGCCTGAACCAGGTGACTATAATTGAATAGTCAATTTAGGCTTACTTCTTAATCAATTAGGCTTTGTGCACGAAATGTTTTTTGGCTTGTTTATATTCAAAATAACTAACTTCTGCTTCTGCTTATGAGTATTTCTTATTCTGTTCATTTTTCACTACATCAGTCTAAAATGAATAAGTACTTGGAAGATCAGACAGTGAACAGTGAGTTGAGGTGAATGTCTCTGAAACACGTTTAAGACTTTGCCAGGAGAATACATAATTATTGGACACTTACAGCCCGATCTTGCCCCTTTGTCTTAGCCGGTCTTAGCCTTGGTCTTAAGTATTCCTCTGTTGGCCACTAGTGGCTCTCTCCAAGCTCTATACACTGTCAGTGTAGAAGTTGTGGCTCCAGCCAGATGTGAGGGGGTGCAGTTTTTTTTCATTGAACCTGACACATGCTCACGCCTGTGACAAGTGAGCAGCTGCTTTAGGATTACAGGCAAAAGAGAATTGTAGCAGCAGCTTCAGTTTGAAAAAAAAAAAAAAAAACTGCAATAATAGAAATCTATTTGGTGAAAGTCTATTTACTTGACAGACTTGATCAACTTTGTCTAAAAATGAGGCCAACATTTTTTTAACGTGTTGACACATAAAAAATGGTTTAAAAAATACATGATGGCCTCTTTGGCCTTTCCATAGCATTCACACTGACCCATGTTCACTCTCACATCTGATTATCTTTTTTATTAAGTCAACAAGCTTTATGTAAAAGAAAAGACACATTTTTAGACAAAGTTGTTAAAGTCTGTCAAGTACATAGACTTTCACCAAATAGATTTCTATTATTACAGTTTTTTTCCAAACTGAAGCTGCTGCTACAGTTCTCTTTTGCCTGTGATCCTAAAGCAGCTGCTCACTTGTCACAGGCGTGAGCATGTGTCAGGTTCAATGAAAAAAACTGCACCCCCTCACATCTGGCTGGAGCCACACCTTCTACACTGACAGTGTATAGAGCTTGGAGAGAGCCACTAGTGGCCAACAGAGGAATAATTAAGACCAAGGCTAAGACCGGCTAAGACAAAAGGGCAAGATCGGGCTGTTAGTGTTTATGAAGAGACGTTTGTGTCGAAAAGCTATGCTAACACGAAATGCTTGTCCAGAAGTTAGCTTTTTTGTTGACCTCAAAAAGTGTCCAACCAAGCTACCCCAGTCATCTTTTTCAGCAGATAGCAGAGTGAATGATGATTAAATGAAGACCATTTTTGAAGACAGCAAAACATTGCAGATTCTTAAAATCTTGTCGTACAACTAGACCTTAATAAACCCAGCTACAAATAGATTACTTTTCTCCCTGAAATTGTGATAAGAGTGGAGTGTTTATATAATGTTCATGCTGCTCTGACTCACTCCACATTATGTCATAAGGTCTGAGAGAGTCTCACAGTGAGTGAACTTAGTTTATGCATCCAAAATGAGTTAACATTGAAACAGATTGACCGGTTTTATGAAACTTTAGTCTGCTTTATGGTTTGAACCAAAAAGCGTTTTTTGTTTGTATTTCTTTGTCTTTTTTATGCATTTTAATTATTTAGACTTTTGTTTTAGTCCTGAGTTAGTCTTAGTCTCGACTTTGACTCTTCTCTTCAGGCCTTCCCTCGAAACACTACAGCCGCAGAGATGCAGACCTCCCTCGAGACCCCCGTGTTCATCACCTGGTCTCCATAGCTACGCCACCCTCCTCACTCCCAATTAACACTGTCCCCGTGGAAACCATCCCATAGAGGCTGTCGCCACAGCCCCCTCCCACAGCCCTGCCCCGTCTGTGCCCTCTGCCTCCTCCTCCCCGGACCCAAGCCCCCCCGCTTCACCATCCCAGTGCCCCTCGCCTGAGCCCAGCCCGCAGCAGTCGCCATGCCCCTCCCCTGAACCAGAGCTGCCTGCCTCCCCACCAGTGCCAAGTCCAAGATCCTCCCCTGGACCTGCTCTAGAGCCGGAGGCGTCCCCTGAGATCATAGAGGCGCTGAACGACCCCGAAGAGATCGAGGAAGTCCAAGACCTCGGGGACACAGCAGGTAACAGCCACACCTGAAACATGAGACGCAGCAAGAGCAGACCTCAAGGAGCCAAAACAAAGACCATAACACCTAATCTAATTTTACATCTAAGATAAGAGAATCTGTTATTCTATGGGGATTCCTTTTTGCTCTGCACAGTTCAAGAACAGCAGAAAAATATGATGAAAATTAGTGCTGTTAAGTGATTAAAAATCTTAGAAGATTAATTAATTATGATCTATAATTAATAAATCGATTTTAATCTCACCTCAAAATTGCTGAAAAAAACACTCAGTTTAAGTATTTTTGTTTTGTTTTTATCCAATTTAATTAATTACATTATTGTTGCAGATGGACTTTAGGAAGTCTTTGGTTGCTAAGTTGTCAAGTTGAACAACCCTTATGTCCACTTTGCAACTCACATATGGAAACGATGAAGTTAAAGATTTCAAAATAGATTAATGCGATTAAAGAAATTAACTCGAATAATATGTCTGTAATTAATTAATCAATCTAAATTAATGCACTATTTTGACACCCCTAATGGAGATAATAATCAATATTATTTAAATAAAAAATGAAATCACAAGTATTAAGACAATTATTATTATTTGCTTAGAGAAAATCAAGAGCTGTAGCGCCTGTAGAAGAGATAAATTGAAATAGACAACAACACGACTATAGGACAAAATATAAGACAAATATACCATAACTGTAAAGAAACTGCCCGTGAAGTCTCATTTAGGCTCTACAACTGTGACGCACCCATATAGTCTTCTTTTCTATGTTCTGGTCGACTTTTGGTCTGTTTACAGTTTGTATGTTGTATGTGTTGCAACTGAGCTGTTCCTGAGCTGACCACTGGGGATAGCAGTGAAAATGATGCAACAACGCAGCTAAGCTTAATAAACTTAGGTAGTGTGGTGCTGCACTCATAGCAAGAAGGTCCCAGGTTCGACTCGATGTATCTGCTTAGGTTTCAAACAAGCACAACAAGTTCTTCCCAGGACTGGCAGGGTTCCCACGCGTCCTGGAAAACCTGGAAAATCTGGAAAATGATTAGCTCAATTTCCAGTCATGGAAAACACATGGAAAATGAGAAAAACAGCCAAATGTCATGGAAAATATAATGTTTTTCTGGGAAATTATTTGGATCAATAATAAAATGTATAACAGTGCGCAAACAAATAAACCAGATTTTTGCAATGTACAAACATAGTAATAATAATTAAAAAAAAGCCTTTGTACTAATGTAAAACTGCTAAAAACCCAGATTGCAAAAACTTACATCCAAAATTTTATTCATAACTTTTTCACTTGGCTGCTTATCCAAATGTTTTAATTGGAGGCATACATTTTTACAAAAAGGGTCAACAGTAGTTTGATTTTAGTTCAAAGGTCTGAGGTAAAAAGTGTCAAAAACCATGATTTTTTTCTCATGTTCTTCAGCCACTGGAAATCTGTAAAATGCATCAGGTTGCACCAAAATTGACTTAATTTTTCAAAAACCTCAGGGGGAGGACCCCAAGACCCCCCCCACACATGTTTTTTTCCCTGCACCACTGCAAAAAATACTGTAACTGTGATGCTCATGTAACACCTACAAAAAGGCTATCAAAGCAAAATGCAGCTTTTCAAATTGCCCCGTCTGACAAAATCAAATTTTGACTGAGAACTGGCCACACGACAGTTTTATATACTTTGATTGTCATAAATGTGGACTATAGGGCTCTCACAAACTTGGCAAAACAAGCTAAATTTTGGTGATGTAGATGTCGTGATTACATAAAATCCTTGTTGCGAATGTCCTGGAAATGTCCTGGAAAATGTTCTTGGGATATGAGTGGGAACACTGACTGGCCTAAAGAAAGGTTCTCTTCTCACCAGTACTTTTCTTGTTAATTAAAGGTCAGTATAAACATGCTGCAAGACACAATTTTTCCCAACAAATTTGATGAAAAAACTGCAATAGAGCTTCCAGTTTGTTTTCTTTTCTGCTCCTAATTTAGGTCAGTACTCTAACTGAATTTTAGTGCCCTTTTTAACAGACTGGAGCCTTGCCATTACAATCGGATGGAAGTATGAATTTAGTATATGTAATTACAGAACTGCACAAAGCACAAAAATTGAGCCAAAATGAACCCTAATATGTTTTGCCACTTAAAGCGACTACTGTTTAATGCTTGCCTTACTGTTTTGAGAGTCCTGGCTCATTGTCCAACTTGGTTACATTGTCTTTTTTTGATTTAACAGAACCATCTCCGGAAGAGCCAGAGGCCGCTTCCCCTGTTCCCTGTACCTCTTCAGCTCAGCTCAGCCCAGAACCGCAAACATCCCAAAAAACACCAAACGTTGACGAGGAGGACTTGCAAGACTTTTTAGACCTTGACCCTTTGTCTCCACCTTTTCCTTCGATGGAAATTGACACCATTGTGGATCGACACCTGGACGACTTTAACTCTGATGTCCAGCGCATTTTGCAAAACCAACAGGTCTCCTATGACTTTCCCATGTCTTCTCAATCGACGCCCCAAACTAATCAAACCGCTAACGCTTCATGGCGCGCTCCTATTTCTCATTTTTCCCAATATGTGTCTTTCTACCACCCCTGTCCTCCCGTGAACCGCTACGTCAACTCGCTGCAAAAACAAATCAGCAATGTTTTGTGCAAGTACGAAAACAGAAGCGCCCCCAACAGACCAGACACCACTACCAGAGCCCTTACTACAGAGGCTACTTCCTCCCAGACCTAGCTAGCAGGATTAGCGAGTTTGTAGCTAGCATAAGAGCTGCTAACGATGAAGAACAGGCACTTTCGGAAACAAGGACATGGCCCACAGACTCTGAACAGGAGGTCGCCACCTCTTCGATGGATTGCAACAACGTTATTATTGAGAAAACAATACAAAACGATGTCACTTGCAGCGATATGGAAACTGACCTCGACATTAGCAATAATGGAAGAAGGCAAGTCCAGTTTGGGGGCAATCACATTGAAATCTGCATCAGAAATGAACCGGAAGCCAACAGTAGCAACAGCAACAGTAGAGACGTGGACGATGTGGTGTTTTCGACTCCCGAATCGCCGCCGGGGAATTCGGACCAGAACGCTTTGAACTCTTTGATAAACCAGTTACAGCCCGAGGTTTTCACAACTTTGGTGGACATCATCAAAGATATAAAGAGGAACACACAACACTTCTACATCCACTGCCCTGAAGAGGACGACTATACCATTCAGCAGATCAGGGTGAGATAAAATAAAGAGGAAATTGTATTGTGTTTTAGACTTGCAACAATTAATTAATAAATTGTGTTAAGTTGGCTACAGAAATTTGTGTTATTTGATAAACAGACAGAGCTGTGTAGCTCAGAGACTTTAAATCAATTGGAACGATGACAGTGGCATTTCTACAGGCCTATTTTTTCTCAAACCACTGCTAAAATTGAGCTGAGCACTTGGACTTGGACAAATAGCTTTTTTCTGTGTTTCAAGGCTTTTTTCTGTGTTTCAGGCGCAGTTGTCTCATCAGTCGTACATCGAGCAGAATCCGGTTTTATTTTTGAACCAAGACCAGGAAATGAGCAGGAAACTGCTGGTGGTGATCAAAAACCAGGATATTTCTGCTCACATTCACCAGGTACAGCAAATGTGAACTTACATTTTCTGCATATTTTAATGCATAATATGATCTTAGACATTGTTTTTTGATCAAGCCTTTCACTGCCATAGCACAATTATCTCATCATCATGCAGCCCTTTGTCATCTCAGTATAATCGTAAAGTCTTAATATGTGACTTAAATCTTTTGATAATTCTCTGTGCTAATCAAAGATTGCTTTGTTGTGTCTGCTCAGATCCCGGAGCTGTTGGCCCTGAAAAGACGACCCTCAGTGCAGTTTTTGGGCGTCGACCGAGCAGAGGACCTGAGGAACCACAGCAGTCAGGAGCTGTTTGTCTCGGGGGGGCAGGTGGTGTCTGACGAGATGGTGCTCAACCCAGACATTGTCACACACGGTACTGAGCGTGTTACATAAACACAACTTAATGTCAATTTAAAATTGACCCAATATATGCATACTTACTAGCCCCACTCTCTATCATTTAGCATAGTCACTGTATTGTTTTAATTACTTTCATGAGTTAACGTAACATAATGTTGACGGTATATAACGGTACAACTTTATAATTATCATTATAGAGGCGACTTTTAATAGGTGACTTTCTTGGATACAACTGAATGTTTCACTTTTGTGTTTCAGAGAAACTGTCGGCCCTGCTGTCCGTAATGGAGAGCTACAGTTCACCAGAAAACATCTGGAGATGGAAAATCCACTGCAAAACACACAAGAAGCTCAAGGAACAATCGAGGTACTTACTGAGGACAGTTTGTTTACTTACCGGTACATTTGAAACATCTCCCTAAGAGAAGAATTCACCCAGAGCTGCATTTAATGAATTCAATATTCATCTTTATGAGCTTGATTAAATGTAGCCCCAACACAGCCCAACTTGTGATAACTGAAAACCAATCATATACCTCACTATCCTCCAAATACTTTTGTATGATGATTTTGGAGGATCATGAGGGATCCTCCAAAATCATCATACCAATTCTGATTCTATGTAATACACATACAAATTCATAGAACCACAGTTATTTAGTCACTTTTTTTTTTTTTTTCGGATTGTCTTTTTATTAATGATAACCTAATCACTTTTAGCTTAAGTTTAGATTTAGCTTGATCGAAGTTCTATTTTCTGAAACACAACTCTAGTAAATCATCATGTGCTATGTGTCGCCCCCTGCAGGTTCCGTCGTGATGCTGCTGCCCTGCTGGAGGTGCTCATGTCGTTCCAGAAGCGTCAGCTGGTGGAGTTTCTTCCGTATCATAAATGTGACATGTCCCACGGCCCTGAGCTGCTGGACTGTGCCGTGGAACTGCAGGGAACTTACACCAGCTTCAGACACACGCTGCTGCTTACAGGTGAGGAAACCAACTTCACAAAGCTCTGTTTAACTCCTGCAACATCAAGCCTAAAAACAAATCAATTCATCACTAGTGTTGTCACAAAAGTAGTATTTCAAATTTAATTTCGATATTAAGACATTTACATAAGACACATTCCTCTACAGGTTTATTATCTTAATAATAATTCTAGACATTATAAATATTTTTTAAATAAAAACTAAAATGGAATTCTTCCCCTGAACTCATATTGTCACAGTTTCTATTAGAATAAAAATAAGTTGGCAATAGTCATCTAACTTCAATAATAGATCATTTGTCCACTAAATTACAGAAAGAATCTATGTTTATGTTATGTTGTAGCTAGCTAACTATGGCTAGAATTCTAACATGGCACAACTTGTCTTTGCTTTTAAAAGTTGTACAAACATTGCAATTAATAGTTCAGTCTCAGAATGCATTAGGTACCGTGAGCAAAATGTGAAGACTTCTGTAAAAAGTCCTTTAAAATGATCCTGTTACCCCGGTCTCACACTGGATCCGGTCCGTACTCCGGTTCGGCGTACGGATGCTTTCCGTTTCTTGAAAAGTAATGAGAGGCTCTCACACCGCGATCCGTCCGGTCCGGCGAGCCGCGCGGCTCTGCTCCGTATGTCCGGATCGTTTCCGTTTCATTGAAATTTTTCCGGACTGCCGGAGCGCTCCGGAGCCCTTTTTGGTAAAGTTGTGAAAACAAGACACGACAAACAGGAAATCAAGCGCTCGCGGATGAAGTGAATCCTGTGGTTTTCAAAGTAAAACATTACGTTTCTGCTACTACAACAAATACATCAAAATGCGCGACATATATGCGACTATTGAACACACAGGATGTAAATAAACGTCCCGTACTTACCCATTATGCGTCGAAAAATCCAACAGAAAATGAAGTGACGTGAAATAAGCCCAAAACACGCCGCAAGTGTTCCTTGTTTACATATTATCCATGTGCCAGAGATCACGTAAACTCCCTGAAACTCCCAGGTTGAGCGTGAATCTCCGTGAACTCGTGGTCTCGCGAGGCCAGCAGAGTCCGTGCATACGCATGCATATTCTGGAGGCAGTGTGAGTGACGACCGGAGCCAGACGGATCCGGATCCGGATCTGGATCTGGAGGCAGTGTGAGCCCGGTGTTAGGTTAAGTTTATAGAAAACAGATTTTTATTTTTAACACAAAATAATTCTTTATTAATTAATGTGGTTCTGATCAATTTGAAGATGATGTTAAAATGGGAAAAGTCACATTTTGTTCTGTTGTTGTCATTCTACGTGAAAAGTATAATATTCTCACCTTTAAACTCCTTTCCACATGGAGAGATACTCCCATCGATATTAGTTTGATTCTGTTAATAGTCTTGGTCCTGTTTTCCTGTGTTCTCCCCTGCATCTTTAAAGTATTTCGCAGAATAATGTCCACTCAGTTCACTTCCTTACCAACACCAACCCCTGTCTCTAACCTTGTTGTTCTCAATAAATCCGAAGACTATGTTTTGGACTCTGAAGATTAGCTGGTCTTTGAGAGTGTGAAACTGACTGGCCCCTAGAGACTAAAGGACTGTAGAGATTCTGATCGCATTTCATTTATTTAATTTAATTATTCTTTTCTTTATATATTTTGATTTTATCTTGATTTTTCTATAATACACATATATTCATGTTAAATTGTATTTTTGTTTTCTTAACTGTCAGCTTTTGCTAAAACCTTAGGGTGCTGACGCCTACAAAACAGCTGTATCTTGTTTTGTTTCTAAACTGTTCTATTTTAATTGATTGTTTGATGATTATTGCCTTTCATTTGATTCTTAATGATCTTAATTTTTTGTTGTTGTGTTGATTTGACATTTTGATTGATCAAGTTGATTCAAATAAATTGTGTTTACTATTATCAAAAGGGGGAATTGTATGGAAAATATCAAATTATATTCCACATGACTATGCATGCTGCATGGAGTGTGATCTTAATGGACATCTCTTTCCCCTCTGTGGGGGTGGTTTGACCGTACTTAAGTGATCTTGTGCTTAAGTGAATCTTTGTTTAAATGCATGTACTACCAGCCCTGCAGCCTCCTCATGCCTTGTGCCCTTGCCGTGACACGACCTTTGCACGGAGCATGAGATGAGGGGGATAGTGCATCTGTTGTTTTGACTTCCTAAAGCTAATCTTTATGTTCTCATGGTATTATTTAGACCAGCCTTTAGGCGGTCCAAATGTGTTTAAAGGGGACCTATTATGTCAAATTCACTTTTCTAAGTTTTTAACCTTGTTATGATGGCCTTCCTTCATCATTAGTTAACTCAAAGTTACATTTGAATTGATTTATGCATATTGGAGTAATCTTGTATTGTTCTTCAGCTGGAGCTCAAGTGCTCAGAAAATCCCTGTTCTCACCTACCACCTATCCTCTCCTACTTGTTTATATTTACTTGTTATAATTCAAAAGATTAATACTCAAAGTGAAGCATAAATGGCTCAAAACTGTCCCATAGCTACCAGCAATAAAAAATAGTTATTTAAAATCTGTTGCTTGTTACTGTTTTGAACAGGAAGTCAGTAGCGCTGTTTCCTATTTTTAAGTTGTTTTAGATCAACTTTGTGTTTTACAATGAACAAAAGGTATACTACTGATCTGCATATGTTTCTTACTAAATATATAAAAAAAAATAGGTTGACTTTAAATACGTGTGTGTTGACGATTGTTATTCAGAGTTAGGGAGAGACAGGTTCCTGTGAGGGACAGCGCAGGTCTGTTTTTCTGGTGCACATGTGCATTAATCTTACTCTTTTAATCAGACAAGCTTTTAATTAGAGAAAATCCACAACAATACTCAATCTCCATTTTTTTAATGTAAGAACATCAATGAATTCTATTTGATAACTTTCTTCTCTCTGCCTCTCTTCAGAAAACCGTCTGGTGAACAGCTCCGGTGGAGGAGTCATTGTTTGCGGAATCGACGAGTTCCTGCAGGATTTCAGAAAACTGGTTGGTTACCATGACGATGATCAGGAACCAGTCAGAGAAGAGCCACAGTCTAAAGAAGGTACGAGCCGGGTTTAGCCTCTGACTGAAGGAGCAGTATTAAATACAGAATTGTAATAAACAGTTTACGTGTCAGGAATTTGAGTTAGAGCTTCATCTACAGTCTGCAAGGGAAATTACATAGAGGAAATAATCGCATCGCTCTTACCTGATAAGTAACATGATAAGTCCAAAAATCCATTTTCCTCTGGTATGAGTCACTTTCACAATTCAAACCGACAACAGACGGTAAGCTCCTTCAAGGAACTTCTCCTTTGCTCGCAGTTTATCTTTGAAAATGTGCTTGAACCTTGAAAAGATGACACTCGAGTTTGCATTCAAACCCAAATAAGACAGATCATCAAATTTTTCTCATTTTGAATTAGTTTGGTATGAACGTCTTTGTGCTAAAAAATGTATCATAGCTTTACAGCAGTTAAGTTGCAAATTATGAAGAAACTGACAAATAAAAGTAGAAAATTTCATCAAAATTGTCAATTTGCAAAGACAATTTGCACACAACTGACACCATTTCCTGGGAGTTTGAACAACCATTTAACAAAATAAAAGTGTTGCAAAGCATTATCATTTGTAAACGCATAATTAATACAATATGTTGCCAGGTAACAGTTGTAGAATTACTTCTACATATTTCATAATTGGTAGACAAAAGACACATGTAACTTCATCAAAACCGGATGAAATCTAGCAAAACGTTTAGTACAATTAAATATAACCACGTTCATTATGTTATACTTACAAATGTTGTTTAAATGAGACCTATTCATTTTTCTATGTATTTAGGAATAAACTAAACTATCATCTATTTATTTTTTGTTTTTTTGTAAAACACGAAATTTATGTAAAACACCTTAGAAATAGAAAGTAAGGTACATTTTAATGTAACAAGCAGCAAATTTAAATTTTGTATTTTTCATTGGTCCAGTTGTAACAAAGTTAAAAACTTACAAAAATAGATTCTACATAAAAGGTCTCCTTTAACCTGTCATATACATTTAAACATGTGTCTAATGCTTGTGCCCTGTGTGTTCCCAGAGCCGTCTCAGTCCCAGGTCTCGTCTGAAGAACTGGTTTCCGGCTCTTGTTTGGGCTCGATCCCGCTGCACTCGGAGCAGGACTTCGAGGTTCTGCACAGAGCCATAAACCAGCTCCGAGCCGAGAGACAACAGCAGCTTCGGGACTGCCACGGCGATAGCGGCGAAGGACAGGGGGCAGTGTCTACAACTGACTTAACATCTGTGACGTCCACCGAGCTCAGGCCCTGCACGCCAACCACAGGTGCAAACACGTAACATTGCTTCTTTATCAAACACAGGTGGAGCTCTGTCTGTGAAATACTTTTTTTTCCTTTCTGAGCCTCAAAAAAAACACTGTTCCAAAACTTTTAGATGTGATGTCATGGGTAGATCCCTGAGATCTTCTACACTATTTTAAAGTTAATAAATCATGCAGACTTATTTAAGAATGTCTGCAGCATTAGCATAACAGGCAAAATCTGTGTGACCATTTCCTTTTTAATTATTTTTACTATAAACTAGCAAAGTATAGATTCTCAAGAGCATTTTTAAATGCAAATAATTAAAGGCAAAACTTTTTCTCATTTTGTTTTCCAGATGTGGTTTCCAACAGTGAGCATGCACAGATGACACCGGGACGAAGAGCTGTAGCCGCCACGTTAGATCTGATCCACTCGACGATGCAACCTATCGACGAAGACCGGACTAAAGCCCAGCCCAGGGTCCTAACCCAGCCCCAGCCTCAGACTGAGACCCAAAGCAGAGACTTTACAGAACCCACAAAAAGTCTGGAAGCTCAAGTCCACACAGTAAACAGACTACAAACCACCAGACTTCCACAGAGCAAAACAAAAGTCTGGAGAATATTCAAGCCACTGTAACGGGGAGTCCGGAAGTAAAAAATCTAGACAAAACCGAGACCAAGTTATCCACAGAACGCAAGAAAAGTCCCGAAATCCAAGTCCAAAAAACTGTAGAGTCCAGACCAAAAGAGGTGTCCATAGATCCAAGTGGAAGCCGAAGGAGCTGCCAGTCTTCAGATGCCCAGGAAAGAGCAACGGTTTCTGGGAAAAGTGAACCAGCTGTGCCTTCTTCTGCTCCGGAAACGAGTGTGAACCAAACCACTGTCCAAGAGGCAAAATCTACAGCTCAAAGCAGCAGCAGCAGCGCCAACAACAACAACAACAACAGCGCTCCAGAAAGCAGGTGAGTCTGTGTTCAGATAGTGTACAGTTTAAACGGGGGACTGTAAAGGGATAAAAGGTTTCAACTAGGCCTGTTTTGCTCATAAATTTACATGCGCTGACATTTTTTTTTCTGGCCTCATCTCAGAAAATGGAAATAACACAAACATTTTTCTTTCACTTATGGATAGGGTTAAAGTGAAGCCATTTATTATGAAACAAATATGTGTGTTTTTTATATAACAATAACAACAGAAAGAATCAATAGTAAACAGTAATATTTACGCATCCTTACACAGACTACGAAGCGAGTTTGGTTCGAGACGTGTCCGAACGTGACCAGCGCCAGGTCACTGCGGTCCGTTATTGCCAAAGCCACGCAGGTTCACATGGATTCCCGCGAGAAAGCTCCTATTATGACTTGAAAGTCGCATCAGACCGCTGCGACCTCCGACAAAACTCTACAAATTCTTTTCGCACTCACTCGCACTGCTCTGAGGTCTGTGTACAAGGACACATTGGTTTTAAGCACTGTCTAAGTCTTGCGAGAGCCGCCTCGCACCGAGCTCACACTCAGTGTACGGCAGCAGTTAGTGTCCATATTTAGAGGTCCACCATCAGCTGTTTACACAACATAATATGCACATTCAATTCTTACACAAGTTCACACCTTGTTTCTTCATACACTGTGGCAAGTATTATATTATTATTTGTATTCTATAAGTGTAGTATGGGTCAGTGGCTGCATGAGCTGATCGATACTAGCCTTTTGATTCGATCGCTGCATGCTTCGAACTCTTTTCCATCCCTAATCAAAACAGAAAAAGAATCAGAAAGAATCAAAGAAAGAATCTACAAGTCCTATGACAAAAGGTGCACCATTGCTACAGTAAAACACATTGCTGGTGTACTGATATTTTGGGGATATTTGAGCTACAAGACACTGGGAACTTGGTCACAATTGATGGCAGGATGAGTGCAGAATGTTATCTGAACAAACTCAGGGTGCACATTGCTACTAATCTGACAATATGATACATGTCTTGATACAGATACTGTATATTACAATTTTTCCTTTACAAAGTAAAATAGTTTTTGTTGCTTTGAAAAGTCAGAAAATAAAATAAAACACTTTTTTTTGTTAATGATGAATGACGGTACTGATGCTCAAGGATTCTTGATGTGAAAGGGGGCAGTATATGGTATTAAGTGGGCTGTATAAACTTTTGATTAAGGTAATTTTGATACTTTGTCATTGTTATTAAAAAAAGACTAAACACAATTGTTTAAATGGCTTCTCTCAAGCACTACTGTGTATTACTGCTGGTAATTACAGCATCTTGATGTAAGTGAAAAGTTGATTGCAGAATCACAGTGCAGTTTTAATAAAAGGGGGCAGCTAAAATATATGTTTTAATGCAGTCTTTTGTTATAATACAAAATGGTTTTAGTCTCAAATAGATCACTCAATTGAAAATGTCACACATTTTGGTAAATGCAACCTCTTGCTCTATGCTGCTGTGTGCCTGTGCTTGTGCCCCCTGCTGTGTTTTTCCTATCGTTTTTTGCTTTGTATAGTGCTGCATGGTTTGACTTGATTAATCTCCTTGGTGAGTCCGTCTGAAGTGATTGTATTGTGGATGATGTGACACTGTGCTGAAGTTGCTATAGTAACTATACTAAGGACAAACTTTATTTTGATATTGTTCGTCACATTTACTCTCAAATAAACTGATAAACATAGCTCAAAGTTAGTTAAAGGTATAGGTATTTCAACTGTTGAAAAACAATGAAACCTCAAAACTTAGTTTAGTCTGACTATATATAAATGTAAAATTACAAACTTTAATGATGAGTTAAACAGTCACTGGTTTCTATTTGAACTGACACTGAATACCACAGCGACAAAACAAAATAAGAGTCAAGGGCAGGCCAAAACTGAGCCACACTCCAAAACGGGTAACAGTCATCTTGAACTCAAATTATTTTTGTTTTTACAAGTTAATGCACAATTTGCCCCGAGTATTTTGCCTAAACACAGACAGTGTCTGCTCAGATGTCTCTGTGCCTGCCCACAATATGTCTGTTTATTATAAATGAACAAAAAAAAAACACTTAACCTTCTCTTGTGGAGCAACTGCCAGTTAACTGGTTAACTCATTTAACCACCGCTAATGTCTTTAAGTTCTCTTTCATAGCATTCATTTCGATGTCTCACTATGGGGTATGCCCCCTCGCATATTCACAGAAGCCCAATAGAAGGATTATCTGTTTATCAACACAGGAGATGCGCGTGCAGTCGGTATGCAGAAAGATGATTAACAAAGCTGTAGCAACAACTCGAGCCAGCGCTGTTGTCAGCTAACTACAAGAGTTTATCACTGTGCAAAAACAAAAGTTTTACTAAATCAACATATGTATGTGCATGAAATTTGACCCTACGACCCATAGACGTTACTTTCAGGTCAGTGAAAAAATGGCGAGAAAAATACTGTCTCAAGCTTTAGGAGGTTAAGGCAGCTCTTGTCCCGTTTTGTTGTTTTAATAAAAAAAGTTTCCCCAACCAACTAGATAGACTACACCAGCCCTAAGTGGCTGGCAGTGGCGACGTTGTGACCTTGACACTTCACTGCAAAAACCATGAAAACGCCATTGCTCGTCATTCAAACACTTCCTCTTGCTTCACTATGCCAAGTTATTGCAACTTCTGTGTCTCTGACTGCTCCCAGAGCTGTTCACAGGTAAGAATAATGCTTCTGCCACCAAACGCTTGCTCTCTTTGACACAGCCTCCTGTCACCACACACAACGGATTATTGCATTGACTAGATCTGTGTTTGATTAACTACAACAACCTATTTGCATCAACGGAGAATGAGTAATATAAATTCTTCTCCCTCTACGACCGTAAGTGGAAAGTTTTTAAGGTTTGGTTCCACAGTGAGGGAGTCTACTCCTTTAATTGTTTGCTGAATGTCATTTTGTCATTTCTGCATTCTTCACTGTCAAAGTTTATTTGGTTGATCTTTCTGCATTGGCTTTGATGACAATACTGTGGGCTGGCATTCATTAGCTGTTTTATGAAAGGATAAGGAGATCGTTGCCTGTGTGCAAATCCATGTCTCTTTTATCGGATTTGGTAGTTGTGCTGAATGTTCATCCATTGGAGCCATTGGAGGACACTGATCTGAAGGTTTTGTCCCTGAAGTCTTTACACACAGCCAAACATGATATTCATGCTCTATCAGTGCATCCTGCTTGTTATGATTCAGCACTGATAATCTCAACCCCGTCTCTATTCCAAAAGTGGTTGGAGCTTTAACCCAAGTGGAATATCCCCAGACCGCCCTTCTTGCTGCTGGGGTGAAGCGAGAAGAGATGTGCTTGTTGAATGACGGCCGAAACCGTGTTTGTGACATTTATAGTGAGGTGCCATTGTCATGACATCGAAAACTGCCAGCCTCTCAGGGTTGGCGTAGTGTTATTGGGCTGCTGTGAATATATGGGTTACAAGAGTAAACTAAAGTTATTTTAAGTCAACTATGAGCTCAGCTTAATGGGTAAAACTTGAGCAGAGAAACATCGTGTCAATTGATATCCACATTTTGGAGGTTATAATGCTATTCCTTCAACAAAAAAGTTTGAAGTGGGTTTATATAGAATCCATCCATCTTTGTGCCATGTGCAATCTTTCCCGAACAGGAGTTGGTTACGATTCAAAGTGTGTGGTTTTATCTTCATTGCACTGAATAAATCGGCACCGTATTTAACAAAACTCTGCTAAAGGACACATTTTATTATACTGTTGTTCCCTCGTCATACGTTCCTAGAGTTGTACTTAATTTCATTCATGCTTGATTAATACATCCTGGTTGGTAAGTCATGTCTTTTCTCATCGTCAAAAACACACTTCCAATTGTCTCACTTTTGTGACAACATAAGCGAAGCACCAAGATCTGGGATATCTTTATGGTCATAAGTCATCACCCAACTTGTTTTGAGCATTTTTGCTTCAAATTTTGTCTATTAAAACTGCTTGTCTAAATCAGCATGTCCAGGGCAAACTAGCATGTTTTGTATTTGCTATGCAATTCCTTCTGCTACCACCATGTGGTAGCCTGAATTCTCGTTGTATTTCGATTTTTAGACCCGTGTCATACGGTTAAAGACCAATCAAAGATGTGGGTGGAAGCCCATGTTCAAACCAAAAAAAAACGTGGCGGCACTAACATATGTACTTTCGAACTATTTTAGCTGAATTCTGAACTATTTTAACTTTTGAAAACAGTGCCCAAAGGGGAAAGATGTATTTTCTTTTTATCTGATCAGATTCAAATCTTGCCATGATATTCTGTATTTCCTTGATGACCTTCAGTGGCAAATCCAGATCGATAATGTGTAGAACTCATTTCAAAGTGATGCGATAGTGAGAGTGATATGAATATGGCATGAACCAGGTTAATTAACAGCATCTAAATTCTTGACGCATGTAACACCAGAGTGACATAGATTTTAACAATGCAACTAATATACTCTATCATATTTGTCCTAATTAAATGCACTATATTCATTTAATATTTTTATGAGTACCTCTAAGCCTGTTCTTAAACCTCTGGACGGTAGTTTTTGCAATAATTATCCTTTGTGCATGTTGGCTCATCTTGCTAACGATTCTGCTGAATGCTACCGTCTTTGTCGCTAAATTTCCCTTAGTAATTCACTTCCTCGTGTCCTGCTAATGTAACTCTGGTTTCTGTTGTTGCAGAACCAAGACAAAGAGGAAACAAAAGGGAAACTTGGAACGAGATGTCACCACCGCTGCTCTAACAAACAACTATGCAAAACCAACATCTATGCGACTGGCTACTGCTAATAAACACGTTTTCCGCCAGTGGGAGCTAAATAATCCAAATACGTGGCATCAGATTGCATTTGTTCGAGACGGATTTATACAGACGGGATTCCCAGTCGAGCCTTTTGATAAAAATAGATTCATGACCTTGAAAATGCAAAGTACTGTGAGGCGCGTGGTGAAACCTGTACCCATGCCTCCCTATTCACAGTGGTGTCTCACAAGGATAAAAATTTTCGACCATCATTTAGGGCCATGGGCGCTTGTAGAGAAAATGCAGCACCCTCGACGCCGTTTGATACCTGTGGCTCTTCTGTTTGCAAAATACAGCTCTCCATTAAACCCACAAAGAACTGGTTGTCCTATGTCCCACCAGTCTTTTTATGAAGATGGGGAAGATGATATGATGTATTTTTAATTTGGAGCATTCTTTGTTATTTTTGAGGAAACTACCAACAAGCTAGTGTGGCTTGTATTATTGTATTAAAGTGGAGCTAAATACTTTTCGCCCACAGCAAGAGTTTGAATGAGCTGCTACACTGGACCTGGAGGCTAAAAGGGGTGGGGAGCTTTGTGACTGATTTTTATGGCCTTAAGCTCCACATTTGCCGCAGATGGCTCTGTTGTATTCAACTCAGAAAGTCGAGATATCTATGTAAGCAGATGTCCCAAAGTTAGACCAATCATGAGCAAATTCTGAAAAACAAGGGCAGAGAGCGGTTTAGAACAGTTTGTTAGCAAAAAGGATTCATTCAAACCTAAAAAATGTCTCTGTTAGCTCAGAGTGGTTAACTGTTATGCTAACAGATGTTTAATTATATTCTCCATCTACTTGTGTTAAGAATTAGTTTTCTTTGTTTATGTTTAACAAAAATTTAACAAAAACACAAGGAAGTGTTATTTGTATTGAACCACTGACTCTCTGAATTGTATGATTTCAATGAATTACTTTCATTCCTATTGTCAGGATGCTCATTTGTTCAAATGAAATGTTTTATTAATAAACTATTTCAGTTGTACACTGTCTACAGAACATGACTCAACTTTTTCTCTCAACATTGTGGGAGTTAAATTTCATTTATACTTTTGCTTGGATTAGACCCCCGACACACACACCTAACTCGGAAGGTGGCATACACAGCTCGAATATAAAATCATATGATTATGAACATGGTATTAATGCACTGTTGCAGTAAAACCATCATCACAAGAAATATCACAGTCACTTTGGAAAAGTTCTAACATTAGTCGTTAACCTTTGCTTATTATGTAAAAAAAACATCAAATGTAAGCAAACTAAACCATGCATGGCTGAATAATAGCCCATACAAGCTTGCTCATTCTTTATGAGATCAGCCGGCTGGATCAGGTCAGACAAGCATGTGGGTACAAGAACATTTAAACATTTTTTAGAACCAATAAACACTTGCTCAATAAATCCTGATTAGTAACTTCTGCCTTGTTCGACTGACAAAAGTTCTAACTTCTACAATTTTCTGAAATCATACGTCAAGCTATGAGATCTTCTGACATATTTTTAAGTCCATGCATTATCAGCAGACTAATTCTGAGAATTTCTGCCTCATAATAAATGGCCCATGTTATGCAAATTCTACTTGTTTGTAGTTTTTTATACATCCGTCCATTTGTTCCACTTTATCAGGAGTCTGGAGAGACGCAGAGGCAGCAGTCTGAGCAGGGAGGCCCAATCTTTCCTGTCCACATACATCTCCCTTGGAAGAGGTGGACTCTTTTGAATAAATCTTGTGGTGTTCCCAGGCCCAGCATTTTCTGGGTCTTCCCCAAGGTCTCCTCTCAGTGGGACATGTGTTACCCCAGGGACACACTGCAAGCGTATTTCGCGCTACGCAAGCCCTACGCGCGTTAAAAATAGCCCAACGATGCACGCGTATCATTTAGAAAACATGCAAAGTCAATGAGACCGGCCACACACCCGGCGCTTGACGCGCGTAGCGAGCGTGACGTCGTGCGAGCGTTGGGCGCGCGAGAATCGGGAGCGAAAGAATCCAACCTATTTTTTTTGTCGCTTGACGCTGGCGTGGCTGCGTAGAAGCGTAGAATACAGAGAATACAAAGAAATCAGGCTTCTACAGTTGTATGTGTGTACTTGCCATCAGCACCACACGTCCTGGGACAGACCTGGACTGTGTGACGGAGCCCTGCTTCAATAGAACTGCCTGCTTGAGTTTTCATATTTACTATTGAAAACCTCGTGTTTGCCATGATCAGTCGGTCCAGAGGGGGAATATAAACCTGTTCATGTGATTATTTTCACTATAGACCTGATACAAGAGCAGAAACACAGACAGACAAACTTGAACAGCTTTCCCATTGAGAAACACAGGGTGAGTGGCTCGCGTTGACGCACCACAGGCGCGCACGGGGCATCTGCTGCATCTGGCGGTGTGGCCACCCTTGCGTGGACGCACGGCTGTAGTTTCGCTTGTTCACGCACGTCATTTTTGTCGCTTGCTGTGTGTCTGGGCCCTTAGGAACACCTCACCAGGAGGCATCCAAAACAAAGGCCCGAGCCACCTCAACTGGTTTCTTTCCACTCAGAGTTTCTCTCATGTGACTGAGCTCCTCACCCTGTCTCTTCGGGAGCTCCTAGCCACCCTACAGAGAAAACTCATTTTGACCACTAACATAGGTGTTTGTGATCTTCGTTCGGTCATTACCCAAAACTCATCCCCATAAGTGAGGATTGAACTGAACATTAAGAGCTCTGGCTTTCGACTCCGCCTCTTCTTCACCACAACGATCCGATACAGCGACCTCATCACTGCTGACGCTACACCGATCCGCCTGTCAATTTCACGCTCCATCTTTTCCTCACTTGTGAACAAGATCCCGAGATACTTGAACTCCGCCACTTGGTACAAGGACTCTCCGCCTCACCATCAGGGGAGGTCAAAGCACATTTTTCTGGTCAAGAGCCATGCTTTTTGAGATATTGTGCTCTGTTTTTAAGTCCATAGATCCAGACTTTTTTGAGCATTTCTTCTGCACTAGCATATTAGGCAAGATCAATTTGGAGAGGTGCTCAGGTGTATGTTTGAAGAATGGGAGAAAAAAATGCTAAAAATACTTTATATTTGTTCTTTAAGTTTGTTACAACTCCATGCCTGCATTAGCATGTCTGAGACAAAGTAGCTTCTGTTTCCATCAAGTACATGTAATACAATTCTACAGAGTAAAACCCTGGCAGATGTAGCACCAGAGAAACCTAACACTAGTAAATATGTGTAGTCATATTTGTCCTTTTTAAATCCAGTATAATGATTCAGTATTTTACTAGTTGTAACTCTAAACATGTTTTTAAATCTCTAGACTTGATTCTAACTTTCTGCAAAAAAATCATAATTTGTGCGTTGTGGCTCATCTTGCTAACGGCTCTGCTATATGCTAATGCTTTGCTGCTAAATCTCCCTCAGTTATTCACTTCCTCGTATCCTGCTAATGTAACGCTGTGGTTTCTGTTGTTGCAGAACCAAGACAAAGAGGAAACAAAAGAAAAACTTGGCACCAAAGGAAATGCTGCTGGCTACTAGAAAAAAAGATGCTTTCAGTTACAAGAACCTGGGTAATCCAAAAATTTGGCATCAGATTGCATTTCTTCGAGATGGTTTTATACGAGTGGGACGCCCAGTTGCACCATTCAATGAAGGAAGACTCTTGTACTTGAAATCAAAAAGTACTTTGAAGCAGGTGGTGAACCATGTGCCCCCACCTCTTCACCCCCCCTCACGGTGGTTCCCCACAATTTTGAGTATTTATGACCATCATTTAGGACCATGGGCGCTCGTGGAGAAGGTGCTGGACTCTCAAGGCAATTCAGTACCTGTGGCTTTTCTGATCGCAGAAGAAAAACCTCCAAAAAACCCTTCAGTAAACCCTTCAATGTTCCACCGGCCTTTTTATGAAGATGGAGACGCTGGTATGATGTATTTTTAATTTGGAGCATTCTCTGTTTCTATTTGAGCAAACAAGTTAGTGTGGAAATCAATCATTTATTACAGTATGTTTTATAGTGGAGCTAAATACTTTCTCCACTCACAGTTAGTCCAAATGAGCTGCTAAACTGGGCTGTGTCTAAGACGAGTGGTGCCATTGGTTTTAGCTCCACCTCTGCCGCAGGTGGCTCTGATGTAATCACCTCAGAAACTCCAAATATCTATGTAACCCTAACCCTAACCCTAACCCTGTCCATTTATCTATCTACTTATCAATAGGTAGATAGATTAATAGATAGGTCACTAGGAAACATCTTAGTGTGATTCCATCATTTATAAACAGGGCGTAAATTGTTACTCATAAAAATGTCTAAATTTGGATGTACTTTCTAAAATATTTTCTTAAAACTTTATTTTAGTTAAATGAGTAGTTCAACCTTTCATAGGCCCTTTAAAGACAAAAGTGGCAAGACCTTTTTAAGTTTTTACAAAAACGAGACAAATGTATTTAAAAGTAATAATAGTCATTCTCAGTAGCTGAAAACACACTCCCTCAAACCCCCAGGGCTAAGTGCCATGCTAGCGGGTTTAAGTAATTTGTCCATCTCCTAGGCTGAGAGTTAGGTTTGTTTATTCATGTTTAAATTTTATCTCTTTTTTTTTTCTTTTTTTTGTAACGTTTAACAAAAACACAAGGAAGTGTTGTCTGTATTTAACTCTTCACGCTCCGGATTGTAAGGTTTCAGTAATTGTTAGGATGCTTATTTGTTCAAGTTTTATTACTAAACTATTTCAGTTGTACACTGTCTACAGAAGAAAAACTTTCCTTTCTTTTCACAAATGTTAATTTTTGTCACCCAGTTTTCTTCTTTTTTTTCAGAATAACAATGTGCGAGTCAAATTTCACTTAAATGTATATAATATATACAGAAAATGTTTTTCTTAATACTTTAATACATGGTTCTGGTGTTGCTTCTGGAGCTCATGAACCTCACGTGAGTGGGACTTTTATTTATTTCTTCTTTTCTTTTTTGAGTGTGCACATTTTTATTAATATATATATATATATATATTTAAAAAAAAACACATTCACTGTGTTGGTTGTGGGGTGGACAATGTGGTCTTTTTTTGTTTGACCCAGGTGTGTGAAAATGAACCTACTGTATTTATGAAACAGACAATGGTCAATGCCTGTGTTGAATAATATTCCAATGGATTTAGTAACTTTAGTTTTGTATTAGGGATGCACCGATCCGATACTTGGATCGGATATCGGTGCCGATCCAGGAAATTTTGCTGGATTGGGTATCGACTTCATGATATCGGTTCAGTCGATATCATAGTTTTGCAATGAATTGAACATTATAAGATTAATTGACTGGCTGGTGTTGATCCAGAACGTCTCATAATATTGGGTTTTTTGTTCAGATTACGTTGTTAAGTAGTTATTTGTACTTTAAATAACAGTTACACCACATAATATGACCAAATTTATTATGTTTTTATAGGCTACACTTGTATCGGTTGATATCGGGTATCGACAGTTAGTTAAAGCCAAAATATCGGGATCGGTATCGGAACTGAAAAAGCTGGATCGGTGCATCCCTATTTTGTATTGAAAGGTTCATCCTGTTGTCAAAATAAAGAGTCTTGTGTCAAAATTTGTATCAATGTTTGTTTTTTGAAATAGGTGGGTAATATATCACATTTTCATAATATCTTGAATGTAGATTTAAAGATATGTAAACATTGAATAATAGTACAAAATAAGATGAATAAACAAACTAGTGATGTTGTAAACTTTCAAGTAAGCAAGATACAGTAAGTTTATTTTCTGTAGCAAAATTCATACAGAAACCAATTTAAAGTTAAAGTGTCTTTATATGACATAAAAATAGGAATGTAGAGATTGTGGTGTTTTATTTGTTAATATTGTTTTCAGGATATTCATTCATTTTCTACCGCTTAATCCCGTTAGGGGTCGCGGGTGACTGGAGCCTATCCCAGTGACTTTGGGCCTTAGGCGGGGAACACCCTGGACAGTGGCCAACTTGCCGCAGGGTTAGACAGACAACCATTCACTCTCTCATTCACTCACTAAGGGAAATTTACAGTGATGTCCAATTAACCTAAACATGCATGTTTTTGGGGGTGGGAGGAAACCGGAGTACCCGGAGAAAACCCACGGTGACACGGGGAGAACATGCAAACTCCACCCAGAGAGATCGTGAGATGTTGGTATGGTCCGACCCGGGAGTCGAACCCACGACCTCCTTGTTGGGAAGCCAGAGCTCTAACCACTCTACTACCGTGCACCCCATTTTCAGGATACACCAACATTTTTGTCCATGTCGCTGAGCTCTAATAGGCTCTGGACGGAACGTCAGTTGGCTTGTCAATGTTCAAAGTGGCTAACTTGTAGGGCCTACTTATGTTCATTTCCTGTTTATTTCTATGAAGTTTTCACTGCATCAGTCTAAAACAAATACTCAGACAGTCTGACAGTGAACAGTGAGTTGTGGTTAAGTCTTAGAAAACATGTTAAAACATGCACAAATCAGAAGAATACTTAAAAACCAAAGTAAATTATAAAGAAACATGTTTGTGTCTAAATGCTAACGCTAACAGGAAATGCCCATGAGTACAGAAGTTAGCTAGTTTGAACATAAACAAGCTAATAGACAAAACTAACTGAGCTCTATTTGCCTTGTTAATCTAATGTATATATATATTTTATTCTAACATCTATCTTCCTTGCTTTATTTTCAGACCAGACCTCCCAGCCTCTAAACCATCTCCCGCTCCTTCCCTCACCCGCCTCTGCTGCCCTTATACCCCGCCTGCTCCACCTGCCCCTGCCCCTCCCTCAACCGCCGGCTTACCCATTCATGAACCCTACCTCAGGCCTAATTTTCCTCACCCTCAATCTGGGGACCGGCCATGTTCCAGGGGCGTGTCAGACCTCCAGCTTACCGGCGAGGCTTCAGGGGTGGCTACAACGGCATGTGACAAGCAATGGACCCCCAAAAATACCCAAGAAAGACTGTGGGAGGGCGAAGAAACCCTGAAGCGAGCCCCAAGAGCCTGGAGCATGAAGCCAATAAGGAACAACCTCTGAGTTATGCACTTTTCAACACATGAATGTAGGTTTAGTACAGATGCTCTTTTTTAATTGTCTGCATCAAACTAAGTTCTGTGGTAAGACTGAGCTAAACATTTATTCGAGTTTATGTAGATGACATCACAATATTCTAAAAGTCAGCAGTGGGTGGCAAAAATGCATGCCAATCAAAAGAGAGAAAGTAATTTTTCACCTATTGGAGTGTAAACATCCACAACTCAGCTGAATATTGAGTGGTGGAATAAATCCAGATGAACAACAGGAACACTTGAGAGGACCGCCCAAGCACAGCCAATCAGAGAGCTGCTATCGGCTCATGATAAGAATTGAAATTCTTCTTATTCAATTCAGACAATACACAATGGTCTAATTTTTCACAAAGTTGCTCTCTTCTGACAAAATTTTAAGTTTTGACTTATAAATAATACTATACTTTAAGTAGAATCACTCAAACAAGAGATTCTGTGGTTTGGTTGCGATTAAATTTGATATAAATACAATTAGAAGTTAGTTGAACCTCTCGTCTTTACAATTGCTTATTTACACAAGATGTTATTGAAGGAAAATTCAACAGTCTAGACATGTCAGAACCGAGCTCATGAAGCTCGGAAATGCATCACATCCTATTATGCTTTAAAACACAAATGGTAAAGAGCGAACTCTAGAAGAATATTACAGGCTCTCAAGATGGCTCACATGCTAGCGCTCTCTTTTTGTGTGCTGGTTGTATCCTGCTTGTGGTAAAAATCAGGTTGGTTTATTGAACTATATGCCCTATGTTTTGATTGATGGTAGTGATATCTCTGAGCTGTAAAAGGCTAGTTCGTGTGTTCTTGATCGTTATTCGAATATTGTAGCCTTATACAATTCAGCTGTCGCAGGCCTCGAGGATATACCTAGCAATGACGATTCTGTCGTTAGTTCCTGACTCATTTGCCTACTAGGCACTCAAGTGCTTTGTAAATGCGCTGGGCGGCACAGGATAGTAGGTACGCCAAAGTTCACATATAGGAGGGCGCCCAATATATTTTGACCGACGAAAGGAAGAATCTTTTATGGGTCGGGAAAAATATTGAGAAGATGGCTCTCGCCTAGACATTACGCGCTTCTGCTCGTCAGCGCTTAACCTTGACTAAGTACGCGTAGTTTGACGTTAGAGCGTTATGGTCTTTTCTTTCCGATCCAACTGTTTCCAACTCGAGATCGGTCGAAAAACATAACTTTTAACATCTCACTATATATAATTAGGTGTAGTTATGGCAATATGTAATCTGCGGAGAGGTGCAAGAAAGTTTACAGACATCGCACACTCAAAATAAATAAGGAGTGTTCACCTTAATATATGAAGTGATATATCATCGGTAACAATCTGAATAAGATTATTTCTCCATTCACTCTCAAATTTTAGTTCGTTATGTTATTCCCATACGTTCGCTCTCGCACAACGAGAAAATTCTTAGAGATCTCTATTCTCTGCATTGTTGCTGTATGAATCCTAGCGATAGCTGCTATATAGACTCTCTTTAAGATTCGGTATATATATCTATATTGATTAAGTTACTCAATTTTAAATAAATCTTTCTCCAACTTATCTGAAAAATTATATATTATATGAAGAGTTTGCATTCTCGAAGTCGTAACAGATTTTAGAAGCGCTCGCGCGTATAGAACTCCTACTTGATTGTGGCAGCCAAACACTATATTTAATGCAACAGAACACTAAGATCCAATACCATTGATTTATTTACTATTCTAGGACTACTTCGCATTTAAAAAGTGCAAATGATTCCATATTATGAATCACTTTTTATAGTCCGATATATACTCTCTCTACGTGTATTTGGTCTGTTCTAAAACAGTGTCACGAGGATAATCAATGGTATTCTCGTTCTTAGCTTATATCGGGGACTGTTGAGATGTGCCGAATATCGAAATTAAACCTTCTCGAATCCAGTAGCGGATTTTGATCTCCGTTGTTTTTTCTCTTTTTCTGAAATAAAAACATATGACGCGCCCAAATTTTATGTTTATATTTCGCACGCTATTTTCTTTGTTTTTCTTTGACAGTAAACATTAAAAACGTTATAGTTCCTGTCGGAGATTTGTGGATGATATGAAAAAATATCTATCATTTGTGTGGTTATCGCAATAAACACAGTGTAACTGAAAGCTAATATGTTGAAAAAGTTCTATTGAGATTAATTATAGTAAATTGTTAGATATAGAGACATTGTGGGTGCGTTTTTTTTCTGTTGTGTAACATATACAGGGTTGCCTCGTCGTATCATATCTGAATCTCTTTAGGTCTCCGTTTGTGGAAGAACCCGTCTAGTCGGTTACGCCTCTCAAATCTTATCCGACGATCCCTCCTAATCATCATGTATTGTGTACTTTTTGTTTTCTTCTTTGGGATGGTATTTCAAACATTCATGTGTAATAACTTTTAAAATAGGTTATATACGCGCATGAGCACTAGGTGGACTTACCCAGTGTAAATATAATATTTTGTAGATTTATTATTCCGTTATTTTGTTCCTATGTAATTTCTATCAAATATTAAGGAGCACCAAACAGTACTGATCCTTGAATTAGTGTCTCAATGTCCACAAAAGCTAATTCGCATACATTAACTTCTTTTCCAGCATAAATTGAGAAATGCATACGTTTACCAAATTATGTGAATATTGTACGGTAATGTATATATCAACAAAATTTGTATAATATTGAATAGATACAGATTTACCACATTTAGAAAACATTTACAATTAGTTTTGTTTTTTTTTCGGCAAACCATAGCATTGTCACACTATAGTAATAGTTTCTCAAATAAATAATGGATTTGAGAATGAGGGACCTGACACTAAAACAACTTGTATTTAACAGGTGCCACAGTGAGGGACGGCACCATGGGTGTGGTGGCTACTCTCGCGCTCACACACATAGTTATGAAGCCACTGATGGGGTGTTTGATTCCCAAAATTACAGGCTGGTGGCTCTTTCTTGCCTGTGAGAATTATTTGAAAATGCGCTCTAACTAAGAATAACCTGATTGTGAGAGGGTTCTATACGTGTGGGTGTAGACTCCAAGATTGTCTCACATCAAGTATTTGCTACGTGCTCCTAATATGACATACTGTCCTATAAATGCTCTCTACCAACTAAAGAATAGAATAATTAATAAATAGATAGAGGAAAAGTCATTTATAGATATAGACATTTGTTAAAGTGATCCCTGTGTAGCCGACATTTCACTTTAAATGAAAATCAATTACGCTCCTATAATAGCACTTATTAGAATCTACTTAACCATCAACATTATATATATATTTACTATAGACTAAATACTCATATGTTAAAAAATTAACGTTGATTATGTTTTATAGAATGAACTATGTGTGTTTATAGAATATGCCAATATACGCGCGGCTGCCTATTTTCGCTTCTAGTGTTTTTGTATGCATCAAAATGTTTTTGCTTGATAAATGGTTTTACCTTTATCAAACTTGTAGGAAGTCACGATATTATTGACTTTTGGGCAGAGATGTTTTATTACTAGGTATGAGATGTCGCTAATGCTTTTATTTTGTGTCTGTATAACATGCATCTGCCTAGGGGAGTAAGTTTACATGAGACCACTTCACTCTTATTGCAATGGTAAAATCCGGTACCTCATAGCAGATCCTTTCGTACCTTAGCTTTACTTCTTTTTACAAGTTTTATTTGTTTTTAAATTTTAAATTAACGCAAGACGAAACTAAACTGTGTGTGTTATAAAATACTTAAACCACAGGCTTTAAGAGGTAAAAACATAAAGCTTTAGAAATGTTATTTGTTAAAAGTACGTCTGTAGATGATTACTATTTTTAAGCCGTAACATATTGAAGTGTAATTCGTAGAAGTCTCCTGCGCCTTACCTCAGAAACGCTCTAGTGAGCAATTTTAAAATATGGCCTCTCATAAGGCTATTAAATTAAATGTGCTCAGGCTCAGTTTGTTTGAGTGTCTTTCTTGTCTTTGTGCAACTTTTGGGTATGATTATGTAATACATGTTAATAAATCTGGAACATTATAATTGAAATGCTAATTATTCAATTTTAGTAAGTAAGCTTGTGATATAGAAACTAATCTTGGTTTATAATTTCGGACTTCTCTCTCCGCTCGACGCTAATACGCAGTTGACCATTTTGCCTAACTTGACACTGATATGTGATGTCAATCAGGAACTACAAAGAGCTGTGAAATTGATCAAATTCTAGGGCCGGGCTCTTCTGAGAAAATTAGCCGACTTCCAAATTCTCATATTTATTATGCTTAAGGCGCTCAGCTGACAGGTAAACGCTTGATAAGCAGCATATACGCTTTGAATTTGATTGTACTGAAAGTGCTGATCTACTACTTATTGCGATTATAGGATGTCTAGTACAGAATTCATAAAGCAGATAATTATGTTCAGCGTACATAATGCAGATGCTAATTGTCAGTATCTGTCCACTTATAATTACGGGGCTTGTATATCATGACATTATCATATATTCTCACAATTTCTCTGATTATTTTCCACCTGCAAGCTACTTGTAGATGATTGAGGCAAGGTAGAAATTATTTTTAGAAAGCCGTTTCCCGCGCCATGTGGCTGCTTTGGGAGATTATTCCCGCGCGACAGAGCATGAACTCAAGTAGTGTGGCTCCCGTGAGTTCCTAAGAAATGAGATTCGACAAACCCGTGCATCTCTATATATATTAATAAGTGTGTTCACTCTCTCGTTGGATGCTGGGATAGCATGAGTCTCTCAATACGCCCTGGCTGGCACCCATTATGCACGAGTGGCAAAATCAACTTTTTTAATGGTGGTAAGATAAGCGAAAACGCACATTCCTAACAATCCGGAGGGCGACCAATAGAATGATTGAACATTATCCATATATATCCCTTTCTAGAATTCATTTCGTTTTTATTTTAATTTTGCATGCCACCCCAAACCGCCATGATGTGACAGTTTTTAAAAGCAGATATTCTTCAGGCTGGAGCTTAACACATTCTATGGTGCCTCTTCCCAGTTGTGATACCATATGGTTTAGCAATGAAGTAGTTTTATTAATAATAGGATAAGAGGCGGTGTCATATTGTTGGCACTAACCCCTAACTTCTATCCCACTACACATTTATACATTAAAAATATTTTACGCTAAAAGCATGACTAAGCCTAGTTGCTAAGCCATTTGGAAAGCCGGATATAAATATGGAGAGTCGCGACTTAGAGAATACGAGTAGTGATAAATAGTAGTCAGGGTATTTATAGCGCTCAGATTGACAATCGTTTAAATTACTTTTTTTTATGTCAGCTATACATAGGTGTGTGCCTCTGACAATCCTTGATGTACTTAGTGAAGTTGTGATTTATTAATGGTTGCTTTCAGGTGTGACACGGCTGGTTGCAGGCATCTTAGTCTTTAGCAGTCTTTGACCATGAGAGGATAAATGATGACTACACGCTCGATTATATTGGGTTTTAATGTCGATCACTATCGTCAACTTATAGTGGAAACTGAGTCTTGCACTAAAAATGTCAAATAATGCTTTTAGAATAGTAGACGATGCAATGTTAACACATATACAAACCAAAAAGTTGTTTTTGGGCTTAGATTCACTTTAATAGTGTTGTAGATTTAGTTTACGTGTAGGCGTTTGATAGTGAGTTTTCCGCTTATCTCTTCATAGTTCACAGGATGTCTAAAACAGTCAGAGATACTGCTGAGGGCTAGTGGCTGTGCACTGTAGTTGATTTAAACTCGAATATGGCAATTGTCTCTAAGGGGAACATGCAGTATTTAGATTTTTATTTCAGCAGTATATGTTTTAATGCATGTCAATGCAAATTATGGGTATCATTCTAGTACGCAGAAAATAACTAATCTCACCCATGGATTTATTTTTAGGGTCGGCTCAGGCAGGGAGATAGGTACTAATATTGACACAAAGCATTGTTCACTATTCTAGGGGATGTACCCCTAGGCCTTTTGTTGCTCTTTTAATATCATCGTTTTGCCTGTCCTAAAATTCTTTGTTGTATGAAAATGAAGTAATGAAATATCAGTTGTTGTTTGTTTTTTGTTGAGTGCAGGCAATGTTTTAACTACCTCTAGGAAGGCACTGCGGTGTCATTTCTCTACTAAGTAAGGGATTCAGGCACTGAGGGAGCACTTTAACATGCTCGTGGCTTGACGTATAGATGGTTCAGTTGTGTGAGTGTTAAATAAAGTTATTAATAGAGTCTGGCGCCTAAAAATAATATTTCTTTGCTTTGCTCGTACCATTGTTTTTGGGTTCATAATTCAAAGAGTCTACTTCTGGGTTCTGAACCAATTTATATGATACTATAACAGAGAACATGTTATCACGCGTCAATGCCTGCATGCGGTCTCTTTCAGTAGACAGTTTATGTTGTCTTTATTTTTTTGGTAGCAGTTAATCTCTACTGCACTTGTAGTTACAATTATTTGAACTGCACTTGTAGACGGCATCAGACTCTGATTCCAGAGCACTCAGATAAGATGTGGTGAGACTTTTGAGCTTAAGTGACTTATGCCTCCGGGGAACGATGCGCCTCTAACGTGGACGCCATAAACATTGCTGTGTTCATAGATATAAATACTGATGAATGATTCTCGTAATCGAACATAAATAAATAGATGACTTTTACGTATTCGTTTTATGGAAATTGGACTAGTGTGTGGTAGTGATGATCTATTTATGAAGAGTTTAAAGGTGTTAGGTCACGTGCTGGGATTTTTTATTCTGAAAAACAAATTATCTTAAACTGTACTGCCCAAGTAGCGGATTTTAGTGTGAAATTGAAGGATTCCGAATGAACACTGGATTATTATATGTTTGTACACTGAGTTCGCATCATGGATTTGTCATGAAGCTGGTTGTAATGTGTTATTAAAGGTTGGGTTATAGACTGAAGTGGCTAACTTAAACCTCGAGGGCAAATCGTCTATACTCATAGATACCTGAGAGATGTATAATCGTAGGGCATTTCCGATGTTACTCTCGCTCAGGATAAAGTAGTTTGTGTATAGAAAAGAATGCGTAGAGATAGACTTTTTACAGTAATCCGATACCTTTGTACAAGAATGGAGTATAATCTGATATACGTCTTACATTTGATGATCTTAGGTTTTGTGAGTCTATTCTTATCTTGAAGATTTTCATTTAGACACCCACTATTTTTGATACCCACTCCTTTGTTTAAACAGACTGCAAGACTTGTGTTTTTCCACATAGCTCTGCTACATATCGAGAAGTTAAAAGTCTCGCGCAAAAAGCTTCTCTCTGATGGTATAAATAATTGTTAGAAAGTATCTGATGGAGTTTAAGTATTGTAATTTAACCGTATAACAGCCCTCGCCGGATCGTACCACAGTGTGTATATTAATAACAAGCACCACGACTTGATAATCTAGTCACTACAACATAAACATGCTCTATATTTGTTCTAGGTAGATTGATTAGAGAAGGTAGATATACAGTTGTTGTTATTGTTTCGCCGCGTATATGGGGGACGCGCAGATGCAATTTTAATTCGAATTGAGGATAAGATAATAGGGTAGTTTAACCAGCTTTGATAACTTTAATTGAGCAAGTTCACCACTGCTCCTTCCACTACTCTTTATGTCGCCTTTTATCTTGCTCTCAATAAGATATAATTTTACCCTCTCCGAATGGGTCCTATACTTGTGAGAATTCAATAGTTTATTCCTCCACGCTGATCTCTCTTATGACGTGCTTGGTGTATACTGATTTGTTATTATTTCATTCTCTCTAGGTCTCAATATTTTTCCTTGTATATTGATCTGTCTCCATATACGACTCTTAGTGACAACGTTCATACGTTCTTTAAAATCGTAGACCTCTGCGATGGGCTCTATACTGTTGAATATTCGAAATTCAAATTCTTAGATAACACAAAGTTTATAAGAGAGATGCTCTTTGCAACAACTAATTCGCTTTTGCTCAATTCTCTTTTTAATACAGTAAGTGCGAGTTTTAAATTTTGAGACATGATCAAGGAGATCATGACTATTGCTACGCTAGGTGTAGGATCAACAGGGTTGTACTGAAAGTAAGATTTAACACACGTGTTACTTATTTGAAGTTTAAAGCATTTTGTTAACTTCTTGAAGCAAGTAGGTCACCACAAGCAGTTCACAAGTCACACCCTTCTAACGTGGGCACATGTTGATTCTATAGAAGACAACTGATTCTCCGACTTCATTTTTTGTTGTTTGTAGCATCCACAATAATATTACACTGTAGTAGCTATAGTATAACTGTTGAAGTATCACTCTTGAACTTCTCTCTGGTTTCACTAGCCAAACCTTCTCTCTGTTGGTTAAGTGGCCTGACCGAGACACCTGGTTTAGTATTTAGCTAATATTGACGCATAGGAGTATATCACGACTCAGTGGTCTTTTACATCGCTTAACACTGTCTTTTTGTCAAAAACGCATAAACAAAAGCTCAAATGTACTTGAAACTGAGTTTCCATAAGCAACTCAATTTCAGTAGGATTGACTGCTATATGTGCTTCCACAGATGAGCACAACTATAAATTTCTACAACACTGCGGATCTAATACTGTATTCTATTTAATAAACCATGTCTAGCTCTCTCCTCTTCATGTAAGATTATATGTAGGTAATATGTTGGTTAAAAGATTTCAGTCAAATCTTTAAGACCAAAACGGGTGTAAGAGTCTATGCTTCTGGTAGAGCAGATTCTGCATAATGCTCTTATCTAGGAGCTTACCGCAAGATCTAAATACTATAGGTATTGAAATTTCTATTGCAATCAATAACTACAAATTATCAAGGATAACAAGGAATCACTGCGCAGTGGTAGTAGAAATTGTAGTGTAGTGTGTGCACTTAATGACTTTGAACGTATGATCTCCAACCGACTGAGAGACATCGAACCAGTTCTGTCTGCACCGCGGCATGACACACTTATCTATCTGGTACTATGTCAATAGTCCCTTCTCTTGTAAATTTTCCAGTATGTCTTTTTGCAAGGTTTATGGAAGCGAGTGCCGTCTAAGATGTTAGCTTTTTCCATCATAACGTAATCGCTGTTCTATAGCTGAAACTCAGGAATAATTAAAAATGCGAAGAAAACCATAGGGCCTTAAAATGATTCACTTATTTTTCTGCACCATACCCATTAGAAATTCAATCACCAATCACTGTGAATTTGTGTTGACAATTTTTTATTTCTAAAAGTATTGTAGTTTTATATTTATTAATGTAAAAGGGAACTATGAAATATAGAACGTTTTCCGACTTAGAGGATTGTTCTTCCACCCTCTCTCTCCTCCTCTCTTCTGCACTTTCTGTCCCGCTTATGAAGGAACTACTCAGTTATGTATTAGATATAACGGGAGACAAAGGCTCGCAACATCTCTCATATGATCGAGAATGGGGCTCTCCACGCTTCTGTCCTAGTAGCCAGTTCAACGTTTTTTGTACGTTATCGTAGGTTCTTAGGCTCACAGTGAAACGATGTTACATGCATGCAAAAGTCGGCGATTGAAGAGGTAAGCATGACGAAGTGAGCTTCGCTCTTCGTGAGCCTCTGTGCTTCGTGAGTTCGCTGCGCCTAAGGGTTTTGCTTGGTACCGCTGAATGTGATATACACGCGCGCACGGAGGTCACTGGCTCGAACGACGATAGGCGGAGCTCAGGTCTGACTGGAGCTCTCGTGTTTTTGGGTAAGTCGCACACACTAGAGAAGGAGAAGAAATCTGGGGACAAGCTCGCATAATATTGACTGACTTGTAGCCATAGACTTGACTGTTAACACTGGGCTTGGTAGGCGTGCTCGGTGGATGAAGACGTCAGTAATGTTATATAAATAGATGTCTCATATATGTGTCTAAAACAGCGTTGGACCGGAGCGAACAGTAAGGCGGTGATAGGTCGCAGCCAGGACGACCTCAGTTTCTTGTCAGTCGCCGGACTCTGAGTTGAGAATGCAGATTGTCTGCAGAATACGATTTAGATACAGTTGAGTGTGGGGAGAGAGGGAGAGAGACTCTGGCAGTTAGCGGGAGGGACGCAGGTGCGCGAGTGTGTTTTCTGGTCAGCTGCTGGGGTGTGAGCAATCTATTGGGTGTGTGGTGTATATGATAGTTGCTACGTGCGTCGCACACAACCAGTGGACTAGCTAATGATTATCGAGATGGGTTCTTTCTCTGAACCAGCTCTCTCTGTCACTTATGGTCCGCATTCCAGCATATTTGCTCGCGTAAAGCTGATTATGCATTAGTGCGCTTTTAAAATTTCCATGCCTTTGCTTGCTCCCCCGGTCGCGCAAACCAAGTGACTTTCTGATAGTAGTGATTGATGGTGAGAGACTCTCTGTCAAAAAGGCTGTACAATTATAAAATGTCTACTACATTTGTTATTCTCTCTCTCTGGTGGAATACGACTTGTTGACATCATAGAGGATAAGACTGCCCTACTCATTATCTGAAGTGTAAAAGAGGAGTCACATAGGCCAGAAGGGAAAATATATGGAAATATAAAGGTTTTATTGCATTATATTGAGATGTAACTATAAAACTTTTCAAAAATGTTCTTAGAAGGACAGACTGTACAACACATTACAATAGAATATAATGTAATACAACATAAATGTGGAAATGTATTCAATCTAATTTTCAAGTTTGAATATAACACAATATCGGACGATATTTTTAAACAGAGGACCTCTACTAACTCTGACTTTGATCAATTCAGCCCCAGCTCCATTTAAGTTTGACACCCCTGCTTTACAGTATATGATCTATTATGATTATAACTAAAATGCAGTCTACTTGTTTATGTTTAAAGATTGTAAACAGGAGGAGAGCCTGAGTGCTTTTTTCACTTTTAAAATTCTGAAACCCACTGGCTCGAGAAGAACAAAGAGAAAGAGAGAAATGTCTGAATCTGTGAAATTTGTTTTGGAGCAGAAGATTGTTCCCTCACCTGTCTGAGCTGAGCCAGTCCTCTGATGATTTCTTCTTGTCTCTGAGTTTTCTGCAGAAGCTGAGGAACCGGAGCTGAAGAAAGAATATCTGTTAATAAATGCAATATAACACATATGGCTCTTACTGCAATTTTAGTGTCATTTCTATACAGTGCTGATCACAAACACATGTTGTCAAACCAGTTACACTGCTGCTCTCCACTCTCAGCCCCTCCTTTCAACTTTTCCAGCAGAAAGTTTTGTTTAAAATGTATTTGAGGGAGATGTTTAAGGGATTAGCTTCACTTTAAAGCTTAAACAATATTTTCATGCTTTTTAAATATTGCAAAAATACAGTGGAAAAGCTACAAACGGATCAAAACTTTAAAACATTATGTTGTGGACTCAACTGAAGTCTCCCCTGCTCATGAAGACAAAGCCAGAATCAAATGATCACTAAACCAGGTCAAAACAGACTGAGCAAAGCCTACACAGTCATTGCAGCTGCATGCGTAAACTATATACATAAAAAGGTCTCAAACTAAACATTTTAAAATCGTTTTGATGAAGCTTACCTGTGTGTAATGAGTGCTGTGGATGTGGTTGCGAATGTGGCTGCGTTTCCACAGGTTTCAGGCTAAACACTTCTTCTGTTCGAACATAGGGAAGAAAATCTGGAGCTGGAGAGTCACTGTGGACAGGAGAGTGATCCCTACAGGACACAACAGGAGCACAGGTCATGTTCTATACTTGTGTGTGTATATAAAAGAGTAGTTTGTTCTCTGCTCATTTCACTGCAGGAAGAGCTCACCTGTCTGTGGTCTGTCCAAGTGTCTCCACCTGAAAAATGTAATAATAATAGTGAGTGGAAAGGAACCGGCAAAATTGGCACAATTCAAAACACTCACAGTATTTTAGTGCTTTCATCTCAGAAAATGACTTGCTTTCACACTTCTAATAGAAATAAATTTACAACTGTAAAATGTAAAATGAACTTAATTTGTTCCAGATAAAACTGTTGCCTGTTAGCATCATTATTGTTCAGACCTGTTTGGTGCTGAATGATTCAAAAAGAGAAGAAATGTTACAATCCCATTATGTTGGATTTTAAAGACATTTTCAAATAGAAAAAGTCTGTTAAAAAAGCACTTTCTATATCTTCCACTTATGTCTTTGCCTGTTTGAAGACCTACATTAAATGTTAGACTGTCAAACAGGTTTCATTGAATATGGGAAGAATATTGCCATGATTAGTACAAATGCATCACAATATAGTGTATCTCAATATATCGAAACATATGTCATGGTTGGCTCTAAATATTGTGGAAGTATCATACAATACAAAGACATTTCATTCCAGAGCTAGTGAATAGCAGTGATCATTTTACTTCCTGAATCTTCAGACCAAAGCTAAAATAGTCATCAACAAATGATTTGAGTGCTGTCTGGTGCTTACCTGGCTGCTCCCTCTGTGTATCTCTGCTCTGCTCAGCTCTGGCTCTGTGGGGTCGACTTGTGTTTGCAGGTTTGAGCTGCTCGTTGTGCTTTGGTTGGTGTTGTTTGTGTTGCTGGTGTTTGTGGGGGGTTCCTCTGCAGTGACAGAAGCTGGGCCTGTCGCCTCAGACGGTTCTCCTGCCTCTGACGCTGCAGCTCCTCTGGGTAACGCTGAGACGCCGGAACAAACCGCCGACTGGGTCTGAAAAGATATCAAACTTTTAGTAACAATGTTGCTAGAAATGACGTTTTTTCACTGAAAACAAGAGTAGCAAATTTTCCAAAACGTAAAAGGAGAAAACACTGGTATAATGAAAGGAGATGTTGTGTACTTCTGTGTGTTCCAGTCTGGCCTCTTCTCGTCTTTCTTGCTGCGCTCTGTCCTGGCAAACGGCTCGTACACGTCTGTCCCAAAACCTTTGCGCAGCATCTGTAACATCTGCAGGACCTGAGCTCGATCTAAGACACTGGGACCAGGAACTTGAGCAGGAGCCTCAGCACTGGAGTCTGGATCCATCTGCATCTCATCTGTGAAGAAGAAACATAAGCAAAGTAATGAAACATTACTCTTAATGACCCAGAGTCAGATGAACTATACCAACTCTTCATTCACTAGAGTGCTGCACTATAGGACTAACTCTTCATTCACTAGAGTGCTGCACTATAGGACTAACTCTTCATTCACTAGAGTGCTGCACTATAGGACTAACTCTTCATTCACTAGAGTGCTGCACTATAGGACTAACTCTTCATTCACTACAGAGTTCTGCGCTATAGGACTAACTCCTCGTTCACTACAGAGTTCTGCGCTATAGGACTAACTCCTCGTTCACTACAGAGTTCTGCGCTATAGGGCTAACTCCTCATTCACTACAGAGTGCTGCGCTACAGGACTAACTCCTCGTTCACTACAGAGTGCTGATCTGAACATTCTCTCGAAGGTGGTTAAGGCTAATTCCTAACACTTGCTGGTTTGCTGCACTGTACGGACCCTGAGGTTCCTTTGTGACGAGACTTTAAAACACCCACCCGTTTGAACACCTGTGTCTCTGTGATGATTGACAGCTGCTGGTCCCGCCTCCGGCTCAGGACTCTCATCTTGATTGGCCACAGCTGAAAGGATAATATAAAAGTATTACGAATAGTTAGTGATATTTTAGGCGGGATTCGCATGACTCTCGCAAGACTTTGAAATGTGCCCTTGTACACAGACCTTGGTGCAGTGAAAGCGCGTGTCTGAGAGTCGTGCGAGTGTGCGTAAAGAATCCGTAGAGAGGATTCTTTGGGCAATAACGAACCGCAGTGGACTGCTGCTGGTGCACAAGGCACTTCGCAACAATCTCGTACACGTCTCAGACCGAACTCGCCTCGCAGTCTGTGTACGGAAGGCGTCTGACTTTTTGTTCCTCTATATAAACAGTTCCATGACTTACTGTTTGACTGTGGTTCAGGCTCAGAGCCGTTTATGATTTCAGTCACAGAACTCAGCTCCTAAAAGAGAAAAAATAAATCAATAAAAATACAAGTAAAAATGTGTATAATTTCTATTTACAGGTTTTTGTGTGTTTTTGTACATTTTTTTAAGTTACACAAAGCATTATACTGACAAAAGAAGTGTAAACTATAGGATGGATACCTGCAGACCTTTAGTCCTTTATTATTATATTAATTATTCGGCCAATTGTGTCAACCAAACTATTTCATTTAAAATGTAAAGCTTTATACAGAACTGCAACAAAACTAACTTAGTTGAACATTGGGAGCAAATTGTTGGATTAATCTGCCTTTTTTTAGAGATAATTATATGGTTTGTTATATTTGTATGAACTACATTTTATTTTTAATGTTTTGAGCACAATTTGGGTTAAGTAATCTTTATTTGTGTAGAGCATTTCACAGACACAGAGTCACAAAGCGCTTCACAGTGGGATTAAACCCTCCCTCCCCACTCAGACAGATGGTTAAATCATTTTAGTTTGAGAGCTTTTGATACACCTTGTTTTTAGTTGACTAATCAAGGCAAGCTTTTTAATTGACCCTCAGCCCTTTTCTGGGTGGTAGTGGACAGTAATAAAAATACTTTAACTTTTAATTTTACTGTAACAATTAGAATCGACCTGCACACCTTATTGTACCTTGTTTCTCTCTGTGTGTCTCTCTCTCTGTCTAGACATTGTTGTACCTTGTTCCTCTCTTTCTGTGTCTGTCTCTGTCCCTCTCTGTCAAGACAGTGTTGTACCTTGTTCCTCTCTCTCTGTGTGTCTCTCTCGTATTGCTGCTGCAGTCTCGCTCTCTCCTTCTCCACTCTGCGTTCTTCCTCTTCTTCCTCTCGTTTTCTTCTGTTTTCCTCTTCTTCTCTGTGCCGACGACGTTCCTCCACTTGCAGCTCGATCGCTCGCTACAAAAAAGTAGCGTCCATTACAGCTCAGTTTGAGAACAATAAAAGTTCAACGGTCTTATAAGACTCCAATTGCTAAAGACGTTTTGAGAGAAAGCACCTGTTGTTCCAGCTGCTTGAGTCTGCGCCGCTCTCTCTGCTCGATTTCAGCCGGATCCAACAGAGACGTCATGGTCCGAAGATGACTGAGCAGAGAAACACATGAGTCTGTGGAGAGCTTCACTTTCACTAGTTTAGCCCCAAACATTTTAACATTTTATTATTATTTTAGTTCTATTCAACATTTTCTGAGGTTTACACAAAGTGGTCAGTGCCGGACATTGCCTCGATTAGTGATTCACAGATATTATAAGTATGTAGGTATAGCCTAAAGGAGCTATTTGATCCGGGGGAAATGCTGAACGCCTAAAAAAAAATCAACAAAAACAATGATGCCAAAAATATCTGTAATTCAATTGTATGAGTTGTTTTCCACCTTTGAGTAACTGACTGGTGCTGCAGACGTTCCTCAGCACCAGCAGAAGGACACATACCATGACTGGTCCGCACACCCACCCCAGGCCCATAGTAGCAGTGTTACCTGGCTCTTGTGGTGTGTCCTCCTCCGCTGCTGCTGCTCGTCTCCACACTGGCCCTGACGCTGGCATCCTCCCACTGAGACAGACTGGAGCTCAGGCCTGTTTCAGCCCTGTCAGCGCTGGGGCAGGGTGGGGGAGCGACAGGTTGGGTGAGGGGACAGAGGGGAGGGGCGAGGGGCGGTCTCTGGAGGGAGTCAAAGTGAGATGCCCACAACTGCAGATCTTCAGACTGAAAATAAGAAAAACATTTAGATTAGATTTTGTTTAACTGAAAAGTCTAACAACCTGCCAATGCACTTTAAATTGAATAGAATACACAATGTTTGAATAAATATAAAATTAACGCCATTAAAGCGTAGCAATTTTTAAATTAGCTTAGCACTGACAACCACATTCTTTTATAAAGATGCTTCCTCAAGTCATTAACATTTTGTCAGAGAAAACCACCCACACCCCATCGTTGACGGCTTGATCTTAGAGTATTTATTTTATTTTACACAGATTTAGATAGTAAAAATCCTACAGAAATGAACTGAACTGGGAGTGAACATGTTGGTAAAGTGACTTTACTCACAATTGACACATTTTTGACTGCTTGAACAATAATTTAACAAAGCAAAAGGCATTAAATGTGTTACATCATAACTTTTGTGGTTTATATGGATTTGGCACCTTTTTTACCACATGGTTGCTAATCCTATTACCTTATGCCATAATTGCTGCTCATGTCCAACCTTGACATTTCTAAACTGGTTAGAAATCCTTATTAGATAAATAATCATGTTGACAATGTTTTTCTTAAAAGTGTAGTCTAACCTTATGTGCACTTAAATATAATAATTATACAGTTCTGTAGGATGACAGTGAATTGACTAAATAAGACTAAAATCAACCCTATAGTCACAGTAGAAGTAGAAGGTGGCATGTATTTGCCTTTTTATAACTGTAGTCTTACACTGATAGGCAGTTTGTACATTGAATGTAAGGTTTCTCACTTGTTGTTGCAGTAGCTTTTCAAGGCGTTTTCTTTCTGTAGTTTCGTCCCGTTGTTTGTCCAGTTCCTGAAGCCACTGTCTCCTCTGCTCTTGCCTCTGCTCCTGCGTCAGCTCTGCCTCGTCCATCGGAGCGAACTCCTACAGGCAAAAATATTCACATTAGAACTAATACTATTACAGTGTCCCTGTGAGCTGCTTTGGCACACTGCACTGCTAAAATCAGGGAGTTTAACTGTCTTGGATTCTTTAAAAGTTTTCTTCCCGAGATGGTGGAATCTTGTCTTGTCTCATGTGATATTGCCATACAAATTGTCTTATGTCTGCTGGGCAATTAATTTAATTTTAGATATATACTAAGAATGTTATTTTCAAGATATGCTAAAATAGAATATTTAAAATTTTACATTTATCTAATAATTACAATAAACAAACAAACAAATGTATGCTGTACGTTGAAAAGTGCTTAATTCAAGTATTTTAAAATGTAATTATATAACAACAGCTAGTTCTATGCTGATTCAAGTGAAGTGGCATTTGTTTCCTTTCATTTTCGGCTAAAAGTAATTTTCTTCATTGAACTAAGAACTATAAATTCTATGTTTGTTCTAGAGTTTTTACCCCGACTCTGAGGCTGGACCTGATGGCAGCAGGAAGGTCTTTGTAACTGATGGAGCTCTGAACTGAGACCAAACTCTCTGTATCATCCTCGACCTGAAACCAGAAACAGAAAAATAATAAATAAATACTAACTCTTTAAGCTTTTCTTAGTGTTATGAATGAGTTTGAAACCTTTATGTGTATTCATAAAAGACAATCTGCATAAGCCCAGTATTCAATTCTCTGCTCTTAACCAAAACAACTATTTAAAAAATGCAGTGTTCCCCATTTTTTGCAGACTTTTGTTTTTTCTACTATAGTGTTCTGTATCAGAAACCTGGAGTCTGGGTGGAGCTGAACGATGAATCTTCTGCTTCAGAGCCACTTGTTCGTCTAAAAAGCAGGATAAAGTATTAAACCAAACCATGTGCAGAAAAAAAGTGTTTTCTGTCAATATCTATGTTGTGTACCCAGTTCTTTCTTCCATTGAGCTTTCTTTGCTTCCAGCGCAGCTCTGTCCTCAGATGGTCGCTCTTCCACCCAACTCAACAGGCCTCCAGATCTGATAAACATGTAAAAACGACATTATCCAAGACTAATTCAAGTTAATGATTAGTACAATAAATAAACAGTAAAATACATATCAGTGACATTTGTGAGCTTTTACTTATAAATCATTGCTCAATGTCTCCTACCTTTTGTGTTTGTTTGCAAAATTTACAGTTCCTGTTTCTCCCCTTAGTTCTTCTGGCTCCTTAGTTTCTCTTGATACAGACTCAGAAACAGTCTCTGCCTGGATTTCTGAAATAAAATATAAATATTTGAATGTATTCGAAATCAAAGAGCATAATATTTTGATGTTACGCCCCAGGTCATTACCTTCAGTGATTGGAGGATAGTTACTTTTTGCCGGTAACACATCAAGTATTTGTTGAAGCTGCTCATTGGTCAAACACGCTTCACTGTCCTGCAGTTCTGTGCACTGATTGGACGGCAAAACTTTTTGCCCCACCTTCTTTTTGGGGTCCTCTGGTTTTCTATTTGATCTCACATTTTGGGGTTTTGATGCTTTCACCTTCAACAAAATAAAAATCATTGTTATGGTAAATTTAAAAAAAAAGTTAATATATATATATATATATAATATAATATAATATAATATAATATAATATAATATAATATAATATAATATAATATAATATAATATAATATAATATAATATAATATAATATAATATAATATTATATATATATATATTATTATTTTTTTTTTTACTTTTTTTTTTATTTACCATAACCATTTTTTTTTTTTATTGTTTATGATTTACCACTCGCGAGGTAAATTATTGCATATGCAGTGTTTCAATTTGAAATCAAGGGTTTTGGTCATCACTGTACTCTGCCTTGCAGGTTTTGACACCACATCTCGTCAATCGTCAGTTCACAGCTCCCATTCTTTAAAGGTTGTATGGAGGATTTTCAAAATTTGTTTGTTGTCAGTCTAGGTTAAAAACAGTTGCATAGATTTGTAACAGCCTTGTACTTGTGCTAAACAAAAAAAGAATTATACAAATATATAAACTGTGGACATGATGAGGCCAGAAAAACGTTAACCAATAGATAACGAGGTACCTCGTTATCTATTGGCCTGTTAACCTGTCAAGCAAACCCTCAGTGTTCCTAAGTAACTCATTGGCCCAGTTACAGTGAAGGGCGTGGCCCTGGGAGGAGAAACACATGTGCATCATTTGAAAAACAGCAAACAGTTGTTGGATTTGAAAAATCCTCCATACAACCTTTAATACTAAATAAAAAAGCAGTGTTTTTAAGCAGTGTTTTTAAATGAAAATACTACCTTGGCATTAGTTTTAACTTCTTTTCCTGGCACATGGTTCTCTTGAGTTTTGGATATGGTCACGGCCCCTCTTCCTGGTTTACTCTGATGGCTCCTTCCATTCAGAACATTGTGTTTTCTGATAGGTTGCTCCTGGGTTCTGGGTGTTTGTGTTTCCACCCTAGAAGGTGGTCTGCAGTTCAGGACGCTGGGCAATCTGGGCCGTGGCTAAAACATGAATAAATACAATCAGCAAAATCATAACGTTTGCACCACATAACTATAAGATACAAATGAGCTTGAGAAAAGTTTAAAATGCTGTGTATAATTTTGATTAGGCGAATAGTACTAGTAATAGTACTATTAGTATTAATTGAGAAAATATATGTAAATTTGAAACTAACATATTTCAGCATTTAATTTCAGATCCAAACGGTTGAATTGATAATTACCTTCACTGTATTCTTCTGAACTCGTTCTGCTGCAAAACAGATGTCAAAAGATTGTTTTGAGAGAGACAGAAGCAAGATTTACTATATATAATAAAGTAATAATAAACACAATTTACCAGGGTTCACAAGGATCAGTTTGGGTTTTCCATTTTCCATCTCAAACATTAAGCCATCTCTGAGGAGAGAGAGAGAGAGAGAAAGAGAGAGAGAGAGAGAGAGAGAGAGAGAGAGAGAGAGAGAGAGAGAGAGAGAGAGAGAGAGAGAGAGGGAGAGAGAGAGAGAGGGAGAGAGAGAAAGTAACTTTAAAAAAGAGCAGATTAATCATTGCAGCCTTGGTTAACAAACTATACAAATATAATCCTAATTATTATCATTTTCTGGACCTCTTCAAAGGAGCTTCTGCTTCTATGGGATAAAAATGTCCAAAAGTGTGGCTTTAACTGTATTTTTTCAGTAGCTTGAGATTTTCCCCTTCCAGAAAGTTGCACAGTGTCACTTTAAAAGGCAGGGTGCTTGACTTTTTTTTGTTGTTGTTGTAAATGAATAAACTTTGTCTTTTCTGCTAAAAGTATATTGTATAAGTAGCAGATTGTGACAAAATCAGATTACTGTTTATTGTCTAAACCAAAATAAAAGGCTTTTTTGTTTCCCAAGAGCCGAATGCTGCGCTCTGATTGACTGTGCTTGAGTGATCACCTCCAGTCTCACTTTGTTATCTGTAAAATCTGTTTTTAAGGTTTAATTTATGACAAACAAATAATGTACGTGGATATTACCATGTGCTGAAGGATTTGTGAGAGATAGGAACTAGTTGGACCTTGCTTCAGGTTTTGTGGTGTGAAAATCACGTACGAAACCTCTTATAACGCCAAACTGGTAACGTTTGATTATTTAACTTAACAATCGTTCAACGGTTAACTATATACAATTTGTGCAAATAACATAACGTAACTGTGAGATAATTGTCTCTTCTTTGGTCATACCATATCTCGTCCTCTTGTTGCGTGTACATAACAAATCTTCAATTGTGAGAATACCCATGTGTTTTCTTACAGTAGGTTCACCTGCTCACTCACAGCTGCTGTTTGAATGTTTACAGTTAGCGTTCCTAGCCTCGTGCTAAGTACACATTTTCACACTTACCCCAAGTTCATTCTGACGGTTCCGTTTACAGTGGTTCAGAATAGACAAATTCCCATCCGAAGATGGAAAATGAATTATCAAAGCCTCATTTATTTAGTTTAGAATCACTCTTTTTTTACTCAAATTACTCACTGCGGCGCGTCAATCTGCCGTGTGTACGTTAGATACTGACAACACCCAAGAACGACGCTGCTGATTGGTTCATTCATGTTTTCCTTAGCCAATCATAGGCTTCGAATTCTACCTTTAAATTTTTACCACATTTCCATGTTTTTTTGTTTGTTTTGTTTGTTTTTGTAGCATGTTACAATAACCATTATCTAATATCTAAGAGGTAGAATTTCAATTCCAAAAGTAGTTAATTTAAAGTCGGAAAAAAAAGAAGAAAGCAAAGAAGAAAGTTTCATGTTGTATGTAATATTTTGAGAACTATAATGTGCTTTGCATCATCATGGAAAAAAGAAAAAGTAGCATATTTGATCACAAAGCAAAAAAATATATTTAAAAATATGTGTGCTTATTTAATTTGCATGTGTTTGTTTATTATTTATTTATTCAATTATTATTTGTTTATTTTTTGTCTTATTACTACTCTTTTCTGCCTATGTATCTCGCATTTAGTCCCAGTTTACTCCGTTATTAATAACTTATAAACCTTACATATTGCATTACTGCAGTGGCTGCTCTCGGCCCGTAGGAGGCGCCTGAACCTCTGCTACTTTTCCTCCGCTAACCTGCCTCTCTTGGATGTGTTTTTTTCCCCCGTTTATGAGCCCGGATTACTGGGACGAACAGCCATGACTCTGCCCGGCATTTGAAGCATCCATCACCCGTAAAATCAGCCCGGTGTCTCGCCCCAAACAGACGGTAAGTGTTTTATTTTGCGCGGAGATGTGAGACCCGCTGCGTAACGTCAAAACCGTGCTATTAGCATTTAGCATCGCGGCTAACCGAAGGTAAAATATTTATCTATCTTTAGCGCCAAATCTAAACGTTGGCATTTAAACGCACATTTATTTTTGTATTATATTTTACCTAGAGTGATTACGATGCACAATGGATCTTGTCGTATAATTAGAAACTTATTTTAAAGGTACAAAATAAATTTAGCTCTTTAGCATGTTGTCAAGCTAAGGTCAAGAAGAAGCTGACAGAAGTCCATAATACATGTACTGTGTTGGTGTTTACAGTTACAGTTTTCCTTATATTTGCCAAAATGCTGCTTATTTATTTAGTGATTAGGACAAAAATGCAGTGTTTTTCTTTGTCTGACAACCATACATCAAAAATAAGTTCAATCATAATGTTAAATGGAGAAACTATTATAACGTTACGATTAATTGACTTCTATGTTATGGTTTATTTTGTGCATACGTCCCCACGCTCTAGTTGCATTATCAATATGTTTTTTGTATGATTATAGGTCAATCTATAATTATTTATTGCAATGTATTCTTTACCTGCAGCAGGTGTTATGAAAGAACTGCAAAGAAATGACAGTTTGGCGCATTGAATTACGACAATATTTTGCAGTCTTTTGGCTTATGTATGTGTTTTGAAATGGAGAAGTGGAAATCAAACATACAAACACAACCAAAACAAAAACAATAGTGCTATTTATAGTTCACTCTCATTTTCATTATGGAGCTGAAATGTCTCTAGAGGGCGTCGTTTTGTGATTACCTTCTTAATTGAATTCTCGTTCAAGTCTAAATTTAGAATTGGTTCAAGCCCTACTTTTTGACCTTGTTTGATATGGTTAAGTCCTGTCTGGAAAATAGACTGTTTTTTGAATCTGACTGAGATATGCAACAATACTATTGTGATATGTGTACTTGACATAATTCTGTTGCATTTTTACCAAAAAATACATGTGCCAAAGGTGCATTCATTGTAAACCATTTGACCAAAAATAGTTAGTTTTTCTTCCACAAAATGAACTATTACATTGCCTGAAAGAGGGCCACCACTATAAAAAATGTGTTCCTATTAAGACTGGACAATCAATCAAAAAATATCGAGATTGAATCGAATTGTGAGTTAATTAGTTGTTGTTGTTGTTTTTAATCGAAACATCAAAAACTAATCTTTGGTCAGTAAAGATGTGTGGTTTGGAGCAAAAGTCAAGCTTCAAGGCAGAACATTGATATATCATTTCCAAATTTTAAAAAATCTGATAAATAGGACAGTTTTTGTTTAAAAATGCAATTTTTGTAAAAGTTTAACAAAATTGAATCGGAAATAGAGATCGATCTATATGAGAAAAAAGTTGATTTGAATTTGCGTAATTACACTGGTAATTAAACAAGATGGTAAATGAGAAAAAGACACAATCCTGACATCGTTTATACACATGCATTTGTCATAACTATAATTACAAACATTTACCAATAATGTGGTTAATTCACTATTGATAGAAATGTGTCAGATATGTAGTAGCTGAAGTTTAATTATTATTTTTATTATGAATCACAAAATTGCCAAATACCAGCTGAATACATTATGTTTTGTGGACTTTTTAACCTTTTTTTGCCAAACTGAAACACCAACTAAGAAAAATCTTTATCATGAGCACAATTTTGTGTTGAGTTCATGGAAATCTTGTGAGTGTTTGGAATACATACTATACCTCTGATATGTTTTTGCTGCCCATAAACAAAGCATCTTTGTAGTTTGTTTAACTCTGCTCGACTTTCTTGAGTCTTGTGATGACTGCTGTACATTTATTGCAGAACAGCCCTGTTTTCTTTGCCTCCTCAGATCATTGTAGGTGCTGATGCGGGTCAACCGTTTGCAAACACTCACTGTTTTTATAAGACGAGGCAGGTTCACACAGTTTAATGGATATGTGTGCACTTTCTGTGTTTTGTACTGGCACTGACTGAAAGAAAATGCAAGTGGCACTATGGAAAAAGGTTTCTCTTCATGAAGAGGCTGGAAAATAGTGCATCAGTATTTCATATCGGAGAGAAGAAACTTTTATTTGCAAGGATGGTGCAAAATTTCATGCCACATAATCTTGCAAGATAAAAGTGCCACAAGACTATTTTAAACAATCTTGCTTAAACAATTTAGTATTTTTGATTTGACTTAATGTCCACTTTTAGGTCATAAAAGTTGGTGTAGAATCAAAATTTAACAGCATTCATCTTATCACTGTATTTGTTTTTGTTGGAGTTTAATATCAAATTAAATGTCTCTAGTTCCATTTGTCTCCAGCCCATGAAAAACAATTAGAGTCTAATTGAATGAGGTGAGTGAAAGTGAAGGCTGTTTGAGATTGCTTCAGATCTCCTTCAGAAATAGAAGCTTAATCGGAGTCGGCTTTGTCCTGGTGATACTCTGATCTGATTGGACGAGACAGGCCTGGCCACTCAGACCAAACACGACACAACAGAGCAGGTAAACAACCACTGAGCCCACAAACTGATGACTCTTTAAAAATGCTGCGTTTGATTTTTACAGTCTAAAAACATAAATGAGCCTAAATATTTATTTTTAATCTTGTGGCAGCAATCCATATCTTTGCCTCCCTTATACTTATTGGGTTTGACCCCGCACTTGTTCATAGGCCTAATATTATATTTGGTAATAAATCATATTTTTAATGCTATTTAAACAATATAAAATAATAATTGTGATTGAAAATAGTTTACAATGCTGTGCCTTTATTATTCACCACAATGATTACACACTTTTCATAACTTTCAATTCAGGTCTTGTGTCATGGAAAACAAACAAAGTGCTCTATTCTGAGAGGTAAACGGGACATTGTGACCTATTTTTCACATCCCTTGCCTTAATATTAATATAATATAATAAATAAGATTTAATGTTATTACATTTGAATAACAGTTGACACACTTGAATATTTTTTATAATAATTTGCAAATGCTATTTGTGCACCCCCTCTGCAAAAAATTAAGAAAGAAGGGGTGGTCCAATATGGAATTTATTTTTTTTTTAGTTAATCTCAAATAATTATCTTAATTATCTAAGGGAAAAAATACATACAGTAGAAGAACATCTAAAACATCTTTATAAATTAATGGAAAACATTAATAATAAATATCAACTATTACTCGATTTGTCCTTCTTACTATCTCATCAATGCTTAGTGAGCTCTAGTGCAAACTGCCATGGTGTCCTTGGGCAAGACACTTCACCCAATGAAGTTTGAAATGATTGGATTTCGGTCAATTATATTACATTAATTGCACAGGCCTCTTGTTTTGTGTTTCAGAATTGACTTATGTCCCTTGATGTTTGGGTGATTGGCGTAAAATAATTGTATCTGGTTGGGCTGCTGAGATTACTCTGGGGCAGATCTGGCCTGATGTTTCCTGTTACGTCTATTTATGGAAACTGCGCTATGTTCAGTGACAGACATCTGCTTCTCCACCAGCTCCTGTACTCTGTCGCAGTAGCACCCCTGTTCATTGTCGACATGTTGACCAAGACATGACACCTGTTGAACTAAGTTATTGCATTTTTAAATTGGGTAAGGTCCCTTAACTTATTTTTTTCTTTGTTCATAGGAGCATCTGATGGAAACAAACATAAATCATCTTTGAATGGCGACGTTCTGATTTGTCGACGGTGTGTTGGAGCGCTGTGATTGGTCAACAGTGGATTGGAGCGCTCTGATTGATCAACGGTGGATTGGGGCGCTCTGATTGGTCGACAGTGGATTGGAGCGCTCTGATTGGAGGATTTGCGCGGTGGGTTTCCGGTCTGGCGCCGCCTCCCCCGGGGCCGGCGTGCGCTCCCAGCAGCCCCCCTCCCCCTCACTGCTCAGCAGAGCCCATGCTCCAGGTACACTTCACTCTTGCGTTTGTGTTCATGTGGTATAGTTCTACAGAGCTGATGTTTCTCGTGGTTCTTTGTAGCAGGAGGCGTGGCACGTCCGTCTGGAGCCATGTGCCTCCCTCACTGCCACAACATGGACCAATCCAAACTGTCTGGAGGGTCTGTGGGCGGGGCTCAGAGAGGGGGTGTGTCTCTGGAGCCATTCATTCACCAGGTCAGTGTCATAGCATGTATACTTTATTTGTAGGACATATGAAATACAGAAGTACACAGTGGTACATGTTTCTGTGCAGGTGGGGGGCCATACCAGTATGATGCGCTACGACGACCACACCGTGTGCAAACCTCTGATCAGCCGAGAGCAGCGCTTCTACGAGTCTCTGCCTCCAGAGATGAAGGAATTCACTCCAGAGTACAAAGGTGAAACTGCAGAGGCAGAGCATAGATGTAGCTTTTGGGTTCAGGAACAGTTCAGAATCATAATCATAATCCTTCAGGCATAAGCAGATGTACATTTTATTGCATTTGACTGATTCCTCTATATTGCTGGGGAACGTGCAGAACCCAGGACCCCACCACTAGGTCCAGAACTAGAACTGTTTTTTGTGCATGTTTTTAACACCAAAACTGGAGTAATAACATCAATATAAATAGGACTCAAAATCAGAACCAGAAACAAGCCCATTTAAGGACTGAACGTGGACAAAACATGACATGAACTGACCCAACATTTTTATTTTGAATTTTAGGTGTGGTTCTGGTGTGCTTCGAGGGCGACTCAGACGGATACATAAACCTGGTGGCGTATCCGCACGTGGAAAGTGTGGAGGAGGAGCACGAGGAAAGAGATGCTCCAGAGAGAGAGCAGCCCCGGAGGAAACACTCGAGACGCAGCCTACACCGGTCCTCGTCCTCCACTGACCACAACAAAGAACATAAAGAGCAGAAGGAGAACAAGGAGGAACGCACAGAGAGGCGGGAGCACGACCAGGACTCTCAGGAGAAGTAAAAATGCACTGCTGCTTCAATTACTTTTCCAATCAATGTGTAAACAGCAGCTGTTAGGAAAGAAAAAACGTATATGTCGTTCAGTTTCAACGTCCAATGTACATGTAAATTCAGGTATAGAGATTGAGGTGCATATAGTCACGAACAACTTTACACATTGTGTAAACTGACAATGCTCCACGTTCCAACATAAACTTAAGAGGTTTAGAAAATTTAGAACAAAAAAGTGACAACTACTTCATGTTTAACTAAAGTATTTTTACTCAAAGCAGAAGAGCTGAGGAAATGATAAAAACACATTGTCATTGCGGGGCTTTGTGTTTAAAATCAGCAGTTTAATGCTGTTGTGACTACAGTATGTTTGACGAAAGTGTCATTCTATGTAGTTGTCAATAATCTGGTTGTCACATGTCGGCTCAGCCAATTCAGTCAGTTGTGCTTTTAATTGGACGTAGTAAGACTATTTACCGGGCTGGCGTTGACCCAAAGCATCTTATAATGTTCCAAACTGTATTCACATAAAGTTGCTGAGTTGTTACTTGCACAATAACAACAGCTAAACAGCAGTATATGAATCATTTTGTAACAAGTTAACTGAGAATTAAAACAAAACAAAAAGCTATTTCCCGTCCCTAGTATTTAATGTGTGATCATTTTGTTCTAAATTTTCTCTATTTAAATTATATGCATGTTTTTTCTCTATCTTTCCTCTTTCCCCGCTCTTGTCTCAGTTTGGGTGAGCTGAAGAGCCCTCGTCTGGACCCGAAGCTCCATTCCGAGGTCCCGTTTCAGATGCTGGACTGGAACAGTGGCCTGAGCTCAGAGAAGATCAGCTACAACCCCTGGAGCCTGCGCTGCCACAAGCAACAGCTGAGCCGCATGAGGAGCGAGTCCAAAGACCGCAAACGCTTCAGTATCCTTCACTGAGTTATGGTGCAAAGGGAAGAGGCACTTTACTATTGAAAAGCACAAAAAATATAGAATACAGAAAATTATAGATGAACAATTCTTATCCACGTTATACTGTGCTATCAGATTTATTCATTTGTGTGTGGAACCAAAATTAAAGGAGCTCATTGGTCCCCTGTGTAATATATAGTTTAATTAATATATATGTATATATATATTTTTTTTTTTTATTTAAAGCCGCCTAGTTTGTCTTGATATGGATGGGAACTGTGTCCATGATTGGCTAATCCAATTGTCAATCAAACCCATCAGAAATCACCATATGATCTAGATCTGTATTAAGAAAGCGAGAGACCATTCTGTGCTGAGTTAAGATTTGAATCCACAAAATGTCATGTTAATCTAGTCCACTAATTCTGTAATTTCTTTATTCAAAAAGAAATGCATCTGCTTTTTTCTACTTGAAATGATAACTGTATTGACCCTATTTTGTCCCGCCTACTTTTCTAGGACATGCACTTCCTGTTTAGCTGCATTTAGCCTGTAGATTTCAGTCGATGGGTTTATTTTAACTGTCATTTTATTTAATTAAAATTGCCCCACAAGACAGACAAACAAACACGTTAGCTACCTTAACAGAGCTAAACAGGAAGTGCATTTCCAAGCCAAGTGGGCAGGACAAAATAGGGTCAATAGATACACTCGTCAACACGTCATATTTGGGGGTATGGCCTGTTATGGGGGAAAGTCTCTTGTTAAGGCAGCGGGAAGCTAAACTTTTTACCTCTTTTAAGACATTTAAATCAAGTTGTGTCACAACCACATTTAAATGTAGGTTGTTCATGCGTTTTATCAAAAATGTAAACAGAAAGTTAAAGAAAGATGTTAAAACACACTAGGCGACACTAACATCTTGTTAGTATTTAGCTCATAGATACCATTGGCATTGTTAGATATATTTAATTAGTTGGACTTTTGCATCACTTTATTCATCTCCATTTCTCTGTGTCTATATTTGACACAATATATTTCCTTAAGCCCACATTTGCCATTCTAGTTGTGGAGCAGTGAGTGATAAAACTGATCCACACTCAACGTTAGCTTTCCCTCAGGGAGGTTCGTTAGTGTGTGTGGCCTCTGATGCTGACTGCATCTATTTCATTGCTTCATATAACAATACCTGTCTCTTCTGTACATTTAGTTTTGATTTTTTTGTTTTTGTTTTTTTTTCTTTTGCAAAAGTACAAGGCAAAATGCAACTTATTCATTACGGTGTTTGTCTCCAACCTCTTCACTAGAACGTAAGATGGCGTGCAGCTGTTGGAGCCGAGCTGACGCATCTGGATTCACACAGCGAGGGGGGTCAAAGGTCACGCTCTGATGTGGCGCTTCAAAAACAGAACTGTTTATATCTGATCACCTTCTTGCTATGAGGCCAGAGCGCTAACCGCTGCGCCACTGTGTCGCCCATTAATTGGGCATCACTGTAAATTTCCATAAGAGTATTAAGGGAAGTGAATGGTTGTCTACCTCTGCGTTAGCCACTGTCCAGGATGTTCCCCCATCTAAGGCCCAAAGTCACTGCGATAGTCTTAAGTCACCTGCAACCCCAAAAGTGAACTTGACATAGAATGAATGATTGAATGAAAGAATGTCTTACCTTCTTGATTAAATTTGTTCCATGAGCTTGTTATTTTTTTAAAAGGCAGGACAGTCTACAGACCTCATCCCAAACTTTCCTGAATAATTTATGGCAAACTTTCAAACATCTCTCAGCTCTGATTAAACCTTTAGGGAACAAGCTCATTTTGTGAATTCTGCGAGTCCTGATTGTGAAAAAGAAAGCGCGTTATATCTAGTTTAAGGTAAGGATGCTATTAAGGGCCGCTGCTTTACAAAATGAATACATGGTGGATAAAAAGAAACACCACTTACACCCTTTTAGACTCATCCAACCTTGTGTAACTTAAACAGTTTGAAGGCTCAATGTGTCATGAATGAGCAAAGGGAAATACATGGTTATTTATCATTATACATTAGAAGGTCTCAGTGCTGCGAATAGTGAGGTTTGAGGCCTTTCACTGATATAGTGGTCAAAGCAAGCAAATGATCTATGAAAGACTGCTTCAAAAAGTATGGTTAAAGCAGAAGCAACTTCAGAGGTAGTGCTCCCCCTACAGCTCCCTTGTGTAATTAAACTAGCCAACTGAAACAAAACTGAATAATATTTTTTTATTTTCTAATATTTGCAATTTATTAGCAATATGAAAATGTTACTTGGTTCTGCTTTAATTCTGATTTAGTTGTGTTTCCACTTTAGATCCTGACACTGAACTTTATAACTGATTTTCTAACATTCAAATTTGATTAAGAGTGCTTACGTCACCAATCATTTAAAAGAAGCCTGCTGTTTCTGAGTCTTTTTGTGTGACTCATCGTTTCTCACTGGTTGATTAAAAATGAATCAGTTTTAGTAAGAGGTGCTATACCTGATTTTTTATAATAAAATAACTCAAAATCAATTTCCCCCTAGCACATACATCTTGTTAATGTATCTATTCAGGTGAAAATTAACCGTCTGTTGTTATTGTTAGCATTGTGGGCTAACTACCTTTAGCATACTGGCACATTTTTAGTAAGTGAGCAAAACATATGGACTGATATACATGTAGAAAGTTTAAAATTTCAGTTTGTTTCATTTTCAAGGAAGCAAACTTGAAGTATGGCACCTTTAAACAGAGAGAGGGTGAATCTCGATATAACATTGTAGTAAGAGCTCACAGTTTGATGTTTTCACGAGTAGAGTTGTTTGTTCTATGTTCAAAATTAGTCAGCCCTCTTTTTTACTGACTTTGGTCAAGAAAAGTCTTTGGAAGTTACTATGCTTTTCTTACTCCATTCATGTACTTGAAAAGGTTTTGGTATTTTCTGATCTAAGGTTTTTTGCTAAATGTAAACTCTCCAGTTTCCACATTTTTACTTGGTGGATTTTAAGCTTTACAACTCTTCTGTCAAATCTAACCACTTACAATCAGTGTCGAACCACACAATGACATGGTTAAAGTTGCGGCATGTGGAGACGATTGAAAAGCATCAGAAATAAAGGACTTTTTGAACCTGTTGAGCACACTGTAGCAGCACCCTTTTGACAGCAGTTAAAGTCATAATGGATGGTGAGGATTGCTTTGGCCTTGGACACAGGCCTGGTCATTACAGGTCAGCATAGTTTTGCGGCACATCCAGACAATGTCACAGACTTTCGTTATTTTGCTGAAAGTAGTAAAAACAAGTGCAAAGAGGTCTGCAATAAAGTGTGTTTGACTAATATCTCCAGCATAAAGCCATATGTTTTGGGACAGTCTAATTCTTTATCAGGGCCTCCACAGATGTGAACCTACAAAACATATCTGTATTCCAAAGCTGTGCGTACTAGTTTATAAGTGCGCTGTGAAACTTTTCTGCTTGGAAGTCTGACACCTGACTTCCAAGCAGATCGTGGACCCTATACCAAACATCTTCCAAAAAAATCTTTATAGTCTCTAAAACAGTACTTTCTCTTGCTTTCAGTAGTATTGGCAAAGTAGTTTCTCAAATTGTGCAAACTGTGCAGCTTCAATTTAACTTACAGCAGCTCACACTGCCTCCAGTTTGCCACACAATGGATAAGTACTGGACGTTTATTTACACCCTACGTGTTATATAGTCTGGCATAAATTGAGAATTTTTTTTTAATATATTTGTATTAGTAGAAGTCGCATAATGATTTTTTATTTCCTGTTTATTGTGTCTTGTTTGCACAACTTCATCAAAAAGGGCTTAGGAGAACTTCGGTTGTCCGAAAAAAGTTCTTTCCACCCAAAGTGCCTGGAGCAAACCACCTGGAAAGAAACATGCAAACTCCACACTGAAAGTGGAAGTTGAACGTGCAACCTTCTTGCTTTTGAGCAAGAGCACTGTCATCTAAAAACATTCGTAACACTTTAGAATACAGCTCCCTTGTTTAGGTGTAAATACAGGTAGTTACTAAGGATTAAACATGTAAGTACAAAGAAACAACTAATAGTTACGCTGTAATTACTCAAGAATGTACTATAGTATTATTGGGTTATTACGTGTAATAAAGTACTACAACATTATAAAGAGTAACAATTGTAATAAAGGGTAATAAAGCGTTATTACTGCACTTAAGGCGTAACAATGTGCCAAGTGTGTAACAAGTGAAATAAAGATGTACTATTTGTGAAATGAGTAATTATGACAAATACCTCAATTATATTAGCTGTATTTTTACTTTACCAAATGCATTCATGTACAGCTCTATTCTAAGATGTATAAGGTCCAATAAAATAATCTGACAAGACAATACAACAGTATCAAGTTGTTGAATCTTTATTGAAGAAAAAACAAAACAAAAACACACTTTAAAGACAATGTTCATACCGTGCAGTACAGTTTAATAACACAGAAAAGTGGAGTGTAATCTAAAGCAGAACAGTGCTGGTTATTCCTGAAATGACAGAAACAACAAATATTACATACAACCAAGGTGAAAGAAACAGGAAAAGGAAGAAACAACAAGTAACAGATCGTAACAAAGACATACAGAGTGGAACAGAGGAGGAACAAGGCATGTATTTACACTACAACTACAATGTAGCTACACTTTAATTACACTGTAACTACAATGTAGCTACACTGTAACTACAATGTAGCTACACTGTAACTACACAGGAACGGGAGCTGTATTCTAAAGTGGAACAGTGCTGGTTATTCCTGAAATAGAGAGAAACAACAAATAACACACACAACCAAGGTGAAAGAAACAGAAATAGCCAGAAACAACAAGTAACAGATTTTAACAAAGACATACAGAGTGGAACAGGGGAGGAACAGACATGTATTTACACTACAACAACAATGTAGCTACAATTACACTGTAACTACAATGTAGCTACACTGTAACTAAACTGTAACTACAATGTAGCTACACTGTAACAACACAGGAACGGGAGCTGTATTCTAAAGCGGAACAGTTCTGGTTATTCCTGAAATAGACAGAAACAACAAGTAACAGATTTTAACAAAGACATACAGAGTGGAACAGGGGAGGAACAAGGCATGCATTTACACTACAACAACAATGTAGCTACACTGTAATTACACTGTAACTACAATGTAGCTACACTGTAACTACAATGTAGCTACAATGTAGCTACACTGTAACAACACAGGAACGGGAGCTGTATTCTAAAGTGGAACAGTTCTGGTTATTCCTGAAATAGACAGAAACAACAATAACATACACAACCAAGGTGAAAGAAACAGAAATAGGCAGAAACAACAAGTAACAGATTTTAACAAGACATACAGAGTGGAACAGAGGAGGAACAAGGCATGTATTTACACTACAACAACAATGTAACTACACTGTAACTACAATGTAGCTACACTGTAACAACACAGGAACGGGAGCTGTATTCTAAAGTGGAACAGTGCTGGTTATTCCTTAAATAGACAGAAACAACAAATAACACACACAACCAAGGTGAAATAAACAGAAATAGGCAGAAACAACAAGTAACAGATTTTAACAAAGACATACAGAGTGGAACAGGGGAGGAACAAGGCATGTATTTACACTACAACAACAATGTAGCTACACTGTAATTACACTGTAACTACAATGTAGCTACACTGTAACTAACTGTAACTACAATGTAGCTACACCTGTAACAACACAGGAACGGGAGCTGTATTCTAAAGTGGGACATTTCTGGTTATTCCTGAAATAGACAGAAACAACAAATAACACACACAATCAAGGTGAAAGAAACAGGAAGAGGCAGAAACAACAAGTAACAGATCATAACAAAGACATCCATGTAAGACACATGAATAAAAAGATATATATATATTGTAATGAATGTGTTACTTTGAATTAAAAAATATACAAGTTTAAAGGGACTATACAATAAAGTTACTTAAAATCACTTTTTTCCTAGCACAGATTACTGACTACATCTGATCATGTCCAATTTCTTCACCAAACTGGCCGTTACAATACCGGCGCAACTTGCTCCTAACAGCTGTGAAAAGGACATAAAACGCATCATAATGAACAATTTGAAGGCTCAGAAAGTATTAGGTAAGAAGTTTAAAATAAATTATTTCTGTTTGTTTTCCTTTTTAAATAGGCAAAAATCAAGCATAGTCCCTTTAAAATAAAACTCACACACAATTGTTTCAGAATGTAGGTTATCCAAAGCGTTACCTTAAGTGAACTAAACATAGATAGAACATTTCTAAGAGATGGTACATGCCTTGAAGACCACACCAAAGTCTAAGCTTCGAGTGTATTTGTTCAGTCCAGAGCCTGCTTTAACATCAGCTCTCAAAAGTCAAAGACTTCCAAATGTTCTCACAACANCGCGACAGATGAAGAAGTGTGAGCAGAGCACGTCCGCTACACTCGGGGTCCGCGTTTGTGGGATGCAGGTAAACATTATTTATAAACTCTTCACAAACAAACTCACTAATATTGTTAATAAGGCGGCAACAGGTTCAAGCTGTCGTACGTAACTCTATAAGCAGAGAAAATAAATGTTACATGTATTATCAAAATGTACTGTATCTTGTTGAACATTCTCTTCTGTTTAGGGGTGAATGGTAGCAGAGTGCTTAGAGAGAACCACTTTTGTCATCCCACTGTGGCACCTAACCAGACCCTTACTTGCTTAGCTTCTGAGATCTGACAAGATCAAGATTATGTCAACATTTGTTTCAATATTATTTCTCGATGATGGAAAACTGAATTTGAGCAAATGTGAAATACTTCTGTCTCATTGATACATTTATATTCATGTTTTGGCAGCTGATGTTTGTAATGCATCATTTATGAATCAGCGCATCACATCTCAGGAACATCACAGTTATGTCACGGCTGCATTTTCTTTGGCTGTTTGTTTGTCTAGAAAGATTGACAAAGCATAAAGAAACGAAAAGACATTCTTGGTACTTTCTTGGAGAAACACATGTGCTTAGAGTAGGCGACTAAAGAGTGTGTGTGGCTCTGTTAAAATAAAAGTCATTAAAAACCTTGATGCACATGGATCCTTTTTCTTGATTTAACTTGTATTGCCCCCTTGTGGTTGTATGTAACACAACAAGACACTTAAAACGGTCCTAAATATCTTGTCCTAACGGTCCTAAATATCTAAAATGTTCCTAAATATCTTGATTTAATCATCTTCTCATAACAAAAGTCAGCCAATATTACTTTTGATATAACAGGAAAACATGTTTTTTCAGACACAAACTTGCAGAAGCATCACTTTTTCCCCCTTTTACCCTTTTCAGAGTGATCTTGCCTAATATATGCTAATGCTGCAGAAATGCTCAATCTGTGTCTGGATGACACAATTTAAAAGAGTGTTTTCTGAGGGAAAATAATAGACAGAGCTTGGCCTGAATTTTTGATGAGAAAGCAGCGTTAGAACATAATAAAGCTCACAAAGTAAATTTGCATACATTTGTCTTTTTAATTGTAAGTTCACAACATTTTTTTTTTGCATTTTTGAGCTATAATGCAATTGAAATATTTTACAATCACATTTTTCTAGATCTTTAAAACAACACACATCTACTTGAGAATGCCACCACTAATGAATTTTGGTTTGTGCATTGATTTCCACTTGTGTTTTCCCAGTGTCATTGTCCAATGCTGTATTAATTTGTGGTTGTGTTTAGGTTTACCAGCTGAACACAGGGCACTACCTCTGCAGAAACAAATACTACGGTCGCGGTTTGTCGATCGAGGGCTTCAGACAGGCGCTGTACCAGTATCTACACAACGGGAAGATGCTCAGAAGGACCTTTTTGATCCAATCCTCCACAAACTGCGCAGTCTGAAGGATGTGCTGGAGAGACAGGCCTCCTATCGCTTCTACTCCTCGTCTCTTCTCATCATCTACGAGGGAAAGGTGAGTCCTGGTCCAGAGAAATACAGTAGAACGCAACCTACCGACAGGTACAGTAGTTCTATGTCGTATGTGCTACGCCCTCTACGGGCTTCGCTATTGGCTAACACTCGAGGCAGCGCCTCGCACCTGAAGATCAAACAATGTACCGCTCCAATCATGGGAGAGTGGTTCCCGCCACTGGCCGTATATAAGGCCTGTCCACTATCGCTCGCCCTTCTTTTCACTCAGCACTTGAAGATCTCTGAGCACGTTCTTTCAGAACGTTTTAACTTCTCTACAATCAAGATTTGGACTCGCCGTACTCACCAGCTCGAAGATGTTGTCACCCTCCGGTGTCGAGCGTCGTAGGTGCGGCAGATGTGAGACGTCCCTTCTCCCCGAGGACCGACACGACTTCTGCTTCCTCTGCCTCGGTTGGCAGCACACCGCTGAGGAGAAGGACTGCCCTGCCTGCCTCTCACTCCCCAGGGTGGAGCGAGAGCGGCGCCGTGGCTTCATGGGCCCATATCCCGGAGCATCTCGGTCTGGACCCGGAGATGTCCGAGGGCGAGGCGGCATCCCCGGTCCGTGCCGCAGCACCGCCGGACAAGACTCCAGCACCTCCTTCCCCCGGCCTGTTCACCCCAGGAAGAAGGACTGGGCAGACTACGACGAGGAAGATGATCGTCGAGTCTACGAGGAAGATGCGGCATCCCTCTTCTCCGACGTGGCTCCTCCGGCTGACCGCTACCCGGTAGACCAGCTCCCCACACTCTTCGTCACGGCGGCAGAGCGTATGAACATCTCTTTCCCGCCGCAGCCTGCTGCTCCCCCGGTGGACTTCACGGACGGGCTCGGGTCCCGTCCGCGTCCCCGGGCTCGGCCCAAGGTGCTGTGCCCCCGATGCCGCCCATTGTGCACTATGCTCAGCGCGAATGGGGACAACCGTTAAGCGCCAAACATCCTGCTAAAGCATACCGGCCGTATTGCTGCGTGCAGGACTGGTGCAGTGATTCGGGGGTCCCACCCATCGAGGACGGGGTCAGATTGTCTCTGCTTCCTTCTTCCTCCCTCTGGCCCGGCAGTAAGCCTCAGCTCCCGTCCGAGAAGGACCGGCTGACGGCGGCGTTGTTTGACCGCTGCTATGCTAATGCCACACAGGTCGTGGCTTTAGCTAGCAACTTGGCCTTCCTCGCAGGATCCATGTCCAAGCTACTGGAAGGGGATTCCGAGCCGAGCCGCCTTGACCTAGGTGAACTGCGGACCACTCTGGCGACTTTCCTTCGCATGTCACAGGCTCTCGCCATAGACGGAGGTCGGTCTATGTGCGCGGCACAGGTGGGCTGCAGACACCTCTGGCTGGGTCTGTCTTCACTCAAAGACCAGGAGAAAAAGCAGCTGCTCAACCTTCCACTGTCCACTGCCTCTCTCTTCGGTCCAGACTTCCTGAGCTTCGTCGATCGTCTGGATTCCGCTACCAAGGCTTCTGCTCAGCTGGCTCCTCATCTGCGTCCCCAGCTCCCTCAGCGCACTCCTCACCGTCAGGACAAAAGGAGAAGAAGCCGCTCTCCCCGAGACGCGCGGCTGCGGCGCGCTCTGCTCCCCGGATCCCGGCGGCTCCTGAGCCCAGACGAGGAAGAGACAAGAGCGCTAGACCAGACCGGCGTGCTTCTTCCGGAGCTCGCAGAGGGCGGGGCGGGGCTTTTCATGCTAATAAAGGCCGTGCTACGGCCCGTTACATCACTGAAGAGCCAACTTCTTTACATGCAAGCAGAAACGCACTGGTAGCGTCTTCTGACTTGTCTAATTATGCTGGCGCTCGCTTGGAGGCTAGCTCCACAACTGCTCTGACACACTCATCACATGCCACGGCGCAATTGAGTAAGTCACAGAAAGGGTCAAAGTTAACGACAACTTCCCCCTCACTCCCCGCCCTCTCCCATGAAGCGGACGTGGTTGAGGACAGTTCCACAACTGCCGCTGCTGTGGGGGCGGGGCTTCCAGCGGCCCAGACAAGCAGAAACGCACTGGTAGCGACTTCTGACTTCTATCTTCATACTGGTCCTCGCTTCGAGGCTGACTCCACGACACACTCTTCTCATGCCGCGGCGCAGCTGAGTAAGTCACAGAAAGGGTTAACGTTGTCGGCAACTCCCCCTCACCCCCACCCTCTCCCATGAAGCGGACGTGGTTGGAGACAGTTCCACAACTGCCGCTGCTGTGGGGGCGGGGCTTCCAGCGGCCCAGACAACTATATTGAGTAAGAACAGTTGTCCCACCGCTGCCGCTCTGGTAACAAGGCGCCGCTTTCTCTCCCGCTCTGTCCCTACGGAAGGGGGCGAACGTGCGCTCCGCCCCAGACACGCTTCTGTACACTCGTCTCCACTTGTTCACACCAATGTAGATGCTTTCCCGGCTCCTCGCTCTGCCCGAGGAAGCGGATTCATCTCGCACAGAACAGAGTGGGTCGCGCTCTTGTACGCTCTCACTCGCAGAGTCACACATGCACGCGCAGCGGAGCTTCAACTCACATCTCCTCTTCAACTTTCCCAAAGCTTCCCCACGCTGCTCCGGGGGCGCGCAGGGGGCTTGTACAGGCTCGTGAGGATCGTGCTTCGACGCACATCCCCGCGCAGAGCTATGCACTCGCCGGAGGAGTGTCTACGGTCATTAACCCTTCTCCTCCTCGGATTACTGCGGCGGTGCGGGGACGGACGCGCGCTCCTCTCCCTCCTTCTAGTGTTAGGAGTGTGGGCAATTCCTGTAAGCGCCCGGCCTCTGTCCGGACTAGTTCCACAGGAGCGAGCTTGACGGCGTCTCAACGAGACGCTCGTTTATCTCTGCACTCCTCAGAGGAGCCATACCGCGCCAAGAAACGCAGACTAGGCGGGTGCGACGCTATGACCGGCTCACGTTCATACCCCGCACGTCCCTTTCGAGCGGGGCCCCCCACTCACGGACACAGTGGACGGGCCCGTTCATCGAGCTCCCAGCTCCGCAGTCCGACCTCTCACGGACTCCTACCAAGCCTGGGTGGACCTCGGGATTCCCCTTTCTCCGTGGTTACGCAAAACGCTGAGGAGGGGATATGCACTACAGTTCGCTACACACCCACCTCCGTTCGCAGGGGTGTTAGTGACCAGAATGCGCGATGCGGCCGAGACCAGGGCACTGCTGGAAGAGGTCTCCTCCCTCCTACTGCGCGGTGCAGTAGTGGAAGTACAGGCAGAGAGAGCGGGGAACGGTTTCTACTCCCCGTACTTCTTGGTCCCCAAAAAGAGCGGAGGCGTCCGACCCATTTTGGACTTGCGCATCCTCAACGGATGCATAGCCAAGAGACCCTTTCGCATGCTGACGACACGACACCTGTTGGAGTGCTTCAGTCAGGGCGATTGGATGACGTCTGTGGACCTCACGGATGCTTATTTCCATGTTTCCATTGTACCGGAGCACAGGAAATTCCTCAGATTCTCTGTAGCCGGAAAATGCTACGAATACTGCCGACTCCCGTTTGGTTATTCGCTGGCTCCCCGCACCTTCTCCAAGTGCGTGGAGGCGGCGCTGGACCCGCTGCGTCGTATGGGAATCAGGATTCTGACTTACATCGACGATTGGCTCATCCTGGCCTCCTCCAGACAGGAGGCTCAGGCTCACACCAAGGTGGTGTTGGATCACATCTCCAAACTGGGCTTTGTGGTCAACAGAGCAAAGAGCTCTCTGCGCCCAGCACAGGTCATGTGTTATCTGGGCCTCCAACTGGATTCACTGAATGCGCGCGCGTCTCTCTCTGCCGGGAGACGGTCAGTGCTCCTCCAGAAGGGTCAAGCTGTTCTGAAAAGGACGACAGTCCAGTCCTATCAGATTCAATCACTTCTGGGATTGATGGCAGCGGCCCACCCAGTTGTTCAGCTGGGCCTTTGCATATGAGACGCCTCCAGCGGTGGTACTCCCGTCTCAGATTGCACCCAGTGCGCGACAGGAGGAAATGGCTGAGGCTCCCAATGCCCGCACGGAAGGATATTCAGTTCTGGACCGACCCAATCCTTCTGAGCCAGGGCGTGCGGCTGGGATGTGTCCCCCATTACACGGAGGTGTTCACAGATGCCTCCCTGACTGGTTGGGGGGGGTCCTGGGCCAGTGCTCGACGGGCGGCACCTGGTCTCCGACGCCCAGGCACATCAATGTCCTGGAGATGGAGGCAGTGAAGAATGTTCTCCTGCACTTCAGAGCGGAACTGGAGGGACACCACGTTTTAGTCCGGTCAGACAACACGACTGTGGTGGCTTACCTGAACAGACAGGGGGGAACCAGATCTCCCCCGCTCCACAGGAGGGCAGCGGAGATCCTCCTGTGGGCCAACACTCACCTCCTTTCCTTGAGGGCCCGGCACATCCCCGGCGTTCTCAACGTAGGCGCGGACAGAATGTCCAGGGGCGGAGCAGCCCGCGACGAATGGAGCCTAGCCCCCTGGGTGGCGGCGCAGGTTTTGCAGCAGTTCGGCCACCCGGTGGCCGACCTGTTCGCCAGTGCAGAAAACGCTCTGTGCCCCTGTGGTTCTCACTCAGACCAGGGGACGAGCCTCCTCTGGGCGTCGACGCGTTGGCGCACCGACGTTGGCCGGGGGGACTCCTTTATGCCTTCCCCCCCCTCCGGCTTCTGCCTCCGCTGCTTCACAGAGTCAGGAGAGACAGACTACAAATCCTGGTTGTGGCCCCGGACAGTCCGAGTGCCAGGTGGTACCCAGACTTGGTGTCCATGGCGCAGGGGACACCTTGGCCCCTCCCGGACTCGCCCCAGACGCTGACTCAGGCCCAGGGAGCCCTTTACTCGCGCCCAATCCTAGGCCACAGACTCTTGGTTTGGAAGCTGAGAGGGAAGGTTGTTAGACTTAGGCCTCCCTTCCGCTGTAGTCTCGACCATTCAGGGAGCACGTGCGCCTTCAACGGTTAGGGCGTACAGACTACGATGGCAGTTGTTTGCCACATGGTGCGCGGAGAGGTCAGTGGATCCCCTCTCGTGCCCCATTCAGGAGGTCTTGGGCTTTCTTCAGAGTCTCCTGGCCAAAGGCCGCTCGGCTTCGACCCTGGGCGTCTTTGCCTCGGCCATCGCTTCGGGCCACACGGGTTTTGGTGGTTTCTCGGCCCGTAACCATCCTCTTGTCAAGCGCTTCTTAAGGGGTGCGCTCAGACTGAATCCACCCCTCAGGCGCTCCGCCGCAGCTTGGGATCTCCAGGTGGTTTTGGAGGGTCTCTCGGGCCCGCCATTCGAGCCCCTGGATCGCGCTGAGCTCAGCTGCTTATCGTTTAAGACAGTATTGCTTTTGGCGCTCGCCTCTGCCAAGAGGGCGGGGGAATTATGCGCCCTCTCCATCCACCCCTCTTGCTTGTCCTTAGCAGTGATGGAGGCTTGGTGGAGTTATGGCCGAACCAGGCCTTTCAGCCTAAGGTCATAACTTCCTCCTTCAGGTCCAGGGTCATCCGCTTGAGACCGCTTTGCCCTCCCCCACATGCATCAGCAGAGGAGGAACGGAGCCACCTGTCATGTCCGGTCAGGGCGTTACGCCGCTACCTGCACTGCACGGCCGGTTTCAGACGTTCTGACCAGCTTTTTGTGGGTTTTGGTGCGAAGGATCGGGGTGCAGCTCTTTCTTCTCAGCGCTTAGCCCACTGGGTGTGCCAGGCGATTCACATGGCTTACGAGGCACGGGGGCGCCCTCCTCCTGCACTCATCAGAGCCCATTCCACTCGGGGTGTGGCCACCTCTACTGCTATGCTTAGAGGGGTGTCCCTCGAGGAGATCTGTTTAGCCGCCTCCTGGTCCTCCTCATCGACATTTGTCCAATCATATCTGTTGGATGTGACAGCTCAGTCAGTGGCTCATTCGGTCCTTTCTCGCGGGCCGCATGAGTCGACATAAGGTGACGGCTTAGGGACTTCTTTGTCGGTGATGTGCCTCAGGCGCTCTGGGAGAGGCAGCCTGCGCATTGCCCCCAGTTCTTAGCATCCTCCTTTTTTGGGGGCTTTGCCTGGGTGTTCTTGGTGCTCTTGGGAGAGGCTACCTGTTCACCTTCGTCATACTCCTTCTGGAGACTCTGCTCTTGTGCCTGGCACTCTTGGGAGAGGTGGCCAGTTCATCCATGCTTAGCACTCTTTTGGGTGCTTCCCTTGTGGTGGCTTGGCGCTCTTGGGAGAGGCGGCCTTTCATCACCTTTGTTTCTTTTTCATGCGGGTGGTTGTGGCAGGTCCGGGCAGGACTATGTGCCTTCTCTCCATCCGGTCTCAACCTCGCCCGCTGCCTCTCTGTACTTGGTACGAAGTAGGTTTGCGGGTGCGCTCCAATCATGCATGCCTGCTGGGAGTACATTGATCCTACGGCCTTCGCGTAGGGTATGCCAATAGCGAAGCCCGTAGAGGGCGTAGCACATACGACATAGAAATCTTAGTTACCTAATGTAACTGTAGTTCTATGAGTATGTGCGTAGCCCTCTACCTGCAGGCCCAGCAGGCATGTCTTCCACTGTGCTAGAGTTCAAGAAGGGCGAGCGATAGTGGACAGGGCCTTATATACGGCCAGTGGCGGGAACCACTCTCCCATGATTGGAGCGGTACATTGTTTGATCTTCAGGTGCGAGGCGCTGCCTCGAGTGTTAGCCAATAGCGAAGCCCGTAGAGGGCTACGCACATACTCATAGAACTACAGTTACATTAAGTAACTAAGATATCTCCTCTGTGAGTCATTTAGTTGAGTGAATTGGATCATGTTCAAGATGTTCATGAATTTATGTTTTTTGAACAATGGCTCAACTAGCAGGCACTTTTTTTCAAAGATACTGAAGTCATGGTGGTTTTGAAGTTAATAAATACCAACGATCCAGCCAATATTCAGAACAAGTTCTGAAGCATTTTTCTGGTGCCATCTTGTTTCAAGTCCTAATGTAATCAAATGATCAAACCTGATGGCATGATATTTAAATGAACCTTGTGGCAAAGCTTCTAAGTATGTGACTGGCTGATTAAGTGCAGACTCCCTCTGAGGATTCAGTGTGTCTCCTTTCACTTAGATTTCACGTTTATGATTGACATTTCTTCCTCTAATCTAACCACATTTTTGACATTAGGGCATCAAACATTATCCCTAATAAGAATGTTTTAAAGAATGATTTTTATTTCCCCGTTTCTACTGAGTTGTGCTGTTGACTTTTCATCTGTAGTAAGTTACACCAAAGGAAACTACACAAAACATGATGTATTCCTGTCAGACAAGTTTTTGTTAAGCAGGACTGTGTCTGTGAGTGAGTTTTTAGTCTATTTAAATTATGTAAATAGGAGAAAATGAATCAAAATGTACCTATTATATCAGCCCAAAAACATTGGCAGAGCTTACTGGTCATCGGTTTCTCAAAACTGTAAACAATAGGTATTACTTTCATTATTGGCTGCAGAAAACCAATTAAAATCAATGGTCGTTTTTTTTCTTTTTTTTTTTTGTCTCTGCAGGAAACACAGGACATCTCTTCGTGGCGTCAGAGAGAGCCCCACTGTGGCCATGTCCCCTCTGACCCCGCCCCTGCCCACTGTGAAACGGACACGCCCCTTGTCACACAGTCCCCGCCCACAAAATCACCAGACTCCGCCCCCTCCTCCCACCACGCGCCTCTCGTGGACGTTCGCATGATCGACTTCGCCCACTCCACGTTCAAAGGTTTCCGAGGCGACACTGCGGTTCACGACGGCCCAGATCGAGGCTACGTTTTCGGACTGGAGAGCTTGGTGGGCATCCTGGAAGAGCTCCGGGACGAGAACCTGCCCTAGCACCACACTTTTACCCACAAATAAACCGAGAAAAAAATAAGACCCAAGACTCCCAGATGTGCTTCTGTATGTGAGGACCTTTACAAAGTCTATTTTAATCGGTCCAATGTTGTGTTTTTATCAGTGGAGTCTAGTGGAAGTGTCTCGTTATTTTCACACAAAGAATATTATGGAGATTAAAGGCAGGTTTCAGGGCTGAAGACACAAGACGAGACGCAAACTACAGGGAAAATGTTTGTGTATTGTACTCAATCATATAAGCATCAATCCATGTGGTTCAGTCGTCAAAGGTGCCAGGATTATTTGAAATGAAGAGAATGTTTTCTGTAATACAGTATTTATCAATATAGAGATTGAGCTGAATATTTGTTGAAGATTAAGAATAAAATGTATCGCTGGGTTTCAGGTGACATCACAACATTTAATAACCCATTTTTAGCAGAAGTGTGCAGCAAAATTAAATATTGTTAAAATGCTGATTTTTGTTGAGAAGTTAATGGACCTAGTGAATGAAACTGTCATAGGTGGTGAAGTAACTAAATATGTACTCAAGTAAAAGTAAAGTTACTTCTAAATACGTTAAAGTACAAAATAGTAGTCCAAAATTACTCACGTAAGAGTAAAACGTATTTGGGGAAACAAGTACCCAGAGTAATTGTACGTGTTCGGTAACTTTCTGGACATAACATCTAAGTTTTTATTCCAAGTTGATTCAATTGTAGGACAAAGCGAAAACCACAAGATGTAGTTTTAAAATGTTGTTTTCTATTTTTAATTTCATATTTTATATATTCATACTGTACGTAGAGGAACTAAACTAAAGTACAGTTATTGTACCTTCAAACAAAATGTTGCTCAAGTACCCAGCCAGAAAAGAGTAGTAGTACAAAATCTAATCAAAATCAAATACATGTGACTGAGTACTATCCACTTCGAAAATCTTTGCTATAAAATATTACAAAAGTAAATGCACTTAATGTTAAATATTATTTTTTCCAATGATTCTCTAGACTCCAGAACTCACAGTATTAGCACAAAGCTACAATTAGCTTTTATTCATCTGTATTAAATTACAGTGATGTCATCTGAAACCTACAGGATACTACTGAAATACTGCTGGCGTCTCCGTAAAAACAAACATCATTTACAACCAGGAAGTAAAATCGTAAACCTAAAAATAGCTGATGGTGGAGGATCAGCAATGGCCTTTTCTCATTGCACTGCATAAACTGTATTTCTAAATGAGTCAGAAAGTCTTAAAATCAGGATGTTTATCTTATATAGTCTTTGTCTAGTGTTACTAGACAATGTCTCCTTGATGGATCTAGATTATACTAGAATAGTATGGCTTGTTTCAATAAATGTGTTGTTTTTCAAGTCAAAATATTAATAATGGTGCTAGACATTTTACTTTCCTCATTGACAAATTTGGTTCAAATTAAATCTCTTGTACATAGTCAGAAATGTCTTGAAACAAGTGCTGCATCACTTGAGCAATTTGTTGTTATTTGGTCAAAATTAAGATGAATATTCTGAATTTTAGTCTTTTTAGCTAACACTAGAAATTCACTTTGTGTGGTATGGAATCTCCACCAGAAATGTCACCCTGTGCATCTTTAGGCAAACCACATTTTCCTTATGTTACATCCTGTTTCAGCTGCAGTAAAATCCCCGCCTAAAGCCCGCAGTTGCTGGGATAAGCTCCAGTGACCTCTCGTGGCAGCAGGTGGGGTTAGTTTTTGTGTATTTCCCATAGTTTGCCTCTGCGTCTTGTGTCTTCTTCACCTCCACAAACTGGCCTGTAGGATTTTGCACTTGTGTCAGAGCCATAGCCCAAATCACGCTTCTATAATTGTGAGGACATTTACAGTCACGTTTAGTCCAAAATATTTAAGCCGAGAGATTAGCAGAAACGCACAAAATGTTGAGTCTCGTCTTGAAATGATGCCGAAAGGGAAGAATTTTAGTTATTTGCACTTTTTATTTGGATTTGATACATTAAAGTAATTTGCTGTTACTGTTAGATTTGTTGTGATGTTCTAGGATTGTTTTTTTTTTTACATTATTGTACAGGCTACACTTATAATATTATAAATTGTATAATATCAAAATCACCTTTTATATTCCTTTATTTAATCCTTTTCACCTATTGAATGAATGCCAGGATATTTGTGACCAAATTAGGAAACAAAACCTTGAATTTGGCATTCAAAGCGTTTTTAAGGCTGCCCTTTAGCCATATTAGCTTTAATTTATCTTATTTGTGAAAAAGACTTTTTTTATGTTCAGTTTTGAGGTCAGTTTTATTTTGGCGAGTTTTCAAGTTAAGTATTTATCAAAACTAGAGAAAATATTCAGTGGAAGGTTTTTTTGTAATTGGACACGTGTCCAAGAAAAAGCTTTAAGTGAGTTCTAAGGGATCAAAAATATTGTTTTTCCATTTTAAAATTTCTATACAAAAGTCTTGGTCTAGTCTATAAATCTATTCTTTCTTACATCGTCCCTTTTTTCAGTCCCAGTTTACTATTTTTGTCATTTCAAAACACTTATTTATTTATGATACTGTTGCTAATCTCTCAATCAAATGTCCTCACAATTATAGCTTTTGACTTTATCAATAAAACCATGTTGAATCTACAGGACGAGCCTTGACCAATCACCTCTCTCCCTGTACGTCACATGACCGCTGTTTCCTCCCTCTTGTCTTTTTATCCGTGGGTGAAACCAAATGTTTATTTCCTTGAGAAAAAAAAAGCAGGTGTTGTGTTCAAAGCAATAGCAGAGGAAGATTTGTAGATCAGCCTTAACTGTTTATCAAATATAAAAGTATATCTATGTATGTTTATGTGGAATATTATTTTCTTACTGTTAAAAGACATATAAAAATCCACTATGAACGTCTGAGGAGTCTTATTCTTTTTAAGTGTTGGGTTTATTTTTTATCTACGTTTAGTTTTGTATTGCTTCAGCTAAGTGTTCACAGTACAATTTTGGTCGTCTGTGATTAAACGATTCTTCTGATTATGGGAAAATCTTTAAGTTGTTGCTCAAACAGTTGGTTTCTTAGAGTGTCAGGGCCAAAGACCAAACATAGACTTGTTATTAAACTGATATCAAACTTGCCTGATAGTTTAGACTTTTGATTTTGATGATGAAAACTACAGAATGCTTTAATTTTAAGGGGAACAACAATTTGTGGTTGTTCAAATACTGTTGCCCTATTGTAGATTACAGTATTGTATTATTTTAAATCAAATTAATTTGTTCTTGTTTAGCCCAAAATCACATCAACAGTCCTATGAAGACTTCCCAAGATTGTAAATTTAGCCAACATCAATGTTAGAAAATAAAACAAGCATTCACACTGTAATACAGAAAATAAGAAACAGTGATTGGGCGAGCATGTCCAAACAGAATATTATTCAACAGTAAACTAACAAATGCATTTTTGTTCCAAAGTATTTCTGTCGTTAGACCCTCCTTCTCGGCACAGAAAACTCAACAACAAAAAACGATGGGGAAAACCGAACCACAGTGAAGGAGAAATCCACTCCCATGGACGGACTGGCTACAGATGTGACCAGGACTGACGTTGATCTAATTCCAGATAGAGTTTAAGTCTATAGAACCAAAGTCCATTAACAGAGAGAGAGGGAGATGGGTCAGCCTGAACCCTACTTTGGAAACTACAATAAGGAACTTATTTGCCCCAAAATATTGACAAGCAACTAGCAAGCATTTAAAACGTGTTTTCTGCATTCCACCAAAAGCACATAAAGACACTCAAGTTGGATGAACAAGCGCCATCTTTTGTGAAATCTTCCATCATAACTACCCAACATGCTCATGAAGCAGAATGAAGCCAGGTACTCACTACAATTTCAATATTACACAATGTGTCTGCAACTGTATTCAGATGTATTTTTCCTCACATTAAGATTTAAATTCTTTGATCACAGGTGGCCAAAAGAAAAGTGGTTGAACTTTTTTTAATGTGGACAATGACATGGAAATCAAGACGTTTCAACTTTCTTCCAGAAGTCATGTTACTCTGAAGTGACGTCACATTTGACACTATCAAATACATTTAAATGCTCGAAGATGCTGAGACTGCCCTGAATGAGTCATAGTTATAATGACCAAAGAGTGTTGTAGTTTATCTCTATTACTAAAAAAACTAAACTGAATCTCCACAAACATAAAATACATCTGCAAAATAAATATGATTTTTATTTAGATACAAAGCAAACAAATGCAAAGTTCACATGTTAAGAGTAAACTAATACAAAACCATTTTAAATGTCAGCTTTGACATGTTCGTAAACTGGATAATGCAAACTTAAAAGTTAAAGTGCAATAGTCAGACTCTTAACGCTCCTTTTTCACATCATATTAGGCTCATAAAGCAAACCTTTTAGGTTAACATGACTTGTAGCATCTTATATATTGGATTTTGACAGAAGTATAATAAATTAAGTCATGTGTTTCCCACACCAGGAGTTGAGTTAGAGCTCCATCTACTGGCTGCACATTTACACAGTTACAAAGGGAAAACAATCAAAGAACTCTTGCCTGATATGCTAATACTGCTGAGAAGCTCAAAACCAGTCTGAATGATGTATGAACTTACAGACTGTGCAGCACATCTCACATAGATCTACAGCTCTGACATCACAGTTCTAGAGGCTCAGAGGGGAAAGTCTCTCAAAAACAGAACTCCAGCTGTGTTTGTGATGAGGAAGCAATGTTAGAACAATCACTGCATTTCGTTGACATAAACAGTTTAAATGACTTTTCCTGCGTACGCCCGGCCCGGCCCCTGATACAGCTCGTACTCTTTGAACTGGATGTAGTTTTTGAGCCTTTGTGGCAGCTGCAGAAAACTCATGAAGGTGGCCGATCGCAGCCGCAGTCGCCCCAGGCAACGACGGATTCTGAGACGACACAGGTGCTGCAGCGAGCGAGGGTTTTCTGACAAGAGAGAGGTAGAGAAGGACTTAGAGAAATCCTGTTTCCACATACCACTCATGCCTGCCCACTTGTGTCTTATTTACTTGTTGTGATTATTTAAAACTTGAGATTCTGAGCTAAACATGTAGGGTTCAGGTCGTCCTTTTCAACAGTATTAAACATTTTCTTTGACTTTTCCAAAATATAACTTATTCCAACACATTTCACTCCAATATTTGTTTTCATTAGGTTATTAGGACTTAAAAAGGCTATGTTAATTTCACAGGTTTCTAAACATACAAACATAAATGAAAATGTTTTAAACTGAGACATAATATCATTTCAAATTCAGTGCAATTATAAAAAATACAGTTTCAAAGGGTTAGTCAAACTTTTTGTTTGCCATTTCAGAAGTGTAAAAATAACTGCAATGTTTATGTTTTTGTGGTAAACAAAAATGCAAAAATGATTATCTACTTATGCTACAGTTCAATATGCCTAAATGTACTTTTTGGTGTTTCTGCCCAGCTCAGGCCGGGCTCCTGATCCTGACCTTGTATGGCGCAGATCTCGGGCCACTCTTTGGTCTCCATCAGAGCGGTTTTCAGTTTGGAGCAGAAGGTCACGTGATCCAGGTAGTCCAACAGGATGCGGACCACATGACCTGAGAGGTATCTTAGCGACAAGACGCACATCACCTCACAGAACTACAAACATGGGGATGCACAGTTAGGACTACAAAAGAGGACACGATGAAAGCGCATTAAAGCTGGTGCAACTCATTTTCAAACTCTGAAAAAAGGTAAGTAAGTTTTATTTGTATAGTTAGTAAGCTTTATTTGTATAGCGCTTTTCATTTTGGTTGCAATTATGGTCTATAAACTTTTTTTGTTTGTTTTTTACAAACAAAGTGAAACTCGAGAGGACAGTCAATTAGAGCTGTCCTTAGGTGGAAAACTCTACTTGGTTTATGATTAGAATAAAGAATTTGATTCCTGATTAGAACCAAAATTCTTTATTCTTCAATTCAGACCATTCTCAGTGCTGCATTTATCATATAGTACTTTTTAGTGGAAAATAAAACATTTACAACAAAAAAGTTACCCCAACTTTAACCTATAGACCCACCATACGCATCAGCCCCAGACTTATTTGAAGGTTAGATGTGGGTTTTATTTTAGTCGGACAGCGTGTTTTGTGGTATTTACCAGTGAGTCTTTGATGACTGAGTCGCTCCAGCCTTCGTAGTTCTGCGGGACGTGAGAGCCGCTGCCGTATGGACAGTCAAAACACTTGTGCACATCGTAGCCGAAATTACACAGCATCCTCATCATCACCTGCAGGAGGACACACACACAAAAACAGGACTTAAAAACAGCATTGGACACACAATATGTAGCATTTATGAGCTATAGACCTGTGAATGAAATGAGACATGACTCCAGCTGTGTTTTTGAACAGAAAACAACATTATAGCATTGAAAATAAGAACTGTATGTAAGATGCACTCAGGTGTTAAATTTCCCATATGTGGATGGTTAGAAGATACTAGTTTAACTTGACTAAAGTTTGTACAAAAACAACAATCAACAATAGTCGTGTTCAAGATGGTCAAGGCGGTGCAGTCGGCTCGAGGCGTTAAGGGGGTCGGGTCTGACGACAGTACTTTCCGTAGCGCTGATTGATCTCTCGCGCTGTCACCTGACAGGACCCCCCTTAACGCCTCGAGCCGACTGCACCGCCTTGACCATCTTGAACTCGACTATTGACACAAGTTTTGCAGTGAAAGTTTGTGTCAATCACTTTTGTGCAGATTGTCCTCAAGTTGAAAGAATCTACTGATCAGGAACAAGCTTCTTCTGTCACTGTTCATCAAAAGAAGTTAGTTTCAGTCACATAATTAGTAGATATTGATGTGAACTATGTGGAAACAACTGCATACTAAAGACAGTTGTGTGTGTCAAACTGACATGTTCAGTTTCAAACTCTACCAAACTGGCAACCCAAATGAGAAAGTCATGTGAGGCTCATTCTGCTTTCTGATTGGATAATCCTCTTGAGAATCAAAACACCAAATGTAAACGTTTTTTGTGTTTTCCACTAAAAAGTATATGGTAAATGCAGCACATTGTAAAAAATGAGACCACTGAGTACTGTCTGAAGTGAATAATGAAGATTTTTAGTTCTATTCAGAAGCCGAATGCTGCACTCTGATTGGCTGTGCTGGGGTGGTCCTCTCCAGTTTCACTTTGCTGTTTGTAAAAAGAGGTTTTTAAGACATGATGTCAATATGAATCATGTGTTGAAGGTTTTGTGAGAGGAAATAGTCCGATTTAAAACCTAAATTGTGTTTGTTGTGTGAAAATCAGCTACCCCATCTTTAAGAATACCTCAGATTTTCAAAGACTTTAGTGAATAAAAGATTGCATTTGAACACGTTTACCTTGTATCTGTGAATACACATAGGTTTATTTAATTAGTAAATGAACCAAGACAGAGCCCAGGGCTAAACCAGGGACTCAACCAGGACTTGCCTCGTCTTTGATAGTGTACTGCAGGGCTGAGGGAAAGTGTGTCGTGTTGACTTTACAGAAGTAGTTCACATTTGCCCCGAAGCTTAGGAGCAGATGGACCAGCTCATAATTCCCCAGACGCAGCGCCACCTACAAGACACAAAACACAGATCATTAAAGGAACCGTATGTAAGATTTTGATGTCAGATTTCATAAACATGACCTGTATGTGCCCAAAGGTACAAGGTCAACATGTCCAAATATACTATTATTTTTACTGAAAGTCAATGTAATTCTGAGTTATTCTTAATAAAAAAGCAATGGACATGATGTCCCTTTGTTGATGTTTTTTTTTTTTTTTTTTTTTTTTTTTTTTTTTTTTTTTTTTTTTTTTTGAATGAATATTTTATTGAATTTTGTTTTTTATAAAACAAACAATGCAAATATATTCTCTCGCCACACTTTTACATCATTTATCAACTTTAAGTTACAGTGAGCCAGTTGGTGAAAGCAGACCATGTACAGTCATATTGTTTGAGCTTATTCAGGAGACTATATGTTACTTTCTCATAAGATGCCAGTTTAACCATAGTTGAAAGCCATTCATCATAAGGGGGAGGACGTGTTTTCATCCAGTGTCTTAATATGATCCGTTTTGCTGTTGTGAGTGCCAAAACAATCCATCTCTTTTCAAAAGATGAAAAGTGAGAATCTGGAAGGTCATTAGTGGAACCCAAAATGGCAAGTTTAGCAGAAATATTGAACCTTCTTTTTAGAACTTCAAAAATGATCTCCATTATGTTCTTCCACCAGTCTTGAAGAGCAGAGCAAGTCCAAAGAATGTGATAGATCGATGCTCCTTCCTCGTTACATCTCCAACAAGTGTCTGTGGGAATTAAGTTCCATTTATGTAGTTGCTGGGGGGTCCTATGCCATCGGTGAATAATTTTTAATTGAATAAATCTGCTGCCAATTTCTTTATACATTGAGTTTATATTTTGTAAGCAGGAATTCCAATCGTTCTCAGATATGTCCAAATTCAAGTCCTCAGCCCAGTGTTTTTTAACTTTGGCAAGTGGGTCGGCCAATTGGGAAAGTAGCAGTTTATAGATGTTAGATGTTGTATTTTTGTTAGTACATTTACAAAGCAATGATTCAACAGGACTGCCTGTTGGGCAGCTAAGAGGACTTCCCAGCCATTTTAATAGGGCACTACGTAATTGGACATATCTCCAGAACTGGTTGTGTGACAAATTATACCTGGCAACCATTTGATCAAAACTTAAATATTCCTTTGTTTTCATGTCAAACATGTGAAGTACATTAAAAATTCCCACTTTGCGCCATTGTGGCCAATCCACCAATTTTCCCCCAATTAAAATGTGTTTATTATTCCACAGTGGAGCAAGTGGTGACCTAAAAAAGTCCCAACGACCCGCTCTGTGTAATTTGGACCATATTAATTTAGTTGCTTTGATTATGGGATGATGGTCTTCTATTTTAGATTTGACACCAAACATAGTCAACCATGGAGATTCACCTCTATTTGTTTCAGACTCTAACTGAAACCATATAGGCCTATCTGAAGCTCTAGAAATGGGTAACCAAACTTTCAGCTGTTTTATTCTTAAGACCCAATAATACCACTTGAAGTTAGGAAGAGAAAATCCCCCTCTTTCAACACTACTCTGTAACTTTTTAATACTTAAACGATGATGTGAATTACCCCAAAGGAAGTCAGAAATTAAGGCATCTAAGTCTTTGAAAAAGGAGTCCTGTATATACAGAGGAATATTGCAAAGCAAATAGAAAACGACCGGTGCAGTCATCATTTTAATTGAATTAATTTTCCCCCACAAAGATAGATGGATTTTAGACCATCTACCAAAGTCCATTTTTATTTTTTCAAGCAGTGGTCCGATATTTGCTTTAACAATTTCATTATAATCAGACGTAATTTGTATGCCTAGATATTTAATACTTCTGGGAGACCAACAAAATTTCCACCCTTTGAATAGAGAAGATGGGCAGTGACCAGACAAAGGCATGGCCTCAGATTTGTCCCAATTTACCCGATACCCTGAGAGTGAAGTGAAATCTTCTATACAGTGTAAGAGAGCTGGAATAGATTTTTCAGGTTTTGTCAGAAGTACCAACATATCATCTGCATACAATAAGAGTTTGTGATGGCTTTTGCCTACAGTAATGCCATAAATATCTGAATGATGCCTTAATTTTTGTGCCAAAGGTTCAATTGCAATCACAAAAAGACCAGGACTCAAAGGACAACCCTGTCTAGTTGACCTTTGCAATCGAAACAAATCTGATATCAGTCCGTTTGTTAAAACGCAAGCAGAGGGTGTGTGATATAATAGTCTTATCCATGTAATAAATCTGCTACCAAAGCCAAATTTCCCCAATGTTTTGAACAAATAATCCCATTCAACGCAGTCAAAGGCTTTAGCAGCATCCAATGATAGCGCAATGGTCGGGTCTATAGAGTCATACACATGATGTTGTAAGTTTACAAGTGTCCTGATGTTGTCTGAGCCATATCGATTTGAAATAAAACCAGACTGGTCTTTGTGTATTATGCTTCCTATAACTGTTTTTAAACGGCTTGCCAAAACCTTTGACAAAATTTTTTGGTCGCAATTAAGCAAAGAAATTGGGCGATAACCACTAGGATCAAGGGCATCTTTACCCTTTTTATGTATTAACGTGATAAGAGCGGAATGCATTGATTGTGGCAGTGAACCAGATGAAGAGGCCTCATTGTAAACCTTTAATAACAAGGGACTGAAAATATCCTCAAACGTTCTATAAAAATCTAAAGGTAGTCCATCAAGGCCAGGAGCTTTGTTGAGGGGCATAGTTTTGATGGCACGTGAAATTTCCTGCACTCCCAAAGGAGCCTCCAAAAATTCCTGGTCTTCTTTAGAAAGTTGTGGCAAATTAAGATCCGCAAAAAAAGTTTCAAAATTTTGCTCATTCAAATTTCCTTGTGATGAATAAAGATCATTGTAGAATGTCTTAAATGTGTCATTTATTTGTCTCGATGAAGTTGATACAGTACCATCTAGTTTTCGAATCCCTGAGATTTGGTTCATACTATTCAGTTGTTTAAGACGGTAAGCTAAAAGTCGTCCAGGTTTTTCACCCATTTCCCAATAAGATTGATTGATACGAAATAGTGCATATTCTGCTTTTTTATTATATAAAGTGTTCAATTTATACTTCACACTGATTAATTTATTAAGAGTAATTCTATTTTTAGTTTGAGAGTGCAGAGCCTCCAGCGCACTGAGCTCTGTTTCTAGGGTAAGAATATTTTCATTAGCTTGTTTTTTCTTGAATGAAGAATAGGAAATAATTCTGCCCCTCAAATATGCCTTGAGAGTGTCCCACCAGTTACTAAGAGTAGTATCCTCCATTTTGTTAGATTGCTTAAAGAAATTTATTTCCTCTTTAATCATCTTAAGAAATGATTCATCTCTCAGTAAGGACACATTCAAACGCCATCTACGACTTCTTGGAGTCTGTGATATTTTCTTAAGACAAAGAAAGATTGGGGCATGGTCTGAGATTACAATATTGCCTATACTGGAGTCAACAGAATTATTTACTAATGTCTGTGATATGAGAAAATAATCAATCCTTGTATAAACATTATGAGGAGGTGAAAAAAACGAATATTCTCTGCTATCTGGATGCATTAGTCTCCATATGTCTTGAAGACCTAGATCTAAAGTCAGCTGCCTAATAGCAATTGCCGCCCTACTCTCTACATTTTTACGTGGTAATGATCTGTCCAGATCTCTGTCCAGTATTTGGTTAAAATCGCCAGCTATTATGATGTTAGCACTATCCAAATTCAAAAGAAGTTGTGACAAATTATGGAAAAACTCTGGTGTATCTGTATTAGGCGCGTAAATATTACACAAAATCACTGGGGTGTCTAATAGTTGTCCCTTGACTACAATATATCTGCCTTCCTGGTCCAATAATACCTCTGTTTCGGTAAAATTAACTGATTTATGAATAATGATGGACACTCCTCTACTTTTGCCAGTTCCCGGGCTTGAAAAAACCTTTCCTATCCAAGAACCTTGAGCTTCATTGATTCAGATTTGTTTAGATGAGTTTCTTGGATATAGGCTATATCAACTTTAGAAGATTTTAAATATGACAAAATTTTCTTTTTCTTAATAACGTTGTTCAGTCCCTTAACATTCCAGCTGGCCAACTTTAAGTCTATCAAACTATCCATAGTGCAAAATTAAAGTAATAATCCAAATGTGTATTACATCTGCATACAGAAAAAAGAACCTTGTGTGGCGAGAGATAAGTGTAACAATTAAATAAAACACAAAATATGAAACTTGAACTAACCGGCAGAACATAAACCGGTTGACAAAGAAAAAACAAAACACAAAAAACAAGCACATTTGTGCTAAAAAGGAAAAACCCTGTGTGATCACGGGCACCCGCCTCAGCAACCCTACACCAATTTGTAAATCAAAAAAGCTAATTTATCTAAATAAATTTAGACTGACTTTAATGAGGCACTGCATACCATCTTTTAAAAAAAAAATAAATAAATAAAATAGTGATAAGATAAAAAACATCTATCTTTCTTGTAAAGACTTGTATTCCAAAAGACATAAGTAACGTTATACGTATACAACAAAATATACTATGAGCTACAAACCAAAATACTCTTGTTTTTGCAGGCAGTCACATACCAAAGATAAAGAAAAAGCGGTGATGTATTTGGCACTTACACCGAATGGAATCACTGTTCATCATGTCCCTTGTCCGTGGAAAACTTCTTTGCAATAAACTCCGCAGCTTCTGTCGGTGACTTAAAACGGTGACGAAACCCGTTGTGTTTTATCTCCAAAACAGCCGGAAAACGAAGCACATACTCCACTCCCTTCTCTCGTAGCTCCGCTTTAACTTTGTTGAAAGACATCCGTTGTTCAGTAGTTTGCCTCGAATAGTCTGGAAAAAACATAATCTTTGCTCCGTGCCACAGAACCTGCTTCTTCTCCCTGGCGATGCGAAGTATGGCTTCCTTATCTTGATATCGGAGCATGTTAACCATCACTGGCCGTGGTCGCTCACCCGGATTGCGTCTCGGAGGGCCAGTGGGTACCCGGTGCGCACGTTGCATTTCCAAAGTGCCAAACGCATGGTCCAGCATTGCAGGGATCTCCTGTTGCAGGAACTTAATCATGTCGTTTCCTTCTTTTGACTCAGGCAACCCCAATATTTTGATATTACAGCGTCGCCCTCTGTCCTCCAAATCATTCAAGTGATTTTGCATTTTCTGTAGTTCCTCACGGAGCGTTGTCAACTGTTGATCCGAGGAGTCCTGGCTCTCTTCCAGGGCTACAATTCGCTGTTCTGTATCTTCCACACGGGAATTCAGTGAGTCGACCTTTATCTCCAAATCCCGGACAGTTCTCTTGATTTCCTTTGTGTCGTTTTCAATGTTAGCAGTTGACTCACGTATTGTAGCAGTGGATTCGCGTATTGCCTTGATCTCTTTAGCTAAGAAGTTCAATGTTATTGCTTCGTCTTCACAATCAGCCGTATCTCCGAGCGCTGATACGGGTGCTTGCTCACTCGAGGCCTTGCTAACAAACGAATCCATTTTCCCGTTAGCTTTAGCTTTAGCCTTTTTCTCGGGCGGAGGGTCGTTGGCTCGTTGGCTCTTCCCCGCACCGCGCCCAGACATAATATCAAGCCAAAACGGATTCCAAGATGTTGATCTTGCGAAAAACTCAGCACTTCTGACAAAATAATGCGATGGATATCGCTACGAGTATTTGCGGCGTAGGGTTGCAGAGCAACTTTTTAAGCTGCCATCTTGTCGAGAGCCCACGTGATCTCACGATCCCTTTGTTGATGTTTACATTTATTACCCAATCAGAAAGCAGAATAAGCCCCACATGACTCTCTCATTTGGGTTGCCAGTTTGGTTTCTTAGAAGCTGAAGTTAATTTTGAATCAGTAATCAGGAGCTTCCTATCTTCAATGTATGAGCCATTTCACACTCTGGCAACCCAAGTTCATTTGTGATTGTTATACCTTTCTAAAACCACTAGTTGTGGATATTACATACGGTTCCTTTAAATATATTTATATTTGGACACAAGATAATTTTTTTGTTTGTTTGTTTGTTTGTTAGATTGATTTGCCTCTCCACGACATCAGAGGTATATGATCTGTCTGTGGATTTATTATGTGGTTCCAACATGAAGAACTTTAAAGAAGTTCTGTTGTGTAAAATACACTTTTCTGAATATGTAACCATTTTAAAACAGCATTCTCTAATCCAGTGTTTCCCAACCAGGGGTACAGGGACCCCAGGGGGTACACGACCATTTGCCAGGGGGTCCGTGGGATGATAGCAGATTTAAAAGAAAGGTAGAAATGCAAGTATTGTTTGCAACATATATTACATGTTAAGAGGCAACAGTTTGACTTGAAATACAGTAAAACAATAAAATGCAAGGGTTATACATGAAAATATATGAGTAATGATAAAATACCCCTAAAAATACATGACATCTATAAAATAAGGTTAGTCCGCGTTAATATTTTGATTTACAATTTGGAACTTGTTTAAAGCAAGAACAAAAGCTAAACCAATCACCATCTATGCATTTAAAGAATAATTAAAGATGTTAGATGTTTTGTGTTCCAAAACCGCTTAATTTGGACATATTTCAATAGGTGGTGTGCCGCAGAAAAGAAAATAAGCAAAAAAGTGTGCCATGACTCAAAAGTTGGGAAAGACTGATATAGGGGGTACTCCTTGTGTGAGATCATGATTAGGGGGTACTCAAGACGAAAAAGGTTGGGAACCACTGCTCTAATCATTAGTTTACTCAAAGTCGCATTGTACAAAACAGGTCTCCTTTAAAATGATCAATCCAAGCAGCTGGACAGTGCCTGCCTCCATTGCCCAGTGACACAAATTTACAACCACATTTAAAAATCTAAAGTTGTTCTGGAATTGAGACAAAAAAACAAAATATGTGTAACCTGAACCTTTGTTTAATTGGCAAAAGTTTTAGCTTTCTGTTGTGTATCGATCTTAAATAATGGTGCAGGGATTCTATATGTAGGTAGAAGTAAAAGTTATATCAGTTTTAGTAGTTTAAGTTTACTTTTAAGCTCAGTCGTTTGCATAGAGGACATTTCTGCCTCAGTTTTCTTTGGTAAATAACAGAAACAGTACAGCTGTTGGCACAAGGGCCAGACTAACACAAGTTTAAGGAAATTTGGGCTTTTGAAACTGAGTTACTTCAGAATGGTTGGTTTACTTTAGTCTTCCTCTAAAAATACAGAAGTTAAATAGTTTATGTTTATGAGATGACTGTAAATTTGGAAAAAGTTAGAAGAAAAAGTAGGAGGTACCACATACTGTCCCCTTGATGCCTTAAGGGGTTAATGTTTGCTGTATATCGTAGTAACTGGTTTAACAGAATCATAGTTGCCGTGTGTTTTCTGTTTTGTCCGTGTAGTACTTTCCTGCAGACACTTGATGGGATCCTGATTGGCCATTGCTCCTCCCTCCAGAAGAGCTCGGGCTGAGGGGACGTCGTTGTTAGAGACGGCGAAGAACAGGGCAGACTTCCTCTCGTCGTCATAGCTACGGCGAACCCAGGGGTGCAGCATGTAGTTTGGGTCATAACCCGCCTCCAGTAAAGCCTTATGGGAAATACAAAAATGAAAAGACAGCGACCCGTCATTTGTTTTGTCGATTCTAAATGATGAAAATGTCATGTCAAATGTTTTGTCTGATTGCAGCGTATTTTGAACAAAGAAAAGTTCAACTGGCTCATGCTGAGAAGTCACCTGAGTCATGAGAATTATTTGTGAGTTATGTGTAATTCAAACTCACAAGAGCAGTGTTTTCGACAGAATGACTTAAACTGGCCTAAAGAAGTAGTTGAGGATCACCTGTGTCTGTAATCTTGACACTGAGCTTCACCTGTATGCAGTGTGTGTGTCCTCCAGCGGCTGCAGAGTGGAGTGGACTCATGCCGCTGTCTTCCACCTCAGACATGGAGGTCACTGGGATCAGCAGCTGCACAGCCCTGAGAACAAAACACTCTCAAACCGTTACACTGCAAAAGTCAGAACCAGGGTTTGTTTTCTTGAATCAGGATCCAAACATTTCATCCAAAAGCCAATGTCATTTCTAATTTACAATGGATGTGACAGCTGCGGGGACTGTCCACACAAAACTTTGTGCTGATGTTGGCTGATCATAAGCACAATGTTGTCAGCTCTGGTAGAAATGTGTTTGTGAGTGGAGTTTAGGGGCTTAAGTGTCACGTTTTCATTACAAGAAAGTTTTCTTGAAGTTATTTATTATTAAAATCTTGATGCTGTTTTGGAAAGGCACTCACTCAAATTTGTACATAAATAATGTATGGTTAAAATGCTCATTAAACTCACGATAGATATTAGAATAATTACTTTAAAGGAAACATATCACGTTTTTTCCTACATTACACACTAACATAATGGTGACATAAATGCATTCATTCATTCATTTTCTACTGCTTAATCCTGTTACTGGAGCCTATCCCAGTAACTTTAGACCTTAGGGGGGGGGGGGGGTAGATAGGGGATAGATAGATCATTCACTCACTAAGGGAAATTTACAGTGATGCCCAATAAACCTAAACATGCATGTTTTTGGAGGTGGGAGGAAATCGGAGTACCCGGAGTAAACCCAGAGAGAACGCGAGATGTTGATATGATCCAACCCGGGAGTCGAACTCACAACCTCCTTATTGGGAAGCCAGAGCTCTAACCACTCTGCCACTGTGTACCCAAGGTGACATAAATCAGCAACAACAACAACAACAACAAAAAAAGAAGAAGTAAAAAAAAAAAAAGGAAGCCTTTTATGGCAAACAAAGAAAAATTACGTTCCTGTTTAAAAATGCAAAACTGATAAGCTCTGCATCTTTATTAGAAAATAAAACTGTAACAAGCAGTTTAACTGGCTCCATAACAAATTTTGAGCCCAAAGTGTTTTACAAGAAATTAGATTTTTCTTTCTTTTTTTTTTCTTTTTTTGTAATTGCAAGTACAGTAAATTACTCAAACATGCAGGAATTGATCCAAGTACAACTTTGAGTTAACTAATTATGAAATTACAGTGTAATAACTTGATTAGAAAGTCAGAAAGGTGGATTTCAGTTTGAAAGAAACTTTTTATTGGGTCATCAAAATGACTTCTAGGGAAACAACAACATGAGACATTAGTTTGTGAAAAAAAATTAAATAAATAAGTTCAATATTTCAGAGATTTTATTTCTCTGAAGAAAAGTAGGCATAGAGCTTTCCAAAAGGTCTTACACTGCATCTACTTACAGTATTGGCAATTAACAAAATAAAAAATGTAGCAGATAAGAACATTTTCAGAAAGCCTCCCTAGAGTTTTAGCCTGTAGTACCTCAGACTTACTGTAGGTGTCCTCGATGAGCAGCTCTGTGGATGGGCAGGTGTCCCGTGTGTTTGGGCACATCTGGGTCTGCTCCGTGCTCCAGTAACAGTCGGATCACCTCTGGATCTCCGCTCGCCGAGGCCTCAAACAAAATGGACGCCTCATCGTTGGCCTGCGACAGAACGTCAGCTCCTGAAAAGACAAACAGGAGGAAGTGTCTGGGGAAGAAAATCAGTTTAAGCAAGATAAGTCTATGTCAAAGTAGTACCTTCTTATCAGTATATTTATTTCCCTCTCAAAATTATTTTTCAAAAGGCACATTTGCACATTCTACATTTAAATAAAGGCTTAAAAATTTTCCTCTTTGAAATAACTTATGACCAGGCAAACACAAATTGTCCTCGCTGTTTTATTCCCTTCACCTAATGAATATTGACTCTACAGACTTAAACTTTATCTGGAAATAGATGTGCATCTGCCTGTTCACCCATGACCCATGGGAGTGGATCTCTCCTTCACTGTGGTTCTCCTCGATGTTTGTCTTTTCTCTCGAGGTTCATCTGATTTCCTTTTTCTTTGTGAAAACTGTCTGAGATCGCACCATGCTGGGTTGGAAGAAGAGAGTAAGTATCAGAGGTGGGAGTAAGTCACTTAGATGCAAGTCACAAGTAAGTCTTAAGTCATCACGTCCAAGTCACAAGTAAGTCCAAGTCAGTGGGTCTTCAGGGTCAAGTAAGTCAAGTCAAGTCTTAGCTTTTTGTCAAGTAAGTCAAGTCAAGTCATCAGCTTGGCATCAAGTCATGGCAAGTCATTACATTTTTTAAAGCCAAATTTTAATGGCTACTCAACTAAACGGCTTTGGTGCATTTTAAAATAAAACATTTTGCATTTAACTACAAAGTCAACTACACCATTTTGTAAAAATAGAAAGTTAAAAGCATACTTTGGGACATTCTGGATGAGGATGAATAATTTTGCAGTGTCAAAAAAATACAGCTAAAGCAGTGCTTCTTTTTTTTGCCATGCCGCCCTTGGGATGGAAAAAAATATCTTTTGCCCTGTAAAAAAGTGCATAATTAAAAGGTTGTCAGTCACTTTCTTAAACGAGTTCAGAGCATAAAAATGGCTCTGTCCACAACACAAAAAAAGAAAATGTAAGTCCTGTTGATTTCATTTAACCATTGTTCTTTAAGTGTTGTGAAAATGTGCAATTTATTATGCTGTGTCTCTTATTTCTTCTTATTATATTTATTTATTTATGTATTTATTTATTTAGGGACAACACTTGTTATTGCAAATTTCATGGAAATATCTTAAGTCAAAGTGGCTCCTTTACTGAAGTAAAGGACAGAGTTACGACTGTTAAGGGCATTTGCTTGTGAAAGAAGGCCATTAAAGGTGTGAAAGAGAACTACAAGTTTTTCTTGTTTGTTAGCTTATTGGGGCAAGTCAAATGCAGAGTCTTTGGGGGATGATGAGTCTGATTTAATGAGTGAACAAAAATACGCTTTACTACAGTTTAAAAATATTTTTCTAGGCAGAAACTTTAGGCGGGCCACAATTTTTTTTTCGCGGGCCGGATTTGGCCCGCGGGCCGCCATTTGACGTTCACTGCGAGAGGCTTTTAAAACAACACAGACTTCACAAACTTGGATCAGCTTGTCTGAACTCATGTTTAGTATCACTTTTACATCTCCTGTGTCTTGAGACAGTGAATTAAATGCTCCGTAACGTCCCGTCAAATTCCGCGCGCGCCCCATTGAAATGAATGGCAATTTTCAGTAAAGGCGAAAACAATCATAACTCCGTGAATCTGAGGTCAATCTTCGTGAAATAAAAAGTGGCTGAAAGCTTGTGAGTAGTAGAGTGTCGCTGCGGACTTCAAAACACTCACAGGGCTCAGGATTTCTCTGTTTTAGCTTAGTTAGGCGGGATCAGCCAGGTTACAGCACAGCAGGTTTACGCACATGCGGCTGTCTCTCCCTCATGTCGGCGAGAGGGAAAGAGAGAGAGAGCGTGTGGAGGCGCAAATGTTTCTGAATGAGCCAAAGAGCCGCACAAGTCATACACAAGTCATGTCAAGTATAAGAGTCATAAGTCAAGTCAAGTCTCAAGTCACTAATGTCCAAGTCACAAGTCAAGTCAAGTCTTTGGGGATCATAGGGCAAGTAAGTCACAAGTCATGAAAAGTGCGACTCGAGTCTGACTCGAGTCAAGTCATGTGACTCGAGTCTCCCACCTCTGGTAAGTATATGTAAAATAAGATATTCTATAGGTGCTGGACGTCCTTGTTGTTTCATCTTCCTAGTTAATGTTTGACACAAAGCCAAAGGAGAAGTATTCACTCTGCTATCTCAACTCAGGTTGGTTCTGATCAACATGCTTTGCTCCTGTTTGCTGTCCACGCGATTTGACTTCCCGCCTTTAGGGAACCATATAGCTATGGCAAACGGAAGCCCTAGGTGGCACCAGCATGGCTACAAATAAGCACCTGTCATTACAAAATAGTCTCAAAGTGATCAATGATCTTCATTTTATTTGTGACATTGTGAGGGCTGCCCTGAAACAGCCAACTATGTCCGATTACAAACAAATGCTGCAGATATCTGCTCTGACCAGTCACAGTTTAGGGCTTTAGGGCTTTAGTACCTTCACATTTATATTTGCTTTAGTCATTGTTTAGCCCTGTTTCAGCCCAGTTTCAGTCATTGTTCTGTTTAATCGATATCTGTCTATTTGAGTTCCTTTGTAGCAGTAAGTTGTATAGTGAGGAGATGGAGAAAGTGTCTAGTGAGAGTACAGGCCTCACCTCTTTGGAGCAGTCTTTCTATCACCCCCAGGTGCCCCCCCTGAGCAGCGAGGGCGAGGGGGGTGAGTCCATAGTGGCTGCGTGGGTCTGGCCTGGCTCCGCTCTTCAGCAGCAGATTCACCAGAGTAGTGTTGCCCAGCTTCGAGGCCTCGTGCAGCGGGCAGCGGCCATGACAGCCCTCCTGGTTCACTCTGGAGCCGGAGTTCAATAACAGCTCCACCAGATCAGAGCGGCCTGAGCGGATCGCTACAAGAGAGCAGAGTAGAGGGCTGGTTACACAAACACAAAACACTGTATAAGGTAGTCATTAAAGTGTCTGTGACAGGTCTGCTCTCACTAAAATACAGTTCAGATAAATAGGTTACAGCCCCAGTAAAAAGTTTCTGACCACTTGAAATAGTCACATTTTGCATCTTTGGATCTTAAGTTTCAAAGTAGATCTTCAGTATGCAATAATGGAGTGATTTTATTTATTTATTTATTTATTTATTTATTTATTTATTTATTTATTTATTTATTTATTTATTTATTGTCTTCAAAGAATTAAACTGGTCCTGACTATTTATTTCAATTTAAATGAATTTTGTAGAGCCCACAACAACAAAACAGTAGTCTCTGAAAACTTCAAAGAATTGTAAATTTAGCAAACAGAATGTTAAAAATCCATCAATGAACAGTTAAAAGTCTGAGGGGCCATTGGAGAAAAAAAAAAAACTACACAAATTGCAGTTATAATCTTAGTAGCCTACCTGTGAAGATGGGTGTGTCCTCGTCCTGGTTGGGTGCATCCGGATTTGCTCCGTGTTTTAGCAGAAATGCAGCGTTCTCAATGAGACCTTTCTCGATTGACACATGCAGAGGAGTTTGACCAATCATAGAGGGACATTCGAGGAAGTCCCGTCCCACTGCTGCAGACAAAGACAAAATACAATTATCAAAGAAAAAACACATGTTAATCAGGTCTGCAGAAGCTAATTTAAATAATCATACAAATGTCACGTCCATTAGGTGGAGCTGTTCAATCTATACATGTCATGACAGTGTGTTGTGTTGACCATCCGAATCCGCTCCGATAAGGACCGGTCGAAACAGGACTTGAGAGGGTTAAAAAAAGTCAGTTTGTCTTTTATTCAGAAGAGTTTAGTAGTTTTATATCGGACAATAGTTGAGTTGATTTGATGGTCACTTCTGTCTGTGTGTTAAAAGTTGTTCCTCAGTCTAGCCTGATAGAGCTGATGGATTACGCCTTAAAAACAACAATATCACATCACTGCCAAGGCTTTAACCACTTTATGGACTGAGACAACTCTTTAATCATCAATCAAAAGTTCAATAAATATAAAACTAGATCAAAGAAGCAAAAGAGATCAGGAAACATGGAGCTAAAACTGAACCATGGTAAAGATTGACTGACAGGTGCATAGGCTGACCACTATAGGAACAACTACATTGAGTGATACTTCTAATGAAGACAAAAAGATTATTCTAACATATTACAGTAAAACATCTCAATAACAATTGTCTGAACTAGAAGGAAGTGACTTTAGAAGACATTGAGTGATGGAAGAGATCATATTTACTATATGTCCTACAGTAAATACTGACCTTTCAGTGTGAGGTCGAGGACGGTGAGGTTGGTCTGAGCTGCCGCCTCGTGAAGTACTGTCCATCCTCTGGCGTCTGGTTGGTCGAACTGACCCACGTGATTCACATACAACTTCTTTAATAGCTTCTCATTTCCTGTGAAACAACTTTGTTTAGTGATGCAAGTGACTGTGAAGATTTTACCTGGACTCTTTTGGCTCATGCTCCATTCATATTACTTATGTTTGTTAGTTGGGATGTTTAAAGGTGCACTGTGTGACTTTTTGACCAAAAACAGATGTGAACAGAAGCAAATTTTTTTCATTTATTTTTCTTTGTTGCACTAAATAATTAACAAAAATCTGTGTTTTCACTTTAAGTAGGCTTGTGTGGCCACAAAATGTATTTGGCCTGTAGGAGAGCCTGTCATTCTCCAACCTGAGTCACTGCCAAATTTGAGTCAATATTCAATGTGCGCATAGCCAGAAGCTTCTGCATATAAATGTTAATCTTTCACTACAGCAACACCTACGAGAACAAACAACCTAGAACAGTGGTTCTCAAAGTGGGGTCCGGGGACCCCTGGGGGTCCGTGGACCATGTGTAGGGGGTCCCCCAAATTTTTTTGAAACATTGGTAATTTTTTCAATAAAATAATTTCTCATGATTTACCATCCTAAACATATATTTTCGGATTGAAAACATAGATAGCTTTGAATAGAAACAAGTAAACCAGTAAAATGACCGTAGGAAATTAACCATTTATTCAAATTATATATATAACTTGGCTTTAATTTCCAAACTTTAATGTGATACCAGAGCGAAAAGTGATAGGGGGTCCTTGGAAGATTTTTGAGCCGATAAGGGGTCCCTGAACTGAAAAAGTTTGAGAACCCCTGACCTAGAATATGCTATATAGGCCCTATAGATACAGTGAGCAACTGTCATGTTCAGGGGTGTGGCCTGGGATGTCATTTGGTAAATACAATGCTAAGGCATGGGAAGCTAAGCTTTTAACCTTTTTAGATGTTTTTTGGTGAATTAACTGTATTTTTGGCACAATAGATTCAAGTCGAGTCACAACCATATTTAAATGAAGGTTGATGTGGCGTTATGTCACAAAAGTAAACAGAACGCTAAACAAAGATGTTAAAAGACACGCCAAGCGGCACTAGCGTCACGTTTGCATCTGGCTACTGTTAGCATTGTTAAATATATTGAGCTAGTTGGATGTTTGGATCACTTTATTCATCTCTATGTCTTCACATCTAGATTTGACACAACATGTTACCTTAAGTCCACATTTGCAGTCGTAGTTGTTGAGCAAGAGTGATAAAACGTATATTACCCCATTGAGAATGTCCAAAAGTATTGTTTTAACTTTCTGTTTGTACTGAATTGTGTTGATGTTTCACTTCCAGGAAGTGACACAGTGCACCTTTCATGTTGTTTTTCTATTTCTCTGTAATGACTTTCTATATATTTACTTGCCTTGTCTTATTGCAGTGACGACCTGACTTTCACCAGCATCACAACTGGGGGAGAAATGTGGCAATAATTTAAAAACATACTGTATATAGGCTATATATTTAAAAATGTTTTCTCGACAATTTCTGAGTTTTGATGCTTCAACCAATCAGCTTCAGATATTCACTATGACAGCAGTTTATTTGGATTGATAATGTGTAAAACTCACTTCATTGAGACATGTTGAGACTAAACCAATTACTTATGAAAGATTACTGGCCAATAAAATAACGTGAACAGACCTAATAATGTCCATAGCAGGAGTTTAGAGACATGAAGTTCCTCCTGTTGTTTTCAGACACTGCCACAAACCTGGGGAAGTGAGTGTGAAGTTCTTTTGGTCGGCTTTCGATGAGACTTTGTTGAATCATGAACTGAACAGCTGCATCTTCATCTCCCTCTTCCAACACAAAATCCATCTGAAATGACAAACGCAAGACTCAACCAGGATTTAAGCCAATAAAGCTACAATACAAACAGGACGAAACTGTACGTGAGCTGAACAAATTAGGTATTGAAATCGTCAAGTTCCAGTTGTTGTCTTCTTAGCACCAGCTGCAGGATGATACAAGATTACTCTAACATGCATGAATCAGTCTAAATACAACTTTGAGTAAGCCGATGGTTGTAGCCTAACAACATAACAACATTACATTGAACACAAAGACAAATGGCTTATTTTTGGCACAAACGGATTCTCAAATAAAAACTCAGATTTTACTTAATACATCCATCTGAGCCATTTGTTTAAACGTATTTCTTTTAAACATAATTGTATCTGTTTTTTTAAGTGAGAGGATTCAACTTAAGGCCCTGGAGCCTCTAGAGGTCTGATCCGGCCCCCAAACCATCTTCCTAATATTGTATAAGCGTGATATAATTACCCTTTTTCCAGGGTTACTTTAGGGCAGGGGTGTCCAACCTTTTTCACCAGGAGAGCTACTTTTGCAAAAGAAAACTGGTAGTGAACTACTACTTTTAGCGATGACCAGAAATTGAAGTCAACTGTGGCATAGAGCAGTGCTTCCCAACGAGGGGTGTGTGGACCCCAGGGGGTACGCGACCATTTGCTAGGGGGTACTTGGGTTGATTTAAGATTTAAAAGAAAGGTAGAATTGCAAGTAGTATTGCAATGTGAAAAATGTTATTTGCATCATATTTTACATGCTAAGAGGAAATTGTTTGACGTGGAATATATCAAAACAGTAAAACGCAATGGTTATAAATGAAAATATATGAGTAAAAATAAAATACCCTTAAAAATACACATGACATAGGGGTACTCTGTGTGTGAGATTATGATTAGGGGGTACTCAAGACGTTGGGAACCACTGGCATGTCAATATTTATTCAGAAGTGGACACAATAGGCATCTAAAGATACATTTACGACACGCAATGCACAAAATTTTAGTAAAAAAAAGCACAATTAGTATTATTTTAAAATCCTTTGACGAGCTACTGGTTGCTCCCGGTTGGAGACTCCTGCTTTGGGGTTACTACCATAGATGTGACTTTTTTTCTTTTGTAATTCTGCTTTAGACTTGATTTGGCCCTGTCTTACTTCTGCTTCATACCTTTGATAAAGTAGTGTACTAAATTGTTAATTTGTGGTTTGGAAATTCTGTAGAGCAAGATTAATCTAACAGGCTATAACAATTGTCTTGACCAATTTTAAAAAAACTAAGGACATTTCTGCATCTCCAAATTTTGCCAAAAGTGCTGACATTTTGTGCAACTATCCGGCCCAGAGACAATGGCCCTTTCAAAATTCTGTCCCTCAGGAAGGCTAAGTTGAATAACCCTAGTATCCTCGATTTAACTGTAATGGGAGATTAAACTCTGTTACTTTCCATGCAAGTATTAAAATGGACTAAACGTGCATGAATGAAACAAAGCCCAATCACTTTCTAAAAACAAAACTTTTGATCAGGGATGCCAAACTGGGCCCCGGAGGTCAATTATTATTCATTGTGGCCTTCTGATAAATGCATGCAACAATTTGAACAACAGGTTCCACACACCAGCCTGGCACTGACAAGAAAAGTTGCAGGCCAGAATGGACAATAAGCCTGAAATGTAAAAGCGGATGTTGCTGAGATGTGACTATAAAATCTAAAATTCACCAGAACGCAGCAGATTGCATACAAGTTTTTTTTTAATGACAGTATCTACAATATAATGCATTGTAATTTCATGTAATGTGTTACAATATAAATCTGAACATACAGTAAATGTAAAGAACCGTACAGCCCTTGCCTAACTCTGACTCTAATGGATTTGGCCACAGCTCCATTTGAGGTTAGATTGTTTGTAGCAAAAAGAAAGGTGCAATCAATCGTGCTCTGGCCTAAGCGGCCCCTAAAACAGTACTTTTCAGACAAATCATTTGAATAAAAGCATGCACATTACAAGCAGAACTAGCACTGTAAAAAAAAAAAAAAAAAAAATCAAATTTAAAAAATTCAAATATTTCACACATTCTTTTAAATAAAATTGTGTCTTCACTTATAACTATTATTTTTTAGAAATGCAGTGATCTAATAATGAAGCCAAACTAAGTACAGTACTCCAAATACAACCTAAATAAAGTAGAGATTCTACTCACTGACTGCCTCTGTAAATAAAGAACTTACTTTACAAAACATTACCTTGATCTCCTGTTATTGTTGAAGGCAGTTTGTTCACGTGTTCTGGGGCGGCCTCATGTTTCTCTGCTTTGGACCGAGGTTATTTTTACCGCAGTAACTCAGCGCCAACACCAGTTAAAGCGACAGTGCTGAAAATGAGTCGTGTGCCAAATGATCAGCCCATTCTATGAAAGAGATGTCTATATGATTCCAGTTGCCTGGAAAATCCAGACAATATATATAAAATATAGGTAACGTTTCATAATAAGGGGACATGAATTCATTATTTATCATCATGAATTCATGAGGAATTAATGCATAAATTTATGAGGAATTCATGATTTATTCATGCATTAGTTCACCATGACTCATCAAGAATGTTCATGAATTCACCATGAATTATCACAAATTCCAGTGGTTTCATGAATGAATTCATTCAAGGAACACGCAGATGGATAACTGTCCCAGAGCATCCCCTGTCCTTCTTAGACCCTCCTTCTCGGCAAGTAAAAACTCAAAACCTGGTGGAGAAGAAGAGACCTGGAGGAGAAGGAGAGATTCACTCCCATGGACGGACAGGCTGTAGATGTGATGGTGCAGATCATTTCAATGGACCACAGGTTCACTCATAAATTGTTCCACTATTGAATTACTTTGTTCTGTCACTGAAAACATTTTTAGCGCTGATGTTACAGAATTGCTGTACCTACCCATTTGGGTTATACTTGTGCTGTTTCTAATCCTAACTAATGATGCTATAAAGGAAACCTTGAATTTTTATTTAAAAAACAAAAACAAGCTCAAATGCAGCACAAAGTACTAAATAATGGTGAATTCATCATGAGTTTATCATGAGTTCACTAAAAGTCTTTCACAACTAAGTTTTACTATAAGTTTTTTTTTGTTTTGTTTTGGTTTTTTTTTGGTGAAAGAAATTTATGATGACTCATGATGATCATGCATGACTTTCAAAAGTCATGATGAATTACTGTTTTTGGTTTAAATATCTCTTGTTCATGTGACTTCCTTGTATTCATAGTAGGTTTAAAAGTCATGGTTAACTAATATGATTTACATGTTAGTTCATTAGATGAATTCATGGTGGAATTCATGAATGAATTCATTCATGAAACCACTGGAATTCATGATAATTCATGGTGAATTCATGAAAGTTCTTGATGAGTCATGGTGAATTAATGCATGAATACATCATGAATTCCTCATAATTTCATGCATTAATTCCTCATGAATATATGATGATAATCAACCTTCTACCTTCGACCATTTATTTAGGCTCTGCTGTCTAATCCCACATTACAACAAAGACTGGTTTGGCTTCATATTTGTGGCGTCACATAATCATCAGATGAGGAAGCAGAAGTAAATATATCATCAACAGATCTCGCTCTACAGTCAGTTCTGCACAGACAAGTAGTAGAAACTGTAGCTGTTAACATTCTTAATAAATACAAAATGAAGTGGCTGTACTGCACCTGCATCTGGGCCATTGTTCTGCTGCACTGTGAGGCAAAACCATGGGCCACCCAACGTTTCACCACCACTACCAAATATCCTACTACTACTGGTAAGACTTAAGACCTACTGAACACTTTTCAGTCTAATTTAGAGAGTTTAATCCTGTTGTTTATCATGTATCTTTTTTTATTTGTCTATTTATATCTTAGTGAGATTCAGAAGTGGGTAGTATAGCTAAAATTACACTGCAAAAACATAAACCAGTCTTTCATACAATTACTTGGATTCAGAACATAAATTTTAGTTCCTCTAAGATAATATTTAATTGCTTACATTTTGTAGATTATTTCATTGGTTTCAAGATATTTTTGACTTGTTCTAAGATAACTTATCATAAAATAGGAAAAAAAAAAAAAGCCAATTGGGTAAAAAAAAAAAAAAAAGGCCGTTGGCAAATACATTAGCTCAAAGTAAGAGAAGTAATGTCTTCAAACAAAATCAAAACAATTTGAAATTTGAAATTCTCAAATTAAGGTTAAATGTATTTATCTTCTCTTGAAATTTTATTTATTTTTTTGCATTAATTTACTTTTCTCAGAGCACTTTCCTAGCAGCTTTCTTTGTCTCAGTGAAATATTCTACTTGTATAAAAGTTTTGATGACTCTTCTCGCTCTGAGTAAATCTACAGGTGAGGAAATATTTGAAAACCCTGTTTCTTGCATGTCTGCGTCAAATTCTATGCACCTCACCTTTAGAAATATCTCATCAGTCAACTTAAGCTGACTAGAATTTAATTGAAATGAATTTAAAGACTGTTGTAAGTGTTTTGACTGACAATGTTTCTGTGGAAGTCTCCTGTATATCCTTACATCTTTTAAATGTTTTAGAGATTATATATCATGCTCTTTGAGATATATTTAATATGTGTGATTGTACTCAGACTCTCCTGAAAATGAGATGAGTCTTCCTGAAAAATATAAATAAAAATGTGATATGATATAGTTTACCTGTATCAATATTGAAACAGTCTTACAAAAAAGCATGTTTTGTTTTAAGTGAATAAAAAAGAAAAATCAGTGTTTTACTTTTAAGTGACTTTGCATGACCTGAAAATGGACTGATATTTGGCCTGGAACAAGGCCTCCTCCAGTAAGATTCCATTAAAGGTTTCTCCTTTGGCAATGTTTTTAGCATGAACCAGATGATCTCCATTAAGAACATTCCAAAGCAAGGTGTTAGCGTTCTTTTTCGACTGAATTGACTTTTTGCCTCTAAAAAGATGTCACTTTAAAGGTGGGAAATTAGCTTAAAGTGAAACCATCCAAACTCAGCCAATCAAAGCGCTGCTTTCTGCAAAAATGCTTTTATTTGACTGAAAGTACACAGCAACCTGTTATTATTTACAAACTTCTGTAATTACAATATAGTATTTGTTGGAAAACAGAAAGTTTACTGGTTTAAGTCATATTATTATTCAGGCGTGCGGTGTGCAATATTTACTATGTCCACTGATTCATTTGTCCCAACTAAATTATTTATTGAGTACTTTATATGTGGTTTTCAAATGTGCAGTTACAACAATCACATTCTGTAAATCAATAACTTCCCTCTTACTTCAGTACAGTTCCACCACCACCTCTGTTTTAGTTCTGCTTTATGTGGTTCAAAAGCAAAGAAACAGGTCTGGGAACATTTCTGCGGGGAGAAAATGTTTTAGGGAAATTGTCACATGATGTAGCCAAGGATATTACGGTAAATGCCTTGTTAAAACATACTGAAAGTCATATAATGAAGTAGTCAGGATGGCGCCACCTACTGCCTCCTCTCAATTTCATTTCACTCCAGTTCTATGTCAGGTATCACAGAACTGCAGATGGTTCCTAAAAAGCAGGAAGTACGGTCGTCCCCTCATCAGCGAGCAAGAGTGGTGTGTGGCCACCAACTTGAGTTGAGATAGCAGAGTATGTGTTCTCCTCCTTTGACTTTGTGTCAAACATTAACTTAGAATATGATAATATCGCTTTTAATTTGTGAGTTAATCTCACAAACAGCAACGATCACTGACATATATGTTTATGCTCTATTTCCTGTAACGGTAAAGGTAAAACTAAAATATATTTTTAAAAGATGACATGTTAAGGCTAGTGTTTAATGCTGTAAACAGTTGAATGGGGGTTAAAATTGCTGTTAAATTTAAGCCTCCCACATAATGACATCACAATGTGAAACAGGGCATTTTGAGCTTTGGAGAAAATTTGTGAATGAAACATTACATTACAAATACAACTTTGAGAATATTTACTATAAGCAAACATCATTATAATATGACTATCTGCCTATTATTTCAAATTCACTTTTCTAAGTTTTAACCTTGTTACAATGGCCTTCCTTCATCATTAGTTTACTGAAAGTTATATTTGAATTGATTAATCCATGTTTGAGTAATCTTGTATTGTTTTTCAGCTGGAGCTCATGTGCACAGAAATCCCTGTTCTCACCTACCACCTATCCCCTCCCACTTGTCTGTATTTACTTGTTATAATTCAAAAGATTAATGCTCAAAGTGACACATACAGTATATGGTTCAAAACTGTCCCAGAGCCACTTTCCAATAATTTGTTATTTAAAATCCATTGCTTCTTACAATTAAATTTAAAGTGAAGAGGCGGGGCTTATCAGATCTGCAGTTTTGAACAGGAAGTCAGTAGAGCTGTTCTTATTTTTAAGTTGTTTTAGATAAACTTTGTGTTCTACAATGAACAAAAGGTAAATTACTGATCTGTAAATATTCTAATTTCTTAATAAATATTTAAAAAAAAAACACAATAGGACCCCTTTAAGGAAAACAGAATGGATAAACTTTTACCGACAACCAACTGAAAAACATGCTTACAAATGCTTAGATAAAAACGGCAAGAAGAGAAAAAGAAAGATGAAATTTGCATTTGCTTACATATTCAGGAGAGGGGAAAAAATACATTACTTACAGTATGTATATGCTTGTGTTTGCAGGTGGACCCGGAGTGAATCTGAAAGGGAAGATGGTCATTTTGTCCCAGTACTCAGGGATCACTTTTTCTCCAGCGTATTATCGCTCTGCACCACGAGAGAGCGATTTAGAGTACAAACATGTCGGCACTAAAGCTCCAACCACCAAAGCTCCAACCACCACCACTAAAGCTCCAACCACCACCACCACTAAAGCCACCACTAAAGCCACCACTAAAGCCACCACTAAAGCCACAACCACCATCACCACTAAAGCCACAACCACCACCACCACTCAAGCTCCAACCACTACACGCCCATCTCCTGGCACAAAAGGTCAGTATTACATTTTATACAATACTGCTTTAAAGTGAACCTAACTCCCCAAACTCCTCCCACAAACACATTTCAAATAGAACTTCCAGCTGGAAAAGCACAAAGAGAAGGTGAAAGAGGGGGCTGAGGGTAGAAAGTGGCAGTGTGATTGGTCTAATAGAAGGTACTTGTGATCAGCAAGCATTTTCTCATGTTAGAGGGAGTATAAATTTGACACAGGTGACATTTTTCTCAAACAGACACTAAAGATACAAAATTTGAGATGGTGCATATATCTGTTTTGTGAGATGTTATTTGTGCATGTTGAAAGCGACAGACCCATAAATAACAAAAGCATTTTTTATACCCAACATTTAGCACCTGGTTTGATAAATCAAGCCTGAATAGACATAATTTTTGTGTTTAGCTTCCCTTTAAACTTGGCTCTGGTTGTCCATCTTATTATTTACCTGTGCCAAAAGTTTTATGGGAGTGAAGAGGTATATCAGTGCGTTGAGCGTATAGTTAATTATATATATTTATTTTATTTGTAAGTTTAGAGTAAAAACTGATTCTGATCCATCTCAGAATGTTTGATTTGACTGTAAACAAGAGAGTTTCAATTTGATTTTTATCTATAACATGCCAGGGAGCTTGAGACTTGACTTTTATAACATGGTTGGCAAAAATGAATTAATTAAGAAAAAGTGGGTGGGCCCTCCACCTCATAAGGGGTTAAGAAAGAAAAAGGGAAGAATTTCACATTATATCAAATTGAAACTCACAATGCAACGCCATTAGAGCACTAAAAATAAGGTCGAACTAAGTTTAAAGGGCACTTTTTATGCAAAATCAACTAACATTGCTTCCTCCATAAATCCATAAATCATCCAGAGTAGTTCTGAGTATTTCTGCAGCATTAGCATGGGCAACAATATTATTTCTCTTGTGTCATGTGCTTTTCAGCAGAAGCTTTAACTAAATTCCTAAAGTGAAGAATGCAAGAAAAAAGGTCTTTTAACACAGATGAGCACAAGACAATTATGCAAGAAATTTTAATCCTCAAATGTTGAATCTTAACAAAGTTAAACATTTTCTGCACAAATTCCATATTAATTGGTCTGATGTATTTTATTTTTTCTATAAACCAGAAACAAAACAAAACAAAACAAAAAACTGAATGTGACTTTGATTCTTGGATTTTAAAAGGCTGTGATTTCACTTTAAATAACCCATTGTTTTTTCTCCTGTTGAGTTGTTGTTGTGCTCCCCCTGCAGGTGTGTCGGTGTGCCTGCGCTTCATGACAGACATGAATTCCATGAATGTGTTCAAGCTGGCTCCTGGCTCTCCTTTGACACTCTCGAGGAGCACTGAACTAGTGTACACCTTGAGCTGGAGGGACTACTCCCAGGTCAGGCTGCAGCCCTGGATCCCCCGCTGGTCGTCCATCCCGCCGCAGCCCTGGACCAGTGTCTGTGTGGTCCTGGACATGAGCAAAAATGTACCTGTAGTACAGCTGTTTGAGAATGAACTAATGAGCATTCAGAAGATACCACCATCTCAAGTAAGTCTGAAGTCCAGTATGTTTAAGTGAATAGAGTCTGGTCTGGACATTTAGAAATATACTTTAGCCATATTATCCACAAATATGTATCTATTTTGAGTTTTTGTATTAATGCTGTATGTCATATATCACAATATATTTTAAATGTGTCATGAGTGTTGCAGTAACAGCTGTGTTAAAAGCTAAACTCCAAAAGAACTTTTTTTTGGCTCTTAAATAAATATTAAATAGAGTATATGGTGGTGTATACTGTTGAGTCGAAACCCTTGAAATTAAGAAAAAAAAAAAAAAAAAGACTCACAAGCTCACAATCCAACACCATTAGAGCACTAAAGATAAGAAGAACAAAATTTAAAGGGCACATACTATATGCAAAATCTTCAAAATCTACTAACATTGCTTCCTCATAGTAGAAGTCTTCAAAGTAGTCATCTGGACAGTGTTTCCGAAGATCAAGACGTTTCGACTCTCATCCGAAAGTCATTTTCAATCTGATGGTCATGGACCATCAGATTAAAAATGACTTTCGGTCCATGACCATCAGATTTTTAATCTGATGGTCATGGACCATCAGATTAAAAATGACTTTCGGATGAGAGTCGAAACGTCTTGATCTTCGGAAACACTGTCCAGATGACTACTTTGAAGACTTCTACTATGGATCACTCCTGGATGAATGAGGGACTACACCGTATTGCTTCCTCATCAAAAACATTTTGAGTTTTTGCTCATAATATGCTTTACAGGCTTCTAAAAGCGCTGCACTGTAGTCATTATTCTTTCATTCCACACACAGTGATACTAAGCCACTTGCCACAGCAATATCAGTGTTATTTACAGCAGGCGTCACTAACATTTTTTCTAAGTTTGCATAATAACATTTCAGTGAACTAAATTTCTAGCGATCACAAGATAAGTTACAGTAAATGGGGCACAGGTAGAGTAGTTGCCTAGGAAACATTAACCATTTTCAACATTAGGCATCTAAATATGCATTTTAGTAACCTGGCTCATAGCAGATGGATATGTGTTGGTTCTTCCACAGTATCCATCTGGATACTTGGTGTTGGAGAGGCTGCTCCTACTCTCGAACAACAGATTGGAGACTACTATTTTACAGTATATATTTGTTTTTATGCAGTGATGTTTTACAGTATATATTTGTTTTTATGCAGTGATGTTTTACAGTATATATTTGTTTTTATGCAGTGATGTTTTACAATATATATATTTGTTTTTATGCAGTGATGTTTTACAGTATATATTTGTTTTTATGCGGTGATGTTTTACAGTATATATTTGTTTTTATGCAGTGATGTTTTACAGTATATATATTTGTTTTTATGCGGTGATGTTTACAGTATATATTTGTTTTTATGCAGTGATGTTTTACAGTATATATTTGTTTTTATGCTGTGATGTTTTACAGTATATATATATTTGTTCTTATGCGGTGATATTAAACAGTGTATATGTGGTCTTGTGCAGATGTTTTGGTCTGGGGAGCCTGTCGTGGATGTGTCTGGGTTCGATGGTCAGGTGGCTGATCTCGAGGTGTGGGACTATCCTTTGAAAGACAGAGAAGTCTTGAGCTACATGCAGTACTACGGGTAAGAGCCCAGCAACACCTATAACCAGTTGAAACGGGTGTACAATGAAATTATGTTTAGAGTGAGCCTCTGGGCTGTATTGTCTTTGCGCGCTGCCTCTCAATTTCAGTACAGGTTTAGAGTATTTCTCAAGGCTAGAAAAACAAACACTTTCAGAATAGTGGTGTAATAAATTAGTTATCAGTTTGTATAATAAAAAATTTACAAAGACAGGTAATAATCAGTGTTGATAACACACTTTTCTCCTCCACAGAACTCAAAAGCACCAAAACAGTGGTGTGTGTGTCAGCTGTATTTAGAAGAAGAAAAAAAACTATCTACTTATTTGCTTTTTGCTTTTCTCGTAATTCCATCACAAAAAACAATTACTGAGACAGTCACTTGTTTGTGTTTATTAGATAGAACTGCATCTTGCCGATCACAATTGTCATGTAAATGGGGCTTTTATAGGAACAGATTATGTTTAAAATAAATGGTTGATTGTCTGTCACACACGAAAGGTCATAGCAGTGCTTTGAGGTTAACTGCAAAAATATGGCGGCCAATCAGCTCATATTGGCTGCTTTTAAAATGATGTTATGTAGCTTGTTTACTTGTCTCTGCTTTCATTCTCAGGTCTAGTGGGACAGTTTTGAGCTGGTCCAACCTCGCATACAGTTACAGAGGAAACATCCTGCTTTCGGACTCTTACGCCGTGCGACAGAGAGAACTAACACACATCAGCACGGTAGGCATGCAGCCAATCAGAAGAGAAGGAAAGGAGCAGCCAATCAAGAGCAGGCAGGGATGGGCCCAAAGATACAAGATGTTTTTTGGAAAGAGACTAATTCTCTGAGCTGTTATCAAATACATGTACTACAAATAGATAAACATCTTAAACATATACAATGATTTTTTTTTTATGTCATTGACTTGTGCTTAATTAAACTGATCACACGGCTTTACCAATATGAAGATATTTTGCTATATATTAATAGATATTAATAATGCTGCCTCTCACCTTTTGGCCTTTTTTTCTAGCAGTTCATATACCTTGTCTTGTTCAGCCATTTTGTTGATTCTTCTTGTTGCTGGCACTGACAAATAAACCACACTTGCTTTCAGCCGTTTCCTTTCTGCCACAATGTTATTATTATGTGTAAAATTGATTTCCACCTTTTAATATAACTAGTAAGACAACCTTTTTTTTCATTCACCCTAGATTACAGATGAATGAGGCAGCCACATCAAAAACGCTCTCAAATAGCTGTGTAAGTTCACTATGTCCTCCCATAGTCATGTGTACTTAAAAAGAAATTTTCTCAGAAGACAAGGCAGCAGGGCACATGACAAGTTATTGTCATGTTGGAAGATCCAACAATGACCCATCCTCAATGCTCTGACTGAGGGTTTTGCCAAATATTTCACAATACATAGCTGTATTGCAATGGCACTGAAGGGAAAAACACAAATGCAAGCTCGACAACACAAACAGAAATGCAAAAACACAACGCAAATACAAAAACACAAACGCAAATTCAACAACACAAATGCTAATGCAAAAACACAAAAATTTAAAAATCACAAATGCTAATTAAACAAAGCAGATCATAAAAAGGGTAGAGATCTGCTTTACTGAGCCAAATACCCATTGCACAAAGGTAGGTTGAAAAACTAAATTTTTTATCATATTAAGCCGTAAAAAGACATAAAAAGTAATTTTTTAACTAACTAATTACTAAAAAAAAAGTTGATAGAGTAGTCGATTAATCGAAAAAAATAATTGATAGATTAATCGATAAGATAATAATCGTTAGCTGCAACCCTAATCTCATCAACAAAGCCCAAAGTGCTTCCAAGTAGATTTGGTCCAGTAAAGCAGATACTGTATCTACTCTTCATGATCTGCTCTGTTTAATTAGCATTTGAGTTTTTCAAGGTGTTGTGCTTGAATTTGTATTTGTGTTTTTAAATTTGTGTTTTTGAATTTGAGTTTGTGTTGTCGAATTTGTGTTTTGCCTTTCAGGGCTACTGTACCCTGTTCATCTTTTTTTTTAATGCAAAGCAGTGGTCCTGTCTCTAGAGCATGATGATGAAAGCAAGCACAGTAGGACGTCGATCGAAAATCCCTTTGGTATTGGGGTGCACAGTAACAGAGTGGTTAGAGCTCTGGCTTCCCAATAAGGAGGTTGTGGGTTCGACTCCCTGGCCGGACATATCAACATCTCACGATCTCTGGAGTTTGCATGTTCTCCCCGTGTCACCGTGGGTTTTATACGGTTTCCTCCCACCTCCAAAAACATGCATGTTTAGGTTAATTGGGCATCACTGTAATTGAGTGAGAGAGTAAATGGTTGTCTGTCTAACCTCTAACCCTGTGACGAGTTGGCCACTGTTCATGGTGTTCCCTGCCTAAGGCTCAAAGTCAGTGGAATAAGCTCCAGTCACATGCGACCACTAATGGGATTAAGCAGTAGAAAAAGAATGAATGAAAAAAAAGTGTTGGTAATATTGGGTTGATACTCGTATCTTCTTGATAAGAAGATACGATTATCTGGCCCCTCCTTGAACCGCCACCTTAACGTGGTGGAGGGGTTTGAGTGCTCGGATGATCCTAGGAGCTATGTTGTCGGGGGCTTTATGCCCCTGGTAGGGTCTCCCATGGCAAACAGGTCCTAGGTGACGAGTCAGACAAAGTGCGGTTCACGAAGCCCTATGATGACGACAAAACCGAAGCTCGTTACGTCGCCCGGATCGGCGTCACCGGGGCCCCACCCTGGAGCCAGGCCTGGGGTGGGAGCTCGCAGGCGAGCGCCTGGTGGCCAAGTCTTAGACCACGGGACCCGGCCGCGCCAAGCCCGAAAAGGCAATGTGGAGCCACCTTCCTACAGGCCCACCACCCGCAGGAAGGACCATAGGGGTCGGGTGCAGTGTGCTTTGGGCGGTGGTCGGGGAGAGGTCCCCAGACGACCAAAGCCATGCACACGGTCTCTGGCGCAGGGGACATGGAATTGGAACATGAGATTGACAGGCGGATCGGTGCAGCGTCTGCAGTGATGCAGTCGCTGTATCGAACCGTTGTGGTGAAGAAGGAGCTGAGTCGAAAGGCAAAGCTCTCGATTTACCGGTCAATCTACGTTCCAACTCTCACCTATGGTCATGAACTTTGGGTAATGACCAAAAGGACAAGATCGCGGATACAAGCGGTCGAAATGAGTTTCCTCCGCAGGGTGGCTGGGCGCTCCCTTAGAGATAGAGTGAGGAGCTCAGTCACACGGAAGGAGCTCGGAGTAGAGCCGCTGCTCCTCCACATCGAGAGGGGCCAGCTGAGGTGGCTCGGGCATCTGTACCGGATGCCTCCTGGACGCCTCCCTGGTGAGGTGTTCCGGGCATGTCCCACCGGGAGGAGGCCAAGGGGAAGACCCATGACACGCTGGAGGGACTATGTCTCTCGACTGTCCTGGGAACTCCTCTGGATCCTCCCAGAAGTGCTTGAGGAGGTGTGTATGGACAGGGAAGTCTGGGCGTCCTTGCTCAGGCTGCTGCCCCCGCGACCCGACCCCGGATAAGCGGAAGAAGATGGATGGATGGATGGATGGATGGACGATTATCTGGTCTGGCACGTCAATTTAGATTTGGATGTGTGTATCTTCTCTTTGCAAGTGATACTCATCCTTCTCTTCGTATGGAGCGTATGGAGTTTAAACTAATAAATTCTAATTTGGTCTAATCTGACCACATGATATTCTCCCAGTCTTCTCTGGATCACTCAGATGGTCCCTGGCAAACTTCTGATGGGCCTGGACATGGGCTGACTTAAGTGGGAAAACCTTCATTGTGATGCATGATTTTGAGCCATGATGAGTCTGAGTGTATTACTGAATATAGTCTTGGAAACTGACTAGCTTCATGTAGTTCTGGGCTGATTCTTTCTCTTTCTCTGCATTATTAATCCCCTATAATACAAGATATGATACTGCATGGAGTCTGAGGGACTGTGGGAGTCACCATTAGTAAGTATTAAGAAATGCTTATGTATCCCACATCATTTGTCCAGTTTTGCGTGTGTAGGTTATGTGTTGCTTCCCCAGTCCATTTCTACGGTAGATGTAAACAGTGTTAATATTTATTAATACTGTATTAAAAAAACCTAATCCTAACGCACCCCAAGCTGCAGACACAATTGTATCCATTTTTGTATTCAAGCCCAAACTTAGCCGGTATGCCCCCAAAAAAATTCCCGGGATGGTTTGAACCAAGACACTTAGAAAAAGGCGTCTCATGCTATCTCATACTGTGAAAAGTGTAAAATAGAGACGACATATAATCTTACATATAATAGGCACGTAAAAAAGGCATAGAAACGTTCTCACGGCACAACAATATTTTGTCATAAAAATGAGACTGTGTCAAACTTTCATCATTTTACCCATAGGCTATATATATCTATATCTATATTATATCTA